>JAPMOR010043764.1:208366-270477 GCA_026543865.1 Argiope aurantia
TTCTATGAATCCAAGCACTATGTAATTATTAATGTACCTTTTATGGAAAATCTTCTAACTACAGATTTAAATTAATTGTAAGCATCCAGAATGTTTCTGAAAGGCTAAACAATTACTAAAAAAAAGACAGAACTTGCTTTATTTTTGTAATTTTGCATAAAGAATATTGGAAAAACTTTGTCACAAGAAAAGAAGTCACTCTATTAACACAATATATTAATGTTCGACATTCCCATGGAGTTGTTCAATGTTTTGAATGCCGCCCAATGTAGGTATATATCAAACAATGATGTCTGGAATTTTCTACTAATAGAGCATGATTTAAAATTTAGTCTCTTGGAGCGAATTTTTGGTTGTACGAATTGGTAACGGTCCCATTCAACACGGGTAGTTGAGACACTACCGTTATATAATTGAAATATGTACACTTCCTAATTGAAAAATTCCAATAATACCTAATTGAAAAAATGGAAATAAAACAAATATAACTGAACATTCTGGTTTTTCATTGCAGTTAATATCATAAATTCTATTTCAAAACTCTAATTCTTCAGTAAAATAGAAGTGGTATCGCATTAGTTTAAGATTTCCCACGAAATGCAAAAATCAATTCGAGCACTTTTGTTTTGCATCTCCTTAAAATACTCACTTCAGGGCTTTATAAAAACTAATACGTGCCATTTTTTAATTCGTATATGATGGTGGTCATGATGGGATCTTAAGAGGTCTTGGAAACCAATATTATCGAAATATGTACAATTCCTTAATAACGAAATTATAAAAATTAAGATACAATTATTACAAGTAAGAATTATGATCTTTTCTTGCTTAAAAATTATTATATTACATAGGATATTCAAATTATTCGTAAAAAAATTGGATTATAAATCTTTGCATTGAATTTCAAACACATGCACTTTTTCTTCATTGCTCTTATATCTCACATTCTCTTCAAGTTGCCAAATTATTTTCCCATTTTTCCAATGGGTGGACAAGTGGAAAACCAACCGTGGAAGCATGTGATGGATCAAACCATTTATTTAGGTTTTGCTATGTGGGTATTGTACTTCAGGCTTGAAGAAGATGCAATGACTAAAGGAAAAAGGAAACTTTTTTTCTCTCTTGAGATTCTTTTCCGGTACATTTATCTAGAATTGGATGTGATGATATTTATCTTATAGATGCCAGTTTCAGCTGCCCCATTGCATTCTTTCCAATACGATTTGAGGAGGAATTGTTTTAACCTTTTCAGGGGTGAGAATATTCTACAGAAAAGCGTTCTTTGGAATGCGATTATATAAGAATATTTTAAATAGCAAGCATTCTGTTGTGGTGGAACTTTTTTTAGCCTTCAATTTCGAAAATTATTTTTTTCTTATAACATTTAGCTTTCTGTATGACCCGTTGAGAATATTTTACAGTTATTATTTTTGTATTGATTTTATTCTATGGTGCTAGTTTATATTGTTGTTTAATTTCTATTAAAAACTTAGTTTTTTATCCTTACAAAACAAAATTTATGAAAAATATGTATAAATTGTGGAAGATATACGCCACTTAGATTTTTTTATTCAAAACGAATTTCTAATAAATTTTATTAACACTCAAAATTAAATTAAATTGGTATATTTGGAAGTTGATTGGTTAAATAGATTGAATGAAAAATTATTCAATATTGTCCAAATTTCAAGAATTTAACATAATATTCAAACAGTGACTTATTTCACGTTTAATTATTTCATAACACTTCAATCGAAAAAAAAACACATTTCACTCATCTTTTCTTGATCATTATTTTTCAAAAATATATTTATTAAAAAAAACATACATGCAAATAAAAGAAGTGATTTAGTTGCATTAATACTCAATAATGATAAATCTTAGTACATTGGTTGCTATGTGTTATTACATTCTATTTGCTACAATATATAATATTTATATTTTGTTATGATGCATGAATTTTATTAATAGTTATAATTTAAGGAAAATAAATTTAAAGTGTTTTATTTTTTAATTTCAAGCAATCCGTTTCGTATGTATTGCTTTTTAATTGAAAAATACTTTTATAAGAATAAATATATTTTTAATTTTTAATTATATGGATCAAAATTTGAAAAAAATTGAGAATATCCGTCTAATTTCTTTCGTAGTTAAATCTCTTTGTATTGTTTTATACATTTCCCATTTAAAAAACATTTCTCAGACAGAAACCTTTTTTTTTTTGTAGCTTACTTTTTTTCCGTTACAGGTATTTCTGATTCATCTTTGCAGTTTTACAATGGCTAGTATCTTAAGATTCACTATTGCATGTGAATTATTATTAAAAATCAGTCCCATCAGAAAATAACTTCTCTAATAAGAAGTAATTCACTTTACAAAATCCACTCATTAAATAAAACTTCTATAATCCTTAAATATTTCCATTTGTTTCAGTACAACTTCGAGAACTGTACAGAATTTTGATGTCTAACGGTGGTATCCCAGGATTCCACGAGATGGTCCGCAAAGCTCAACGCATACCATCTTTGCGTCTGCGATTCGGTAAACGCGACTTGGCACCATGGATGGAACCTCAACCTGCCTATGAAGTTGACAAAGATCACTACACTGACTAAAAGAACTACCAAAATCCTGTCTTTGCATTAAGATCTTAATCTAGAATTCAGAATTAAAATTTTTCATATTCAGATACAACTGTATGTTGTCTTCTTAAAAATAAATTCGTAGAATTTCATGACTTAACATTGTTTTTACTTACTTTTTAATAAAAAGCAACTGTTTTGAATGCTGCTTCCTTTTTAAGTTATCGAGAACCTGAATATGTCATGTATTCATCATTGAATGTATTTCTAATAGAATTAGGAAGAAAATTTTTGTTATATTGATAGAATAAATCACTTCTTGTTCTTATGCCCTGCAAAAGTTTTTTTTTCTTCTTTTTTTGTATAAGTACACAACAACATTCTATAAACATTAAAATTATGTTAATGATAATTATATGAAAGTAAAGATCTCGCTCAATCCTATGAAGCATATATTATAATCTCTCTTGTCTTCGTCATGATTTAATAAAAATAGTTGAAAATAAAAGTCTGTCCGAGTGAATTCTACATGTGGTGCATTCTTTTATATATATATATAAAAATCACAATACTTAATATTCCAATAATTCATACTAATGCTAATAATTTTGTGGACCAGTTTTTAGATTAAAACATTACATGATTATAAATTAAACTCATTCGGAAGGCTTTAGGCCTTTCACCTTCTCTAAATCCTTTCTTCAAAATACAAAAGCGCAACACATACATAAAGTATCCGAAAGAGTGCATATACTTTAAACTGTCCTAACATAAATTAATTGTCATTGCATAAATAATTAGTAATACACAAAGAAGTTTCATATCTCAAATTAACTGATAAGATAAATACCATCAAAGTTAATTCATGGAATCAATAGGTACAATGAATTAATTGCAACCCAACCTTGACGAAATTTTAATGAAAACGAGGTTGAAACCCATACTCTCCGGATTTCACCCTCGTTAGTAATGACAGCTGAAAAAGTGTTTATAGCTCAATATTAACCACATGCAATGAAATAGATCATCTAATAGGGGATACTGGTTGTTCTTACATCAGTACAGAATGGTATTATCAGCAGTGCCAAGATAATAAAATCCCACCCTTCCGGTAATAAAAGACATTCTATAAGGTGCGCCCAAATGAAAGTAAGATAAAACATATAGTAACATTATTCCACCCGATAGAATACTGATATTTCTCAAATGAAAGTATGTATGTCTGGAGAAATAGGATTTAAAATGATTGTGAATTAATGAGAGAATAAGAGCAAAAGCACAAATATATTCAACTAATAGTTATCCAGTTTTTACCTGCAGAAATCGTAAATGGAATCTACATTTACAAATAAATGTTAGTGCATGAAAGTGCAGGGATTTCTGCACCAATGTTTAAGTGCGATGTAGTAAGTCCAGCTATTCAGTGTTCGTATTGAAAACCATAACACATTTTCAAAACTGCACTGAATGTTATTCTCTGATTCCCATTCTCCATTTGAATGTAAATGTCAATTCCACTAACGTTTTCTATCGATAAAAACTGGATTACTGCTAACTAAGCATGATCTGAAGAATCCTTGGGAAACATCTTTTGTCGCATCATTTTGTTTAAATGGCACAACTTTACTAATCATTTTATACCAGATTTACTCTAACATATACAGCCATCTGCCAGAGAAATTTCTAAATTCTACCACATAGAATAATCTAACAAGAATCACTGACTCTCTTTTATTTGGCTACGTCTTATAAATTTGTATTAATATATTTCATTTACAGAATTTCAATATATATTATCAATTGCTTAGTAAATAACTAGTCAATCAGCTTTCACATTTTGGAACGTTCTGTAATACGAAATTAAATATCCTGGAATAGTTTTGCGATTATTTTCGCTTTTAAATATTTATTCAAGATTTGAAGCTTTTTTTAAATCCACGTAATAAAAATCATAACTTAATTCCAAATTTAAACTATTAAAAATAGAAGAACAGCGCACAATTGGGCCTATTTTATATTTTAATTGTTCTAAAATGAAAATCAATATTTAAACTATATGTAGTATTCATGATTTCATTAACAATCATCATGAAATAAAAATGCAATTCTAATAGTTTTTTTCCTTTTAACACCATTCGTCACTTTCAAAACTCTCACACGAGTTATAGATAAGATAGAGTAGAAAATGCTCGTATGTACAAAATTTTGAAATTTTAGCACATCGGAATATATTGATTACAAAATCCATCACTATAAACATGAAATAAGTCGAGTTAAATAAAAGCATTTAAATTACAATCGATTCTTACTTTAATACTTAAGTCTTTAATTACTTATTTACGAACAGCAGCGAAAAATTCACCAGCCCTTGATGCACTGTAAATTAAGCTTTTACACCATATATTCGAAATTTCTTTAAACCTCAGAAAAGGGATTATTCTCTCTTTTACAATGAGGAAAAGAAAAACATGGCCAAGATTAATCATTTTTGCTGCTTAAATATTATGAACATATTAATTTACAAAGAAATAGGCATGAGTTTCGTAGGAAAATGCATTAAGAAGCATATCACATTATTATACACCTTATTTTGCATGTTGAAAGTTATTTGGAATGCAAAAGATGAATTTGCCATCAAAACAGGAGGCTAATCCACCCAAATCGTGGGACAAAATTCTGCTTCCATATTAACAATATTAAAAATTTGTGAGACTATTTAGCAAAATATGTCTGTCACAATCAGAAGGATTTATTCTAAGCTGCGACAATTTGAGCTATTAAGACTGATGAGTTGAACAAATACCATCTTGAATTTAGTCAAAACGTAATGTTGCTCACAAATTTCGCATATTCGAAATCACTATAACTAACAGTGAATGTAAAATATTATTAAACATTTGTTTTATTATATTTCTTTCCTTTTAATGGCCTTAATATTTCTATGCAGGGCGAAGCAATGTCTAATATAAAATTATTTGAAATAAAATGCTTATATCTATTAATTAGGGATATTAATTTAATTTAATTTTTTTTAATTAGTTAATTTTTTGATTAACGTCTAAATTTGTAATAGTATCCAAATGCATTCTTTTCTCTTCTGAATAAAAACTTATTAATCATGTAAAACACTTTATTGATTATAAAGTTCTTACATGTCCAGAATGCATTTATATCATTTATATTATGAAAAAATAAAAATAAAATATTCTAAAATTTTGGAACTGTGGATGTTAATTGAATTGTGAAATGTTGTTTATTCCAAATAAAAAATTTTAAAAGAAACATCTTGTAAGCATACACATTTATTCATATATTAAATTAGAAATAATACGAAATTATTATTTAATTATTTTCTGTTGCTTTATCTTTAATTTATAATTCGTCATTATAAATATTGCGGAATGTAGAAATAATTTTTCTCAAATTCATTACTCAATAAAGGCATGCTTATGAAATCAAAATTTAATTAAATAAACCAATTAATTTATAATTAATAAATTTAGTTAATTATAAATCAGATATGTTTGATTTCAGGAAGTAAAAAACTGTTAATTTGTAATTTCAAAAGTCAAAAGTAAGACTAGTATATTTTTATAGAACGTCTGTTTTATAAAATGCATCAAGTGTTATGATTTTTCACTCCCATTGAATTATTCCAGCCTTATGTGTTTTTATCAGACTTTAACAGAGACTAGACAGACTTTAACAGAGTTAATTAATGAGTTGCGGAATTTCAATTCCAAGACTTTTAATGTTGTGAAAATATTGCTTTCTGGATGCATATTAATCCACAGTAGATTTTTATGTTGTGAAAGTATATATTCTCTTGTTTGTTTTAATCTTGTTTCAATACTCTCATATCTTTTGTTATTATTTATCTTTGACCTTATTTATTTCTTACTATCTAAATTTGTATATACAAAATTTATTATTTTGCAGTTTTATTTAATTTGACTCATTTAAGTTGCGCGAATTGACTCCATTTCTGTTATTTTGACCAGCGAACATATAAAAGAGGCACAAAAATTATTCTGAACATCATGTTTGTGAATTTCTCAAGAAAATATAAGAAGTGATCAAGACTCAGTTTCAAACAAATCACAAATACTTGAAAAAAAAAGCTTGCAAATTGTAAAGAGATATCTTAATCCAAAATCTTGTTATCTTTCTTAATCCAAATCTCAACAGAACCGCCACCTAAATGGCGAACTGAGGGGAAAAAATTCCATCTCAGATTATTGCCATGATATTTGAGGCCATTAGGACTATCAATTTTTAGTTCTTTTCTGCTAAGAAATAACTTACAATCATTGATCGTCCCAAACCATCATTTTCCTATTAAATTCGACATGTTACATTTTCTATCTGTCCTATTAACGAATTTTACGGAATTCTGCTTTGTACTAGAAATCCCTAGATTGAGCAATAATATTATTGGTGTGCTTCTTGCAAATGTTTTACACTGTCGCTCTTATGCTTTCTTTTCTATAAACCAGTCAATGCTACTTTTAAAAATCATTCAAAAATCTCTAAGTGTCAATTCCTTAGTTCAGCTTCTATAATTTTTTTTCCGTTCTCATCTCTAATATTTGATAACTGTTTTAGATCTTCTCCTTTCATTTACATTGAACAAGTTACTTTTTTCTTAGCTAAGATAAAAGTTTGAAATTTCTATTTTCGCAAATTCAATTAATTTATTTGTTTTGGACTGCATTATAGAAATAACAAAAATCTTGATAAAAACCGTTAAAAAATGTTTGACTTACTTCCAAAAATTTGTTATTTGCTATATTCTATAATAATTTTAAGTGTAAATACTTTGAAATTTGTGTGACTACATGCCACATAGAGTTTTAAATAGAGTAGAGTTGAAATTGAGTTTTCAATGCACTTTTATTTGTTCCAAAATTATGAAAATGGAATTTTATAATCGATTTTTCTTTTGCTTTCTGATGAGCTAGAGTTCTCAAGTTTTGTATACTTATGAATACTTGAAGACATAAAAAGACAAATGAGACTGATTTGATGTTTTCAGAACTTAATATTTTAATCAATGGATTAATTAAACCGAATTTTAATTCTGGATGATTGTGATTAGAAAGTAGGGAATTCGAGAAGAAAGTTTTTTTGGTGATTCCATAATGATTTTAATAATAATTTTAAATCAAAGGCTAAAATGTAAAAAATTATTAAAATGAAAAAAATTAATTTTCGTGGATTGCTAGAAATCTTTTTACAAAAACAGTATTTAATAATTTATTATAATAATTGCTCTATTTTTATAACAAAATATTGAGAAGCTTTTTCTCTACTATTTATCATTTCAACGTATTTCAAATTTATCCATAATATTTTAGATGTATTTAAAGTCTTTATGTTTAGTTATATTCATCCTGGATGAAAATTCGAGAAAGTTGAATCAGCAATCCCCAAACCGAGAAATATCAAACTCGAAAAAGTAAAGATCTGCAATTCTAGCAAAATCTAGACCATGATTACCCTTGTATACTGTAGTTCTGAAATTAGATTATTATATTTGGCTCTGACGTCGCTCTTCATTAGTTTCGTTGAAAGAGTTACAGTACTGGCCAAAATTGTGGACACGTTTGAAAATATTGATGCATTTTCAATTTGTATGCTTATAGAAAATGTAACGTTTCCCTAAATGGCAACTCTTACATATCATTTAAAAGAGAATTTAATGCTAATTTCAATACAAAAAGCAAATTTCAAATATTTGCAATACAAAAAAGTAATAATATATAAGGCAATAATTATCGAGATACATTAGATGTTGATGACTGCAGTAAGTTACTAAGTAGGATGGCCTTTATTTTTTATTACAACTTCACACTGATGTTTCATTGAGTTGATGAGAATTTAAAACTCTTCCTCCGTTATTGCATGATGTCAGAAAGCAATTATAGCCTCAATTAATCCTCTTTTATTTAATGAACGCTTCATATCTATAGGAGTTTTTAAACAGCTCCATATGTTCTTAATAATTTTGAGGTCAGGACTGTTTCCTTGCCATGATAAGAGTTAAATGCTCTTTTTATTAAACCACATTTTCGACATTTTTGTTGCGTGGCAAGGGGCCGAATCCTGCTGAAAAATAAATGATGTATCGTTGAGAAAGAGATCACTGATGGAAGGTGTAAGTTCTGGCTCTAGAATAGTGTCAATGAATTTTCTTACATTTAATGTCCCATCGATAACATGAAGGAGACCAATACCGTCTACTGACATGCATGATCAAATCATAACACTAACTGAGTTCTTCATAGTTGCCAAAACGCTGCCAGGATGTAGTTTGCCTATTCTATGTCTTACATATTTTCGTCATCTCTACCGAATAACAATATCTTTGTTTCATCACTCCGAATAACTTGTGATCATCACATCACTGATCATCTGTCTAATTAATGCGTTCTTTTACCCACTGTAATCTTTTTATACACTGCTGTAAATTGAGATAAATAATTTTTCGTTGAATTCTACCTCTTAGTCCAACGTCTAATAATCTTCTCCTGATTGTTCTTGAACTGACATAAATGCCAGCATCATTCAAATAACTTCTGGTGGCCGCTGATGACATTCTTCTATCTTCTTCTATCATGAATAGATGTGGCTCACCTTTTAAGTCATTTCCCGCTTTATTTTTTTATTGAATTTGACTCCTGATATCGTAAACAAAACTTTCGAACTCCAAATGCAGTTACTGAACTACCCACCTGTCTTGCAATTTCAGCATAAGAAAACCACATTTTTGTAACACAATACTCTTAGTTCTTTTTCTAAGTGTCCAATCTATTCTTTTATTTGATGGCATTGCTTATTGACTAAATATTAGAAATATTCCCAAAAATTCCAAATATATATTAAAAAATTTAACAAAAATCTACCTTGCAATTTGATTACATAAAAAACATTCTTCCTTCTACAGAAAAATGCACAATTATGACCTGTTCCAACTTTAAACATGATGTCATCTTCTTCTGGCAGTTATCAACATTTTATTGGTTCCCAGAATAAGAACATTGATTGGTCAGGAAAGTTAGAAATTCCAATCCACTTCATCACTTTGTTTGTTATTCAGATTAAAGTAAGAATAACTTTTCTGTATTGCAAATATTTGAATTTTGTTTTTTGTATTGAAATCAGCATTAAATTTTCTTTAAAATGATGTTTAAGTGTTTGCCTTTTGTAAGCATACAAAGTTAGAAAACATAACGATTTTCAAAAATGTCCACAATTTTAGCCACCACTGTACATCCAAGTATATTTGGATAAGTGACCTTTCGATAATTGATACACAATTCGGTGATGAAATAGTAACTTAATAAATCAAAACAAATCTAAAATAAATGACAATCAAGTATCATTGAATAAATACTCAGAAAATGAGGTCAACAGACGGTCAAGCTTTTCATGGATTTATTCTAAATTTATCTACACTTTAAATGCTAAAGCTGTGTGCCAAATTTCATTGAATACACTTTGTGAATTTACATGTGAAAGTAAATACATATCACCAGATGATATATTCCTTACTAGATTTTGTACCGAATTACTTAAAAATCTGCACTTTAGTGGCTGAAACTGTGTATTAAATATCATTTATATTTTTGATTCAAAGTTTGATACAGATTTAATTAGATGCAAATTTAATTAGATGTAATTAGATGCAAAATTTGTGCACTAAAGTTTATTCAAGTAGATATTTACATTTTAAAGCTATCGTATTGCTTTTTGTGTTGACATCTTGACAGATGTTCTTTAAATGGATTTCGTTCAAAATTTTGAAATTTTGTATAAGGTTCACATATCAAATTTCATTCGTTTGACAAGCAAATTTGAATTTTCATGCTTATTGACAGACGAATATATTTCTAAATCCTTCAAAGATCTTCTAGAAAATTCAGACGATCTGAAATGTAATGATTTTTCAAAATCTTTGGTTTACTTTTTCTTTGTATATTTCGCATATGAAAAAAAAATAATAATTTTAGTGATTCCAAAATGATGACGCCTATTGTAGCCGTTGGTTTTAATATTCATAATATTAATTATTCAGATACTACCGAACACTCATACATATATATACAGGATGTCCCTGAATTCATGGGCTAAACATTTGCATATAAAATGCATATAAAGAAACATTTTTTGTATAGAAATATGGGGTCGAAAATGAAAAGTTGAAAATACAATAAATACGGCGAAAAAAAGCAAGAAATTCTCAGAAAATGAAGTGAAAGCTCTTTATTTACATAATATTTCAATAAGTGAATTAATGTGCCACCATCAGCATAGATACAGACCTAATAACGTCTAACAAGTAATTAGCGTATATTCTTTCGAAGATACCAGATGTTCCATGAATAATTGCAGCGGGGACTAAAAGTTTAGCAATGAAATTTTATCATAGATATTGGAAATCTGGTAGACATTACATTTTTCCGCCTTGTTTGCACTTCCTTGTTCCACTTACACTTTTCATTTTTAACACCATATTGCTATACAAAAAATGCTTCTTTATATGTATTTTATCTACCCTTAAAGTTTGGCCCATGAATTCAGGGACATCCTGTATATATATATATATATATATATGATAAATCTATTAATTTTTTTAAAAAAATTACTTCTACTGATTTTTATTTAAAAGAAGGTATGAATATAATTTCCTTTCCGACAAGACGATAAAATATTAAATAGATCTCAACAAATTATACCTATAGGAAATATATATATAATTCTTATCTATGTTGTACAAAAGTTTAAAAGAGAATGCTTCTGACCTAATGTTGTGGAATCTAATCGTTCTAATTTAATAACTCCAATAACATTTAATAGTTTAAATAACTACAATCTAATAAGACTTAGAAGTGAAAACGGGGAATTCAGTTTAAAAATGTTTTCGCTCAGAAATTTCAGTAATGAACTTCTTAACATTTGGTCATAACACACGAAGTTCTATTTGGGGAAGTGAGCGAATTTTAATTAAATCGCATTTCAAACTTAAAAGTGTGTTTATTTTATGAATGCTAAACATCACTGAAATTTTGACAATAGTAATTTAGCATCGCCTTACTGCTTCAAAACTTTCATAGCCCCATTTTAATTTTTTTCATTTTAAATTAATTATTTTTTCTTTCCTAACTTTAACCACCCACACGCTGACTGGCGTGTAGGTCAGCGTGTGGGTGCAAAATGATTAAAATCGATTTTAAAAACTGAACCTACTTTGCTCACTTTAATCAATCGAAAGTCAGGAAACTTTACCTTTTTCGCTCTTTTATATCATATTTCTTAATTAATTGGTTTCTGTCATATCGATCGAATTTATGCATTTGAGAGTAACAGTGTCGTTATGTGATTTGATCGTAAGTTTAAAACTTTTAAGGGGAAAAACAGGCTCTGCTACTTTAAAAAGTAAACTAAAAAATGCAATTTCAATCAACATTCTCTGCAAAAAAAATTATAAGAAATTTTCACGCAGTTCGGTTGTACTTCATTCTGTGGTAACACATTCGTATATCTTAACTGCTTATAATTTACTATTTTGTTTTTCCATTTAACATTAATTTAAGTCCTATTTAAAAATATAAACCGATGCTTAAATTATTAGATTTTAATTAAACACTGAAATTTGTTTATGCATTTAGAAAAGTAAATTTTGCTTCTAATTATAAAAAGAAATACGTAAATATGAATAAGATGTTACAATTATAATTATAATCAAGAACTGTAAGTAGTGTTAGAATTGAGATGAACTTTTGTATACAGTTGACAGAACAAGAGTTTAAAAAAACATGAATTTACATCAGCCATTCACAATGTGGTTTCTAAACAACATAGTTGTATTGAGTTTACAAATTTGCAGACTGTAAAATTCCACCAAATAGCTTCCAGCTGATGTTGTGTGGAAGTTTGAAGATATGGTGCCAATGCATATGCAGCCTTTGTTTTCTAACGACTGATATAAATTAAACACTGGGTCACAAACAACCTTCGATATCTTCAAAGCAGCTTGTTAACGTAAAAAAGACTGGAGGTATAATTGAATAATTACAGGTAAATTAGTGAAGTCTTTAAATAGATTAACTTACAAACTCTCCTTTAATGAGGATTTAAATTTAATCCAGAAAAAGAAATAAAATATGTTGATTATCTAGTATACAAAGAAAATTATACATTTTAATTAGTCTTGGTTTCGCCAGCAATAAATAAAAAGTTTCAAAAATAAATCGTTTTAATTCCATTATCTAAATTCTTTTATATAAGAAAACATATCAATAATATGTGGCAACAAAAAATATTTTTGAAAGAATTTTCTGCTTTAAAAAAATCAATAACATGAAATCTTGCTTTTTTTTGTCGCCTTTCTTGTTGAAATTTAATTTCGAAATTTTCAATTTGAATCTGAATTAATTCGAATGTTAAAGGTTGACAAGTATATTTTGAAAATGCTGACGTTATTTTTAACGTTTTTTTTTCTTTCTTTTCTTTTTTTAGGCATTTTTTACTTTCTTAATTCAACCATATCTGATGTTAAAAGTTCAAAACCCAAAATTGTCCATGCTTTTTTAAAGTATTTTATTTTTATTTTTAAAAGAAGGCCGTTAACTTGCATACACGTTTACAGTTGTTATTTTATCTTTTTAGCAGTCTTTCAGGAACTTACACGTTCTGAACTTCATCGTGTCTGAAGTTAGAAATATAAACTCAAACTCTTAATGCTCTTTTAAGTATTTGACTTTTACATTTAAAAAAAGACATTAAATAACTTTCAACTTCAACTTTTTTCACAAATTTCAACTTAATTTTTATCTTTTCATTAATGATATTTTAGACGTTTTAAATAGACTTAATAGATAGTTAGTAAAAATTTTGATGATTCAGTCTATGGTTATTTCAAAGTTCAAAACACGTCTATTTAAACAATTTCTGACAGTTTTTAATAGTTTCAAACTTACTTGTAGTTTTAATAGCATGAGCATTTTAACGAGAAAAAAATATATTGTTCTAAATTCTCGATAATAAACCATCTATCATCATCTGTTATCTTTCATCATCTTTCCACAAGTTTCGTCTTTCATTTCCTTAAAATAAAAATAAACTTTCGGAGCAGGGAATGAAAAATCAATAATTTCAGGGTAAAGATGTTTCTGACAAATTTCTACACCCCCGTCTAAATTCTGAGAGAACTGATATTATTTGTAATTAAATATAAAATCTGTGATTATCTTAGCTAAATTATTAGGATAATTTATTAAGTTAATAATGAGAGATTTTAAAACATTATACCGGAAAAGTTTCCGCTATTTTTACTATGTAACCAAAATTTTGAAATAGCCTTGAAATTTTTTAGATATTTCTTTCAGTTTATGAAACTTAAATGATATCTTTCTAGTGTCATTCCTCTAGATTTTATTTACTGTTTAGACAAGAAATAATATGTACTCTAAACTTATCTAGATTGTATCTCATAATTTCCTATTTATCAGGGTCTCTTTTTACTTTTTCTTTCTAAAGAACTGAAGTTTCTCAGAAAAGAGGATGGAATTACAAGAAATGAAAGTTTTCATTCGTTTCTAATTCCTATATGCTTTTCGGAAATGAAAACCAAAAAGTGACTCTTATTTCAACCGAATTAGATAAGTCCCCGGGGAAACAAAAGATCTCTTATCCGTAAATGCTCTTATATTTCGAATTATGTTGCTAATGCTAGAACATGAAAGTTTTTTTCTTTGATGAACTTATACACCAACTGGATTGGAGTTGGAGTGAAACCCGATAAATGAATGCTGAAGAGGAAAAATAGCCTAAAAGGTGTTCTTTTATTTCGTGAAAAGGTTAATTTCAAATCACTTTTCTTATTTCTACTACCGTTTTGCCAACTCGAATTTCTATTGCTTTATAATATTTTTATTTGGTATATATAATATTGGTATTTGTTATATTCTTAAAAATCTTTTACTGCTTGAATTACAAGACTTTCAAATTGTCTAGCATTTGGTTAGAACTCTTGTGAAATAAGGAAAAAAGTTCCATTTGCATGTATCTTGTATTTAAGCTCCCCACAAACAGATAAATACATATGAAAAAAACGCCAGGTTATTTGTTTTAGCTTTGACCATATACAAGTTTTCTGCAAAGTTTCATAGCATAATGAAAAAGTTCGAGTTTGAATCTGTATAGTTGTTTTTCGACTGATAACGTCGAAAATTTGATGCAGATCCATAAATTTTTCGTTTCAAAACTACATACAGATATTCATTTATATAGCTAGTATTGGTTTTGAAATATCGTTTTCATATGCATGAGAATGACAGCAATAAACAGCCATTTCTCCTATAGATTTACTCCGCAATTCAACGCAGATCCTCAAATCTAGTGATAAAATCTTGTACAAAATTTCATCTATCTAGCTAATTGCGTTCTTGAGTTATAATGTTCACGTGAACACTGACGGGCATATAGATAGACTTTCTTTGAAAGATAACATTAAAAAAAATAAGTTTGCATGCTTGGAGTAAAAGCCTGTAGCCAAATTTCATCCATATAAGTTGCTGTGTTTTTAAGTTATTTTTAATTTCATCAGACGTCATTCCATTAGGCAGCTAACTTCTTGACAAATTTGTTCCAAATTGTGTAATAAATTCATAAATCTAGTAGCAAAACTATATGCAAAGCTCCAACCCTCTAGCTTATTGCTCTTTTGAACTATATTCAATTGCATACTAATAGAGAGAAAGACAGACCAAGTCCAAATTTCATTTGACTGCATTTTTGGTATGAAGGCCATAAATCAAATTCCGTGTCTCTAGTTATATTTTTGAGTTTTTATGTTCATAGAGAGATATAATTACAAAAGTGGTAATTTTGGACTGAGACAGCTATAAAAGTAGAGATTCCTCAAAATCAAGGGCTCTAATACTTTTAAGTCTTTTGCTTTAATTCTAGAATATATATATATATATATATATATATATATATATATATATATATATATATATATATATATATAAATATTTTTTTTCTTGTTTAAAAGTTTTTTTTTTCGTATTTCATATTTTTTCACCAAATAAAGAAATGTCATGTTATTT
This sequence comes from Argiope aurantia, assembly GCA_026543865.1. Taxonomy (NCBI): domain Eukaryota; kingdom Metazoa; phylum Arthropoda; class Arachnida; order Araneae; family Araneidae; genus Argiope; species Argiope aurantia. The sequence goes on from JAPMOR010043764.1 coordinate 224,064, forward strand.
AATGAGTATTTTTACAATCTTTACTTATAATAAAGACGAATGTGTGGACGCTGCCACTATATAAACTAGACCATCTCACTTGAAGCTACCAAATTTGGCACATATATACTTTAGAAAATGGAAATGGGCACCTCGGAGTGATTTTTTTTAGAAGTTAAATTTTAGAAGTTTTAATTAGAAGTTAAATCAGCATTTTTCCGCAATAACTTTCGAAAATATTACAGTACTAAAATGATTTTTACATCGTCTTAAAATCCAAAAGGTTATTTTCACAATTATACTAATTTTTTGCTCTATAAATATGTTTCTATATTTAATCAATTAAAAAAATACATTAAGCATATTAATATTTTTGAACAAAAGTTCTGATCTAATAATAAACGATGACACAAAAACATAATAATTCTGGGAAAACACAGAAGTTATTGATAAAATTCATAATTAAAATTGCAGATTTTTTTTCGTTTCTGTTTTACAATCGAGTTGTTTTCTTGTTCTTAACACAATCATTATTGGCAAAGCAGACTTCAGGAAAATTAGTAGTATATTTACTTAACTCTGGTAAGTAAATATGATAATTAATTCTTATTTGTAAATAATGTGGATTTGGATTTAAAATACCATTAACACAAACAAAATGCCAAAAATTACATTGTTATAGACTAGAAATTATGTTATATTGTTAAAAGATTAGAAATATCTCGATTCTTTTACAATTTTTAGGGAAGCTAGCAGAAAATTAAAAAAAAATGCATAGTAAAATGCAGAGAATGGCATAACCCTTCAAAAAAAATTATATGTAACAAAATTTAATCCACAATCTTACGAGGAAGGATCTTAAAATATTTTTTCTGAAGAAGCCATTAAGACCAAATTACATATAATAGTTCATTAAGAATTTTAGCAGTGAGCATTAATATCGGCGAATCAGCTGGTCGCCAAAGGAGGGCAGTTTTGAGTAATAGTATAATTTCGTACTTATCCACCTCTTATAGTTTCGTTAAAGAATAATCTTGTATAAAATCTTCCTTAAAAATATTTAATTAAAAATAATTCAAATTCAATGTTGCGAACAATGGAGTCAATACATTTTCACGTGATACTCCTCAAATGCACCACACTGTTTCAATTTTCAATTTCATTGCAGGAAAATGTACATGACATCACAGCGTGAGATATGACAGTGACTTAATACAATTATGCTTGCCTTGAAACAGTCACTTGGTTCTATTATTTGTACACTTTTTCCTCCGAGCATTTGAACTATATTCATAAGAATTCTTAAATCCAAAAATTGTAGTGTTTTTTCGGTTATATCAATTCAAGCTAATATACAAAATTAAAGTCACTATAAGACCCTTCTTGATTCATTTGCTCACTTAATTTGAACTCGATCCCTTTCAAAAGACTGCTCACTTATAAGAATTTCAGAAATATTCTCCTCTGCGTTTCCGTGTATTGCTTTTTTTTTTTTTACTTTCAAGAAAATAAAGCTATCCCTAGGGTTCGATGTCAACATTTAGATTTTGTTTTGGATTCTGTCAAAAGCGAAAGCTATCCCAAGAGCAAAAAATTTCAAAAACGGGAGTTGTTTCTACATTTCTCTGTCAAAGAAATATTTTCCCTTAGGGAGTAATATATTGTGGTTTCCCTTATGCACTTGATAACTTTATTGGCTTGAGATTGCAAACAAAACATTATACCATTCTTTAAAGAACATAGTTAGAATATAATGCATTAAAAATGTATTGCTTGACTTTTCATAATCAAAATTATAATGCAATTTATGAGGAAAAAACTTTATATTAATCAATTAATTGACATGTCATAGTCATGTAATAAACTTAAATATATTCACCAAGTTATTTTGCACTGTGCTCTAATGCCCCGCCGTTTTCCCTTTCACTACATATAGTGGAATCCAAAATTAAATTGGTATGATGTGTTTAAAATTAACCCAGAGTTCTTGGATTGATTTCCTTGCATTTTCTTACTTTCTGTTGTTTCAATGTAACTCTGAATGGAATAAACAAGGTATTGTGTTACCAATTTGTGGGCCATCAAATTATAAAATTACTATCACAAAAAAATTGAATCGAATTTTTTGTCAAGATATGAAATTTTTCTGTAAATTCTTTTTATAGATCAGCTACAAGCGATGAATTTTTATTATCTCTTACACAAATGATAATGAAGCTTTAGAAGATTACAATAGCTCATGATTTTTTACAAAAATTAAAATACATTTATATAATTTAAGTTACTCTTTATTTTATATTTGATTAAATAAAAATGTTTTGTAATTTTTTTAGCTCTATTAAATGTCCGTTACAATATAAAAAAGTTTATGGCAATATTTTAGCAAAAATGTTTTACAGTTTTCTTATTAGCAAATTTATATAACCAATCACTAGATAGGGATGTTTTAACTCATTCTGCAATATAAATGCGAAATAATTATACAGTTTCAATAGGGTTTTTTTGTCTATATTACATGATGCCTACTCTAACTTAAATTCATTTAAAATATTGTGTAGAATTATCTAAGCAATTTATTTTCAAAGTCCATAATTCTTCTGAAATAATATTTTCACTGAAAACAAGAAGGAAAATCTAACTAATTTATTCATTTCTTAAATGCATTTTTCTATTTTAAAAAAATTAATTTTCAAAAATAGGCATTTTTTTCTTCTTAAATATAGACTGTACCAAGAAAAGTTTCATGAATGCGTGTAAGGTGTTTCCGAATCTGCTTTGAAAGTCCGGAAAGTATGAAAATAACTGGATTATCGATTGAAGCATCTGCTCACTATTCAAAACTACGAATTTTATTATTTATAGTACACCTCTAAATGGTACATTTATCTAAATAAATTAACGAAAGTAAATTCATATGACTTCATAATTACACAAATAATGTAACTGCACATGTTATTTGACGTCTAAAAGCGTGTTTTATTACAGTATGCTGTATCATCATCTTTTTCCTTCCAGCAAGATAAACACAATAGAATTCATTGCTCATCTGATGTAAATTATGTGATGTGTATCTAATGAACATAAATTAACTTTATAGTCATCCCTTATGAATATTCAATAAGTAATCTACTGGTACGAATTTGTAGTGTTACTTTCTGTGAAGCCTGTTTCCTGGTAAGGAAAACAGTTTTACAGACGGCTGCTGATTAGGTACCAAATCGATGAAACCCGGCCATGGCAAAAAGCTTGACGACATGTCGATTAGGAACAAATATGCGATACCTTTCTAGAAGCTTATTTGTCCGGAAATTATAAAAAGCCGAAAAACAGAATGATAATCAGTAGATAGTCGAGTAGATGAGCAAGTTTTTCTTGAGAGTTTTATGCTGTTATTTTTATTTAATACCGATGTGCTGATTATGTGTTGCTGTTTACTATACGTGCTATTTTGTGTGTGGATCACTGTGTTTTTCGATTGTGTATTCGTGTTTTCGAATAGAATAAAGTATCGTTAACTATTACTGAGTATATTGGACTTTTCACAATACACACACTAAATTTTCAATTTTTTCATAACAATGTATTCAGTTAACGTTTAAAACAACACTATGTTGTCTTCCATCTCTTTAGTCACCAAGAGGCGCAGCTGCCTGGAGAGCAAAGATAGAATTAATTTTATATATTTTAGTAGAAAATTGTGCTGTAAATTTGCGATACATTGGATAAGAAACTTTTTATTTCTTGAAGGTGCATGTAAAACACTTTAACACCTGCCGACTAAGATATCCAATGTTGTTTACAGTAGCTTTAATTGAGAAGGCGTTATTTATAACGACCATTTATTTATTTATTTTAAATAAAACTTTTTGTTTTTCATAAAACAAGAATTTCTTTTAAAAGATATTTTTGATCTCTTGCGTGATCTCTAGCTAGCAAATTTTCTACATTAAGATATTAAATAAACGAAAATTTAATCCTCAAGTAATGTTCAATTTTCATTAAATCATCCTGAATTTATATTTCGAAATAGTCTTCTCTTTTACCTTTTTATTTATTTTGCTGCGTGCTTAATTATTTAAAAAAAGACAACTACTACACACTCAATCCTCTCATCCAACCGTTTATCTTTGAAACAATGTTTGTCGACATTCTAGTTAAGACGATTAATCAATATTGATGCGAACAGAGAACACAGGAGACAAATACGCGTGGAAGAATTTTTTTAGCAGTTATGAAACTAAAATGTGTGGCTTGAAATACTTCTGAACATTGCCTCTTTTGATTATTCAGTTACGGAGTAACCTTAGTGTTTTTATTGATATCAATAAATAAGTAACATAAAATTAAAGGAATCGGCTCTTTCAAGTTATACTTATAAAAATCCTTTAAGCGAATTGTTTTTCTCTCATTTTTTACTCTATAATTTTTATTCATGACAGTACAAATAAATAGAATTTTATATTTTCATTAAAAGATTAAAGTTCTGAACAATTGGCTTAGTATTTTACAAATCTAATTTTAATATTTTTGAATCTTTTTTTTTTAAATTTAAGATAATTTTGTTACATTTCTGGTTCAAAATACCGTTACTTATTCATAAATAATGCAAATACGAGTACTTCTCAGCAGATCTTAATTAGTTTATTAAACCCTCATAATCTTTATTTTTCTAAAGAAATCTTTCAATCTATGCATAATATAATAGCCAGACTTTTAAGCCAAACTTTTGAAAATTGTATCAAGCATTCTTTTCCTTTTTAATCTTTAGATTAGTTTCAGTTATTTTGAACAGATTTGAGATTTACATTAAAAACTAACAAGCATTTCAAAAATTTATTTCATTTCAAGTGTATTGGAATATTTTCTAATGAATATCAATCTCTTTCGTTCTATTTTAATTGTTTTAAGAAACTGTTGAAGTACTAGACTTAAAAAGAAAGAGCGTCATAAGTTAAATTCTGTTTATTTTCTATTTAAAGTAAAAATTTTGCATGAAAAGAGAAACTCATAAAATAATACAATGAAAGGATGCTTTAAAATATTAATGAACTTCTAGAGATGTTAGAAAATACGTATTATCCCAAGTTTTATTCCTTTTCCTTTTTATTTCATTTCCATGATCTAAAAAAATAGAATTTTAAATGATATTGTTTTTCAGTTAAATTTAATCTTCTAATACGATTGTTCTTTGATTATTTTAAATCATAATTTCCATTACTGTCTTCAGCTTTATTTAGTGTATACAGTTTCGAAGGTAAATCGTTACATCCAAATTTTTTAATATTATATATATTAAATATCCTGTAATTTTTATATTGAAATCAACTTGAAATTGCTTTTGTTAAACACTCAAAGCATCAATCTTATAAATTGATGCTTTAAAAATATGACTTAATATTATTTAACTTCTAAATTTATTTGATACATATTATCCTAAATAGTTATTTAGTTTCCTTTTGATTGAATTTCTTTATAACCAAAAAATCACGAATTGCAGTTTCAACGTATTTCATTCTATCTTAATTTGATCATTGGATCATCTCATATTATCATCGTTAATATTTTTTTCAGCTGTAATGAGCATATACAATTTCAAAAGTAAATCAACCCCTACAAAAAAGGCGTATTATTTTATACGTTAAGTGATCCGTAACTTTATACTTGATCTGATTCAAACTGTTTGCGTTGAAAACTCGAATCCGAATGTTTTGAGTGTAATCGTTACTTTTTGCGTTTTACTCCTTCTACACTCTTACTGTTCTCTTAAAGATTGCATTAGAGTTTTGCTGATTAAAAAGCTAAGAATTTTTGAAGATTATAACTGATTTCAATCATTGCTGTATAGATGAAAGCGTTTCTTATTAAAACTCAAAAACATCAACTTTTTTTTCTTTATTTTTTTTTCTGTTTCTCTTTACTTTTCACATTTTATTTTATCTGCTCTCTTATTCTTCTATCAATATGGATTTGTTAATGTGTTAAACAACTGAAGTATTTAAAAAATTTAAACTGATTTTGATCATAAATTTTGTAGTTCAAAATATTTCTAATAAAATCCCAAGAACACCAGCATTCGTTAAGAATTCCTTTCTGAAAATTATTTTTTCTTCCAATACAGGTTTGCTAATGCGTTAAACAACTGAAATATTTAAACAATTAAAACTGTTTTTAATCATATATTTTGTAGTTGAAAATGTTTCTGAAATATTTAAACAATTAAAACTGTTTTTAATCATATATTTTGTAGTTGAAAATGCTTCTGAAATATTTAAACAATTAAAACTGTTTTTAATCATATATTTTGTAATTGAAAATGTTTCTGATAAAAACCCAAGAACACCAGCATTCGTTCAAGATTTCTTTCTGAAAATTATTTTTCCTTCGAATACAAGTTTGTTAATGTGTTAAACAACTGAAGTATTTAAAAAACTTAAACTGTTTTTAATCATAAATTTTGCAGTGGAAAATGTTTGTTATAAAAACCCAAGAGCACCAGTATTCGTTAAAGATTTCTTTTCGAAAATTATTTTTCCTTCCTATATAGGTTTACAACTGAAATATTTTTTAAAAAAATGTAACTGTTTTACTCATAAATTTTGTAGTTGAAATTATTTTTGATAAAACCCCGAGAACACCAGCATTCTTTCAAGATTTCTTTCTGCAAATTATTTTACATTCTATATTTTATTCCAGTTGACCTTTTATTGGATAACGATATTTCATGAGCTTTGCTTAGCATTTATAACATGCAAATTTATGCCATCATTTTCTTATCAAAATCCTAAAAAATCTTCTTTGAAATTTTTAAGGAAAATTTATATTTATATAAAGAAAAAGTGTTTTAATAGATTCTTCTGGATAGAATAATTTATGTAATAAAAATACCCTTTAATAAAAAATAATAATTTACAAAACTACATTCACTTTAACCTACGACAAAATAAATCCGAATTAAAATGCTCTTTTCTAGTTCATTATTAGAGCAAGAATAATAGAAAACTCTTTAAAGCATTTATTTGGGGTTGAAATGCTCAGAAATAAGACAAATAAAATCAATAATTTTGAAATCAAAGAACTTTATTATAGCTAATCATTATACTACATAATTAGAAGTGCATTAATGAAATAAGTGAATTCCGTGAACATGTAACTGTTTACAAATTCAATCATGTATGCTTTGTACAAATTTTTATAGATTAATTTTGCACTCCAATAAATGCAATCGAAATTTCATATATTAATAATTCATAATATATTTAACAACAAATTGGCGATTTTTATAGATAAATATTATAATACATATGATCAAAAAGGAAATTCTTAATGAATCTCTTTTGTAGCCATAGATCTTATAAGACAACAATATAGCTTTCTTCAACGGTAGATTGGTGATTTCAAATCGAAGGAGTCTTTCTAAGAGCTATTTTCATTGGTGGTAATCTTTTGATGCTTTATTAGAAAAAATATGTATACTATCAAATAAGAGTCATTGACCGCAAAGACAGCTTGATTTTCCCCTTGAGGATTTATACATTAACATCATTTTCATTGCTGAAATAAATTTTTTGTTCTCAGGAAATGGTTAAAATACTATTATTGCAATTGTTGGAAAAAAACAAAGGAAATAAATGCATTTTTAACATTTCTTTTTAATATCAAAAAATAGTTTTTAAATCAAGAGATTACTTATTGTTAATATGGCACTTTTCAAGAACTTTATTTTGACTTTCCTTTGACTTCGACTTTTTTCCGAGAAATAAGAATATCTTTCTTATAAATTTGATTTCTCTATTTCTTTGATTTCTCTCTTTAAACAAGTTTCAATCCTATTTGACAAATTTATATTTGAGTACAAATTTGGTTCACTATTTTAACTAATTTTTAGTATTCATTTGACTTCACTACATAATAAATACTTCACATGCGGTCAGTGACTTTTATTTTCACCAACTACCTGCTTCATGAACTTCTACCTCCGTTCAAAGTTACACTGTTCATCTCAATCAGTCAGAATTTCTTTATTGTTAATAAAAATTAATTAAATTCGTAAGTTCTTGATACATGCATACATAATAATAATATTTTACAAATATTAATGCAATCAACCATCTGATGAGGTAATAAAGTAAAAACATTCAGGTATTCAGTAATAATTATTTTTAGAAAACTTTTCGATTAAATAGATTTTCAGCATTGATATCAAAAAAGAGAAATTAACCTTTTTTTCAAAAAAAGATAGATACAATAAAGTATAAATGAATATCAAACCTTGTGAATACCACATCAAAGCATTTTCAGAATTTTATATTAAAAAAGAGAAAAAAAATCTCAGAATATACAAAAAACAATGCAATAGTAGTAGCTTGCAAATATTAATACATATTTTACATATTATGCAAATTAATACATATTTTTTTGTGAAAAAAAATTCAGAATTTTGCAAAAAAAATCAAATTTCTTGTGAAAGTGTTATTAATTCCCTAAATAGGATGAAAGTTTGCAGAAAAATACACTTTCATGAACAAAATCGCAATTTTATATAAAAAATATATATATTAGCAACTTTTTAAAAGCACATGCACATAATATTTGTTGATATAGCTTGACTTACAACAAGAGAGTAACATAATAAAAGTATATTTCTCTTCATTTGCCGTAATCAATGGCCTTAACTTTATCATAAATATTAAATATCAATAATTATTTTAGAGTTATTTCGAATATATTTTTTAATGTCAAATGTCTATCAAAGAAAGGAATATTCACAGCACCATTCACGGAAATTCACAGAATAGAAACAGTGCACGTTTTAATTCTTTTAAACTATAGCAGCTAAATGCTGGATTCTACAGAATTAAAGTTATATTGTAAGTCGTAAAATTTTTATCACACAAAAGTGATTAAAATTGCAATTACACATTAGAACCTTAGCCAGCAGACATATTTTTTAAATTTATTTTAAAAATTATTCTTTTTTAACGAAATTTCATTTTTTTTTCAATATAAACCAAAAACTTCAGAGACTTTTCAATAAATTTCAGAATGGCATTACGTGTTTTCGAAAACTATATTCCTTTTTATTTATTTCTAAATTGAAGATTGTTGAATTATCCTTCAAAAAGCATACATGCATCATAAATTTTAGAAAACAAATGTTTCGCTTTCTAGAACTGTATTCTTTCCTTTTCACTAATGCTCGGACGAGAAAATTATATAGAAGTTAAAAATTCAAATCTAAATGAATATTATGCTGTTAATCAAAAGGCATATTTATCCAATTAAAAATGTAATGTAATTTTCAAGACATCAATTACACACTTAAATAATCTTCTTAGAAATAACTTTCCTTCTAAAAATTTTATAGTCACATGAATATCATATCAAGTTCAAAGAAGTTAAAAAATTAGAGGAATGTATTTAACTTTTATCAGCAGTAACTATGATGTTTCCTTAAATCCTTTCCTTTAAAAAATTTAGTTTCCTTTAAATCTTAAATTCATTACAAAATTAAAAAGATTAAGTTCTCATCGACCATTAGGTTAGATATTACATATGATTTCTTATAGAAACCACCAATTTTCTTAATCTATTTACTAGATCCTTATCTTAGTTATGCGGTAGTCTATTGATGAATTATAAGAAAAGTTCTGTTTTAGTATCTAATAAAGATAAAAATGCCAATACAAATTCTATTTTTTCTCTTAAACATAAATATGTAATCATTAACAATTTCTTCAAGATAAAAATAGATATTTTATACCCCTGAAAGGGTTAAGTGAATTCTTTTTCTCTGTTCTTTTGTCGATCATTATTTCCTGAATTCGCAGGGGTTTTTTTAATACACAATATTATTCTTTATTTTAGTTCATATTTTTCTAAGATTTTGGAAAAGCTTCACAACTTTTTTTACCATAGCGCAATACTTCTTCTGTTTCTAAAATGTATCCTTAATGAAATTAAGTGTTGCGTCAAAATTACTAAACTTAACTATCCTCATTTGCAAACAGCAGGCCAAGGTCGTAATGTATAATCCATTTGCTTATTTTACATTGTTAAGAAGAAAGTACATTCAACGCCATAGAACTGAAAATTTCCATTTCAGGAAAGATGAAAGAAATATTTCACCTCCACGACAATATATCTCAAAATCGATGATTGAGACCTATTTGTACTCTTATTTCTTTGTGCTCATATACATAATAACTTTACACACATAAACATTTCTTTTGATACGTTCACAAAAATTAATTTAACTACTAAAACTAACAATGCTTCGATCAAGAAAAAAATTTACTCTGTCTACAAATAAAGTACAATATGAAAGAAATTGGAAATATTTTCTCAACTAAAATACCTATATAATTTTAACATTGCTTTCTTAGATTTTATTTTTGAAAATAATAAATATTTAATTAAAATAAAATGTTTTAAGAATTATGAAATTAAATATTAATTATATTGAAATTATTAAATCTGATAAAAATCAAGCAGTCATTTCCAAGCTTATAAGTTACAAACAGCAAAAGTGAATACAACTTCTTTTCGACAGATTAGGATTTTTTCAATTTTTTCCCCTTCACAGGAGGTTTCAATTTTTTCCCCTTTACAGGAGGTTTCAATTTGTTCCCCTTTACAGGAGGTTTCAATTTTTTCCCCTTTACAGGAGGTACTTCATCTTCTGGCAACGCTGCAGAATCAAATCCATTTTCCTACGTAAAAAAGTACACATCAATTTAAATAAAATCAAAAGTGCTACTATAGTTTACAAACATTAAACACGATTCACCCAAAAAATTAATTCTAAAGCTTAATTCATTTTTTATACATTTATAAATTATTTTGTTAGTTTAAATATTTAGAATCTTGTAGTAAACTTTCAAAAAACATTATTAAAAAAATGAGAAAATTCTGTTATTAATTTTTACGACATTATGAAATCAATATGGCAGTTGTGACATTTGAGAATTTTTAAACTACATTTATCATACTTCTGAATAGAAAGCAATGTAATGTCTAGCTTCCAGCTTTGAGACCATCTCCTGTAGAAAATTGAAGTTTATTTGTGTTAAGTATTATCAGTGTTATCAACAATATATTTTAATAAATTATGAAGTTTAATCAGCTTCCACAGATCTTAAACATGACATAATGCAGTTCGCAAAACCGTTACAACAGAACTTCTTGAATTTGAATTTCATTGAAAAATTAAGTCTAATAATAATAATAATAAATTGGTCTTATTACGAGAAAATATCCATTTATATTGAAATTCAAGAAAAATTCTAAAAGTGTTGAAAATTTACAACATCAAGAAAAACGCAAATATATCTTTAAGAATAAAATATGTGTGCAAAAACATTTACCTTCATATTGTCCAAATCGAAGGAGCCAAAATCTGTATCAAAGGAATCTAACACCCTCTCAAAAGATTCCATATCGATATCTAAGGAATCTAGCCCCCTCTCAAATGATTCCATGTCGATATTTAAGGAATCTAGCTCCCTCTCAAATGATTCTATGTCGATATCAAAGGAATCTAGCTCCCTCTCAAAAGATTCAAGACTGATATCAGAGGCCATAATGCTTCGTCCAAATCTGTAATAAAGCAAAAAATATAAATTAATTAATTTAATAAAACATTTCTCTGAAAAAAGATTACGTTTGTACCGAAAATGTAAATTTAAATTTAAAAAGATCAAATTTTAAAGTAATTTTTTAAGGATTTTAAAGTTTATTCATATATAGAAGTAACAGTAAAATTGAATGAAACATTCTAAGATATTAACACTATTTCTCTTTTAAAATATTAATAAAGTTAATTTAAAGAAAAACAATCAAAACAAAGGACAGTTAAATTGCTTGAAAAAATCATCTTTCAAACTACATACGTTAGAAATTTATCAAATCTAAATTTGTTTGAATGCCACTTTAAATTTCAATCTAAAGAGATCAGATTTTAAAATAATTTTTTAAGGATTATAAAGTTTATTCATATATAGAAGTAACAGTAAAATTGATTAGCGTCTTTTAAATATATTTATTTTTCATGAAACATACTAAGAAATTACCAACTTTTTTTTGAAACATTAATAAAATTAATTTAAAGAAACATAGTCACAAAGAAAACTACATATATTAAAATTTCTAAATTCTAAATTTCCGTATACGTCCCTGTGAATTTCAATTTAAAGTGATAAAATTTTAAAATCAATTTTTATTGATTATTAAATTTATTCTTATATAGAAGTGACAGTAAAGTTGATTAACATCTTTTAAATATGTTAATTTCTCATGGAAAATACTAAGATATTACTATACTTCTCTTTTAAAACATTAATAAAATTTATTTAACGAAACACAATCAAAAGAAATGACTGTTAAATTGCTTGAAAAAAATTCATCTTTCAAACTACATGCATTAAAAAGTTATAAAATCTAAATTTGTTGTATGCTCTTTGAAATACTAAATTATGTTCACTTATATATGAGAAAAATTTCATTTCAATATTCAAAAATAGACTTTCTTCCAGGAAAAATTATTTTTCAAATTTAGTGCTTCACTTCAAATACTTTTGAAAAACACAAGAATTTTAGTCAAATGTCCATAAAACCATTTTTAAAATTTAAATGAAATTATATAAATTCATTTCTTGTAAAATACATTACCTAGGCCTGGCAGAATTTTGATAGCGATCATCATATCTTTTCAGATATTTGTAAAGATAAATTAAGTATGCAGTAGACAAATGTTTATAGTCCTTGGGTAACTTGTCCCAATCAATTCGGAAACTGGCCACAACAGTAAATATGGCTAAGAAAATGTACATACGGTAAAGCATCATCTTCGTCTTTCTGGGAGACATAAAAATGAAAGTCCTCTTAAGTTTGACTGCAACAGTGTCTCTGGATGAATCCGAAACAAAACTGGCACTTTAAGAGGTAAGAGGCGTTTTTGACTCCGCCTTCACCTTACGACATACGCAAGATGCTGTGAAGAAGCTTTCCAGCCATTGGGAAAACAATATAAAAATAGCTGAACCAATCATAATTGGTATGTTTTTCAGTAGGTAGTTTAGCGGAGGGAAAAAAATCAGATGTTTTTTTCCCATTCATTTAACGGTAATACAATCATATATTTTAACACGGAAGTAATTTTATTCAATTTATTTCTCATGTTGCTTCCGTTTTTTTCGCCTGTTGTATTTAAATTGCTTTTTTATCTAATACTCTAGATGTAAATGAAAGGAAACATAGTAATTCGATCATCTACATAAATGATATGTTAGTGAATCGATAGTTCTTCAGCAACAAGTGTTTCTGACATAGTAAAATTCGATTCAGCAATAATTTTGCTACGTAATATCACTCAACACGCACACTTATGTGATCATAAGTAAATACTAATATTTCCAAACAAAATAAAATTATTAAAGCGGGTAACCTTGAATAAAATGGTATTGCTTAATATTTCTAGAAAAGGTGTTTTTAAAATATGTCAGTAACAAACTGTGATTAAACTCCCATTTATTGATATATTTCATCTTCGTTTATCTGTATTAATAGCATATTTATAGCATTTCAGAACTGATCACAACACAACACAGATATTAATTTAAAGCACATTCATTATAAAAAAAAGAAATAAAAGATATTTTCTTTCTTTGTCTGTTATTCCTACAGCTACATTAATACTATTTTAAACCTTTCAAAAGAACAAGGATTTTATATTTCTTGATGAAAACCGTATTAATGGTCTATAAACTCTTAAGGGAAAAAATCCTATTAAATTGGTTTTGTCGTAAATGACGTTTATTTGATACTATCCACATTTTCCACAGTAAATCGTAGAAAGGCTATCACCTATCTAAGGAAACAGCTCTTAAAAATGTGACTTCAATTTGAAATCTGGTATCTTTTTGAAAGCTATATTTTTGATTTAAAATATCTCTGGTCAGCTCAAGTGTCGTCCTCGTCATCTGACCGAGGTTCACAATTACGAGGTCCGTCCCAAAATTGCCCTAGTGTTGCTTTAAAACGGGGCGTTAATATAACTAAGCTAAACTAAAACTTCATTACATTTTACAGCATTATGCTGTGATATCCAAAGAAAGAATAGAATTTAGTATGCATTAGAAAATGGAACCAGTTTCCAATATTTTCATTCATTATTCAGCAGGGTTTCTTTTTATTTTAATTTCTTGCTTCGTAGATCAAAAATTTTTTGATATTAAAATTTTGAAACATATATTTTAGAACCCAGAATTCACTGACTTTTAGGATTATTCAAAGACAAATATGTTCACAAGGATTAAAACCCCCTCAAATTATTAAGATTTAAAAATATTAAACATATCATAAAAATTAGTTGAATTTAGTTTGATTTTAATGTTTGTGTTTAAGGCTTATGAATTTAGTTAAAACTTAAGTAAGATTATATGGTAAATTATGAAGGTGTTAGATTATATCTATGTGGTTTTATTCATTTTAAGAATATAATAATTACAAATTAATTAATTTCTAAATTATTAATTTCTTTAATTAATATAAATTGAATTCTATTAATTATTTCCTTAATCGAATATTTTACTCCAAACGTATTCGCCTCAGTCTTGTTTTCGATCATATAAAATTTTTTTTGATGCAAATAAAGTAAAGACAGTTCCACGAAGAAAATTCCTTTTTTTCCAAGCTACATAAAAACTTTGGTAACTTAATCAGAGGTAAAATTATTTCTTTTGTAAATGAAACCATACAGTAGAACCTCAACTACTCAACATGCGATTTACGTTTATTTCTACAATAAATCTTCCTTTGAACGAAATTTAATTTTTTTCACTGGAAAAATAAATCTCAGAATTTTTTTCAATATCAAAAATTAATGGCGACGACAGTTTCCAAGAACAAGAATAATTTGTTTCTAATTAAATTGAAGAGTCAATACATAAGAAATAGATATGTATATCAAAGATTTAAGAAAGTAATTTTTTCGCTTTCTAGAATATATTTACAATTGCATTCACTCAAAATCCCTTTAAAATGTAAAAATTTAAATCAATATGAAACATGTCATCAAAAAATATATATATCCAATTAAAAATGTTGTATCCTTTTCTAGACATGAACTGAACATATAAAATTCCTCTTGTAAAGTAATCATTTTTCAAAAATAAAAATAGATTGAAAGAGGAAGTTTACTCATTTTCTCAAAATTTTTTCTATTACTTTTTGACATAGAATTTTTTTCAAAAGACAAGGTCTTATCCTTTATTTCAGTTCATAATTTTTCTCCATTTTTCCTTATATAACTTTTTTTTTCAAAGATTTTACAACTCTGAAACTTTATATATGTCAAAACATTGCAAAATGTTCCCTTTGAATCTTAAAGTCTTCTTAATGAAAACACGTGTTGATGTACTATATAATCCCGTATTTAACATTAAGCTATTAAGAAGAGAAAACGTTCAACACTATAGAATTAAAGTTTCCATTACATAAAGGATGAATAAGATACTTCACGTCCGCAACAATATATCTGAAAATCGATACTTGCTACTTTTAAGTGCTCCTCATTTGTAACTGGTTTAACTTTCATTTTTCCGTTTAGAAATGTGTTCTGGCACTTAATTGCGTTACATACATTCACATTTCTTTATGATATATTTACAAAACATTTCAGTCAATTACTAAGAACAACAATGCTTCAATCAAGAAAAATATATTACTCTAAATTTTCTACAAAGATGCTACAATATCAAATAAATTAAAAACGATCCTATCATTAAAATAACAATAAATTTCAATATAGGCTTTCTATGTTCTTACTTCTAAGAATTATGAAAGAGAAATTAATTAAAATAATAGTAATGAATTAATTAGAATAATGAGAATTAAATGCTTTAAAAGTTAATGAAATTAAAAAGTTATAACATAACTATCAAATAAGATAAAAATCTAACTTTCATAATCAAATAAAAAATTACTAAAAACAAAAGAGAAAGCAGTTTCTTTTTGAATTATTCAATTTTTCCCTTTACATGAGATTCTTTCTCTTCTGACAAAGGCTGACCATCAGGGTTCTTTTCCTAAAAAAATTTACAAGTCAGTTTAAACAAAATCATAAATGTCCCTTTAGTTTACAAACTTTAAACATTTGAAAAATTAATACAGGAGTTAAAAATGTTTCTTACAAATATACAAATCATTTTTAGTTTATTTATTCAAAATCGTTTAGTAAACATTTAAAAATTATTATTTAAATAAAGGAAAAAAAATTATTTTTATAAAGCACTAATAAATTAGTATGGGCATTGTGTCACTTGAAACTTTTAAAACTAGATTTATCAAAGTTCTGATTAGTATCTTTTTTTTTTCATGTAATTGTGTAGAATGTCTTGCCTACATCCGTCACATTGGGATGTTGTAGTCTCATGATAGAATATCAGCTTTCAAACCCGAGAAAAACAAGATAAGCAGACAAACTACATACAATATTGAAGCTTGTCTGTTTAGAAACGGTAACAACCTGTTACATTTTTTTTTTAATTTCCGATTGTTCAGTAGACTAATTTACAAAATTTTAATCAGTTTTAGATTTTTTTTAAAAATTCCAACTTTACATCTTGAATTTAAAATATATAAAAAAGTTAAACTCTGCAAAAAATGAATGATATTTAACTCGCTATTTTTTAAGAAAATACTCTTCTACCTACTCTACTCTTTACTCTTTAAAAAAAGTCTTGAAATTTTCCAATGTTTACAATAGCTCAAAATTCTCCTTAAAAAACAAGAGTTTGTGTAAAATGGTTTTCTTTGTTACCTTCATAATTTCCTCAGAAGAGAGCAGGATGCTTCGTCCAAATCTAAAATTAAGCAAAAATATATACTAATTACTCTAATATAATAATTCTCGGATATAAGATTATTTAAGTGACATCAAAATGAAAATATGAATTAAAAAAATTAAATTTTGAAATTAATTTTAAAAGGATTACAAGCTTTATTCATTTAAAAAACAATATGGAGAAGCAATTTTTAAATATGTACATTTGTTATGAAAAATTTTACAGATTATCATATTTCACTTTCAAAACATAGACAAAATTAATTTTAAAAAATAGATTTCAATAAAAGGGCAGTAAAATTGCTTTAAAAAATTGTTATCTAGAAAATAATAAAATATAATCTTGTATGTATACTTCTTTATATATTAAATCATATACAGTTAGATATTAGAATAAATGCTCTTTCATTATTCAATAACAGGCTTCCTTCCAGAAAATCTATTGTTCACACTGAGTCATACATTTCCAAGATTTCATGATTAAACTCTGAATTCACCAAAGTTGCATCCGTTTTTCTAAAATACAAAAACAATAATTCGTCTGTATAATATTTCTTAAAATTTCCATAGGATAATATAAATTTATTGTTTAAAATATATATTACCTGGGCTCACTAAATTTTCAAATACGCGTTCAATCTCTTTAAAATAGATCAGAAGCAAACGTAATTGGGCCGCCGTAAGCCGTTATGAAAAATCTTAGATTATCATGTTTCACTTTCAAAATATAAATTCACTTCAAAATTTTTCTTAAACAAAATCCAATAAAAGAACAGTAAAATTGCTTGAAAAAAATGTTATCTAAAAAATAATAAAATCTAATCCTGCTTGTATGGCTTTTTAGATATTAAGTCATATACGTTTAGATATTAGTATACATGCTCTTTCGTTATTCAAACACTGGCTTCCTTCCGGAAAAACCCATTGTTTCCTCTGAATTATCCACTTCAAAGATTTCATTATTGAACTCTGAATTCACCAAAGTTCCCTCATTTTTTCAAAAATACAAAAAAAAAAATTATTATTCTATAAAATATTTCTTAAAAATTTTATAAGATAATATAAATTAATTGTTTGAAATATACATTAGCCTGGATAAATTTTCAAATACGCACTCAAACTCTTTAAAATAGATCAGAAGCAAGCATAATTGGGTGGCCGTAAGATCTTTCACATTTGATGGATATTTTTACTTTTCCTGTAAAAAAAAACTCCCCACGACAATAAAAACACTGAGATAAATAAATTTTCTTAATTCTAGAAAAGATATTTTTAAAAATAAGGTCTTAACATTAAATATATATACATTAAATTATCTTTTTTGTTTCACTTTTTAACATTTCACTTTTTTCATTTTATTATATTTAATAAAAGCATATTTGGTGACGGATATAATGCTTTTTCAGTTTAATTAAATGTCCACTGCTCCAAATTACTTCAAATTGGCACAAAAATCCTTCTTTTATCAAAATGTCTTATAACAACTCAAGCAAAAAAAATGCGTACTGAGTAAGATATCCTGTTTCAGACGATAACTCGCCAAGTGTAACAATCCACAAAATTTCAATTTCAATTCTACATAGTTGGTAGGAATTGTTTTCAACATGGTTTAAATTGTTTTTATACTTACTTCTTTACGCCTTATGTTATACATTTGTAATCCACGAGAAGGAGTTAATGTTCGGTTATAAATTAACAAATCTACATAACAAAAAGTGACATTTCTAGGCGAAATTTCATTTTTTGTCGTAATATGGTGGGCGTTCAGTGAGCATTTTAACTATTATCGAATATTTCACTAACTAACCGACGAGTTGTATCATAAATTTAACTTATAACTGCAACTAATGAAGGTTTGCTCTAATAAATCCATCAATATATTTGTCTCCTGTATAATTTCACATTCCGAAATCTTAATACCAAGAAACCATATTTATAAATTTTCTTAATGAAACTTCAACATACGATTGGTTGCCCTGAGATTAAATTTCATTTCTTATAGAAATATATTGGATGGATATTTCAATTCATCCCCGTCAAATTAATTAATTTTAACTCAGAATTAGGAAGGATAATCTAAATTAAAACAATCAACTAAAATATTCACGAAAACAGAAATTCGTAAATAAAAATATATAAACATCTCGCACATTTTCTTTCTAGTAAGCAGATTTTTCATATTGCTCAAAAAAATTGAACCATTTGGATATATTTTTTTATTTGCTTCAAAAATATTATTTTATTTGTTAAAAGAAACAAAAATGAATCGAATATGGTTGGAATAAAATATTCGATTAAGTGTAATTAAAATAATTATCTTTAGAATTTAATTTGTATTGATTATATAAATTAATTGTTTAGGAAATAAATAATCTGCAATTATTATATTATGAGACTAAATGAAACCTGAATTCGATCTAACACTTTCGAAATCTTTTACATAATCTTAATTAAACTGTATCGACAGTTTTACTAATTTTTACCTCTCCCTTTAATAATGCAGCATTCGATAACAATTAGCTGTAGAGGAATAAGAGGGGTACTCCATGTTCAAACATTCATATTTATTATAACTCTATTATTTCTATATTACTCAAGCACTATCTTTCACGTCTATCCTTTTCAACAAATGCCCTCATAAGAGATAAATTCATCAGTCACACTACAACCTCACTACCACAAGCATACCCATACCCATTTTACGTTACACTATGTGATGTCCAAGGTGAATCTGCTAGATAAAAATGGTCGATTGTATTATTCTAATTATAGGCAAATTTTCATATAATAATTTATGCATTCATCATAGTATGACAACACTGCAAAAAAATCCGTTATCCCTGATATTATTTCATTATTAGAATAAAGTGTTTTTGATTGCAAAACCAGAGGAAGTGGTCTTCTCATAATTTTTTCTCGTTCTCCTCAATTAAGGGGCTAACCTGCTTTCTTAATTGAGGAGGATACGATAAAAAAATTATGAACTATTAGCTGTGAAAGCCACGAGTTCTCCTTTCAGAGTTCCGGAAATGAGCGTTTAATGCTTCGTTATAAAGAACAAAATATAGTCATTTTGGGTACTTTTTTTTTCGACAGAATGAATCCAGTATTTGACATTGAAAAAAAATTTTAGTAAAGAGATAACATACAAATTTTATTTAATTAAATCGTTGCGTTTTTAATTATTCCATTTACATATACTCGATTACACAGATCGGCAGAGGCAAGTCCAATTACTGATTTGATTCAAGTCTCAACCCGGAGTCCTAGCATAGGGGTAGAGCATCTTCATCGTGATCTGGGCGTCCCGGTTTCGAATTCCGTTTCGGGCATGGTTGTTTTTCATTAGTATTCTCTCTATGAGGTGTGTGAATGTGCCCCCCTGTGAAAAGGGGTTGTGCAAGCGAATATGTGTGAATTTCATGAGCTAGAAGTCAGATATCTGCCCTCGGGTGGTCAGGGGTCTTTACCTCAGAAGCTACTGCACTCCCTTTCCGTGGTAAAGCAGTTACGACATCATCATCATTCAAATCTCAACTTGAATCTACTCATTGTATGCAAAAGATGTGCTATAAATTTTAGCTATTTAATTTTTTACATATTATGATTATGGAGTACACATGCATTCAGACTAAGAGACAGATAGGAAAATTTCTTTTTAATGTATTTTTTACAATTTTCTTAAAGAATCGATAAATTTGGCGTAATCACAACTTACAAATTTCATCTGTCTAGCTCAATGAATTTTGGAGTTACCATGTTCATAGATAGAAACAAACACAGTTTTTTAAAAAAAGTTTTCCGCATTCAGGAAAGTTTAAAAATGTAGATTCATCAGTAAGAAAAAGTTTTTTTAAAGTTGAATTTAACATGCCCTAAGATAATAGTACAATAAGAAAGCAGCACGTATAAACGAAAAAAACTTATGTAACTAATAAAATTAGGCGTCATCTACCTTTACAGATTAAATACTGGAAGTTGCCTATGAATTGCCATCTACATCCAACCAGTCTAATTCGCTATACAGCAGGCCAAAAAGTCACAGAGTTTTTTTTTTTTCACTTGATATTCGAGGAGATATTTTTCGTCTGCTTTCAGGACATTTTTATTAACTAGCTTTCTTGTCTGTCTGTTGGTATAAATTTTGCATTCGCTTTTAAATCAATAAAAAATTTCATTACCGACACATTGCTTCATGACAAGTCGTAATAGTATTTATGTTCTTTATTATTTTTAGCACCTTTTTATTAAATCGCTTTCTTATCTGTCTGCTTGTTTACTTGTTTGAAACGAATCTTACGATCGATTTTAAACTAACTTCTGATGACCTAGATATCTGAAGCTCTAAACAAGGTTCAGAATTGTATGAAAATGTAATATTAAATGGCTTTTTTATTTGTTCTGTGAAAATTTTGTCATCGGATATAGTTTAAAATCGACTGTAAAATTTCACACACACAAAACTGAAAAGGAGAAAATAATTATTTATGTTAAAAATTTTAATGTACCACGTTGTTAAAACGTACTAAAAAGTATAAAATAATTTCTCCTTAGCCCTATACAGATTTATTTCCCCATACACATAGTCTAGGAAAATTTATGATAACGAATTTTAAAAATACACAATCCTAAATTTCCAGGACAATCTATTTGGTATTTTTAAAATAAACAAATTTTCAAGATAATCTATACGAGGTTAGGAATTTGGAAAAATTATTTCATATTTTTTAATCCGTTTTAAAAACATGCTATATATTTTTAAAATATTTAAATAAGTATTCTAATATAGATCTATGTACGGTATCTGAAAATAATATAGCCAGTGTTGCTAATACCGTAGTTTTTTCTGAGTTAAATTAAGCATTTACCCAAAAAAAAGTCTGCTATATCGAAAAGGAAATTAAATTCTGTGTTACAGCAGAACACCGATCTTTATTATATCAACATTATATCTACAGAAAAAGAAACTTGTGCTTACATATCTGTATTAGTTTCTTTAATGCTGTACACCCCATTCGAAATTTTGAAGTATTTGTGAAATAAATTTTAAAGATTTTTTTCAGTTTATGAAATTTAAATCATATCTGTCTGATATTTCATCGTATTTTTTTTTCTTTTTATATATCTGAGCCCCTTTTTATAATGATTCCAATGTTTACTTTCTGGAGAACTCTAGTTTCTCTTAAGAAAACTCTAATTACAAGAAATGAAATCTTACGGTCGTTTCCTAATCCTTCTCCGCTTTTCGAAAATGAAAAGACAAAACTGAATCTTATTTCATCAGAAATCGGGAAAATAGAGGGAAACAGAACACCACTTAGTCATAAATGCGCAATGACTTCCAATTAAATTGTTATTGTGAAAACATAAGAAAGTTTTTTTATATATGATGAAATACGTCAGCTGGAACGGAGTTTAAGTTAAATTAGCTTCGTTAAAACGCAAGAGGAAATATCAACAAGAAAAAAAAATCTTTTTACTTTCTCGTATACGTAGTATAGAGAAAGTATAATAATCATCAAAAAGGTCGAATTCGAGATTTTGACGAATCTCTATGTTTTAGACTTCCCTGAGTTCGAAAAACATATTTTGGGAAAATGTTCGTGACAAATGTCTGCGACAAAGATAATTCAAAAACGCTTTCAAAACGATGAAATATGGTAACGGTTTTTACACCAAATTTGTAGATATCTATCAAGATTTCAACAAAATCCAATCAGAGGAAGTCTGTAAGTCCTGCTTTTCGAATAGAGGTTAACATGATAACTACAAAATGAAGAGAGCTAGATGGATAAAATTCGGTGCGCACATTTAACATCTACAGTGTTTAAGGCTGGGCGATGACAAAATTTCAACACCGCGATACATCGTCCAACACATATCGATAATTTTCGATATATCTTGATATCATTATATATTTATAGCTGTTATAAATTATAAATTATTTCTCTTAACATACTGACTGATCAAAAAGACTCCAAATAAAAGGAAGTTTCATTTTATGTAATAAAAATATTCCTTTTCTTTTCAAAAAAGATAGTTAAAAAATAATAGTCCTAAAACCCCTTTAATAAAGTGAGTCAATACCAAAGCAAATTTGCATGTTACAATTTATCATACTGAATTTTTTTGTTTCGATAAAACTCTTTAAAAATATTTTTTCAATAATAATTTTTTATAAAAAAAATTTATAAAAAAAATTCGATTTCTTTCCTTCCTCATGAAAAAAGGGAAACGACATAATAATGCCTTTAAAAAGTGAAGTCAAGAAGTTTTAATAAAAATTGAATTCGAAATCTGATGTCTTGAAAAATTAATTTTGTAAATTAATTACATAAATTTTTATTCTTATTTTAACAGTATTATTGCCAAAATTAATTTAAATATGCGCTAGAATTTTAACAATAGGTGTATTAGATAATTAATCATTGAATTTACTATTTCAAAATTCAAAAAGAGACGAAAAACAGTAATTCCGAAATGCGTAAAACATTACAACAAATATTATCAAGGGTAAATTTATGGACGAATGATGTAAAATATTTAAAATGTTAGGAAAAGACTTGATTGCTATCAAATAAAAGAAAAATATGCCATTATTATATATCATCAATAATATAAACTCAAAGAAAATATAACCAGTTCTCAAGTACAATGCTATGTTTCTGAATATTAAAATTCCAGCTATCTATAATTTCTAATAAAATTCGAAATAAAAGGGAAAAATTAAAATTTAAAAAAAACATGAAAAATTAAAATAAAAAGGGAAAATTAAAAAGATTAGACAAAAAAATGATGAAAAATTAGATAAAAAACAGGTAAACGATTGAAAAATTACCACTAAAATATCTTTAAATTAAACGCAAAAATAATAATAATTTCACAAAATATTTCTTAAACCAACTGGATGCAGAAATTTTCAAATCATCAAAATATT
This sequence comes from Argiope aurantia, assembly GCA_026543865.1. NCBI lineage: Eukaryota > Metazoa > Arthropoda > Arachnida > Araneae > Araneidae > Argiope > Argiope aurantia. Next base: position 247,820 of record JAPMOR010043764.1, read on the forward strand.
TCAGATTTGAAAATAAAAAAAAGGAATATGAATAAGAAAGGGAAAGGAAAGAAAACTCTTTCAATCTGAGTGAAAATTTGAATAAAGTGCAGCATATAATCCAATCACATAAAGCGAAATAAATCGGTGTCATAAAATTTATTCATTAAAAATCATTTCCATTTTAAATAAAAAATAAAATATTGTAATGAAAAATATATTATTAAATTGAAAAAGAGCACGTTTTAAAGATATAAAACAAGAAAAATTATACACTTTTAGAAATATAAAAGCGCATACTATAGAAAAACATGCGGATAAGCACGAAAAGAAAAGAAGAACAACTAATATTTCCTACCGGTTTGCAAAACAACGCCTTGAAATCTAAAAAAATATTCGTAAAACATTGTCAGGACTAATTCTCTTTAGTCATGAAAATTCGATAAGCAACGAAAATTCGTTATGTATTGAAAACTGGATATGTTTTACGAATGAAACATTGCCAATTTTATAAACATTTTATATAATATTTTTACATATAAAATAATATAAATATTATATATATATTTTTGTAAAAAATTATTATAGTTAATTAAAATAGGATTATTGGATCATTAGATCAAAAAAAGGTTTTAAAAAATAGGATTTTCGTTTAAATCGAATTTATAAAAAATTTAGTTTTTTGCTTTACAATGTGTACGTGTAAGTAAATTTTTGAAATGCGTTACAAAATTTGGACTTGTACAGAAAGAATTAAATAAAAAAAATGCTTGGGAAATGATGGCAACGTTCATATTTAAACACATTTGCTCTGAATTTCAAATTTAAATCAATGTATTGTTAATGAAATGATAATTAATATATTACTTGATGTTTTAATTGGACTGTAGTTTCTTAATTGGATAAATGCTTTATTTTTTTAATTAAATGATTTTTAGCATTAGTTTCCGAGTAGATACATTTAGAGTTTTCAATTATTAGTATGATTTTTAAATTTAATTCATAAAAGTATTAAAAATTATTACAGAACTGATTTACCATTATACCTGGAAGATATTTCGCATGTTTAGAACGAATAAATCATAAAAAATTTACTTGAAATGTAAATATAAATGAAAATAAAAGATGCCTAATTCTTTTATTATATTTAAATATAAATTTGTTGGTGATTTAAATATAGATTTATTGATAAATTTGTTGATTTATTAGGTATCATTCAGTTAGAGAACAGAAAAGAGTTTATTCTAAAATTTCTTGCTTAAAACATGTCATTCTGGAATAATAATAATTTTATATATGATAATATGACAGTATTTATATAAATACTAGCCGCCTTTGGCGACCAGCCGGTTCCTCAATCTTAATGCTCGTTAAAATTTTAAAAAACTTCAAATTTTGATAGTCATATAATTTACTCAAGGCCTTATAAAGGCTTTGAGTCATAATGTAGTATGTGTCTCTCTAATTTTCTATTAGTTCCCGTAGAATGTATGCTTTAAATTAAAGTGGAAATGATTAATCTGCAACTAATATAATAATATTTTTTACTGAAACAAAGAGTTTCTTTTTAATATAAATACTGAAAACAGAGTCGCTGAGTATTTAAACCTTATGGGCACTAAAGAATATCTTTCTTAATTTATGTAATATATCAAGAAGTTTTCTACAAAATTTTCTCCGATCCATCATTTACAGATCAATTAATTAACAATGTTTAGTTTTAAATGCATCAAACTCTAAGAAAATAAACAGAATTGTTTGAAATAATCGGTCGGAAACATGTTAAGCCTTCAAACCCAAGTCTGTATCAGTTGAAAATAGAGTTCAGAACAAAATGCGCATTCGTGAATTTTCATCTCCAATTATGGTAACGCAAATGCGTGAATTTTCTACGCCAGTTGGGGTAACGCTACGTAGATTAGAAATTTTTAATTTCATTTATTCTGCTTTATTTTAATTCAAAAGCCCTTCAGAATGCATCTTATTTTAATGCATCAAACATTAAGAAAATAAGCAGAATCGTTTGAAATAATCGTTCGAAATAATCGTTCGAAAAATGTTAAACCTAGCCTCATTAGCGTGGGGAAAAACTAAAGCCTTACTCATTTGGCGGTGGGGAAATGAAGCTTTTTTGAAGGAAAAGTTAGCTTTTAATTAATAATTATAATTCTAATTAAAAATTCAAAAAAGGGACCCCAGGTGGACATTTCCGACATCCAAGATATACATGTACCAAAATCGGTAGCTGTAGGTCAAACGGTGCGGCCTTTAGAGAGCCAACACACACACACATTGAGCTTAATTAAAAGTATAGATTAACAAAAATTAAATATTAAAGTGAAAAACAAAGAAAAGCAACAAAAACAAACATTATCTGAACACCAAAAAGATATCGGAAACGCAAATTAACTGTGAATATCGATTTATTGTATCGCGATTCATAGTGAGCCATGATTAATGATCATGAAATCGATAAATCTATAGTTTTCAAAAACTGATATCGAAAAATCATTTTTTCCAATTAATTGAAAATCGGTAAGTTCCTAATAGACACCAATCAAATTTTGAGCTAAATCCTATAAGGGGTTGACCGTCTGTAGGTCTGTACTTTTAGAAACATAAAAATGCGATAACCCAAAAAAGCAACGATTTAAATATATTAAATTTGGCATGGGATTTTGTGACATCAAGTGTAGCTTTTTAAGTAATTTTTGTTTCAATAGATTTGGAAAAATCTCTTTAAAATATAGATTTGATTTTCGTGTAATTAATCACATACCAAGGTTTAATCTCCAAATAACTCGCCAAGCATGATCGATAGATTCAGTAAAAGTGCTAAATCCATGCCAAACACTAATATTTCTTAACTATTGTACGTAACTGTCATTCGAGGCGTTCTCTAGTGTAGCACCTTTATTAGAGAGTACGCGAGAAAATTTTTGAAAGGTCTCTCTCTTACAAATAACTTTTAAAAATTCTTCTAAAACGAAGTAATCTGAGATCTTACTACTTTGTTAAAGCTTTCAATGTGCAATAAACCATAGTAGAACAAGGTATTATTACATCTCCATGATGCTGCTGGTTATTCTTAATGTCGCACAATATAGCAAAGATACCATGGCAGCATTGTTGGGCAATTCGTGCAAACGGTACGGTAACTCCTTAGCTTGTACGATACTCATGTTTTTGGATTGATATTATTAAGAAGTGAGAATAACTTCCATCTATGTGGCTCGACCTCTTCCTATGTATAAATCCCTCTCATATCGTTCTCAGAAACTGAATAGACTTAGTTTAGTTATCTTAACGTCCCCTTTTAAAGCAACACTAGGGCTATTTTGGGACGGATGTCGTAATTTAGAACCGCTGACAGATGACGTGGACGACACCTGAACTAGCACCCCCTCTCCGACCTTCCTCACCACACTAGCGGGAAGACGTTTGGCCCTGACAAATTTAATGTGCACCAGTCCGCTTACACTACAGTTCTTCGGTGGAATCGGGTTTCGAACTTGTAACCATCCCAATCGGAAGCCGAAACTTTACCAGCAGGCGACCGCGGCATAAAACTGAATGGAATTTTGGTTTAAAATATTTTCAGGTGTGGGATCAAAAATCTTATGCAAAACAACAGTTAGGTTATAGTGACAAAATTTCGAATGGCAACAGCTACTTTTCTTTATTGGAATGTTATCTCCGTAGAGAAAAGCCCTAAATAGCGTTGGAATTTCCTTTGGCACAAAAATTGCAGGGCTATGACAAACTAAGAGAAAACAATGTGGCGTTCACCAGAGAACGACTTTCATTTCTAATGAAATCACATTTCACACTGTGTCTTCGACTCTGATACCAGGTTGCTGAATCTCCTTCTAAACGAAAAGAAGAGACCAAGATACACATATTTCCTGGTTTGATGTAAGACGCAGTCGCATTAGGTAAAAGAAAAAGAGGTGTGAAATATCTTTCGCAGGTATCTTTCTTGAAATCTGAACAACATGTCGCTTTCAGGGAAACAACTTGGGAAAATTCTAAAGATTTATTACTTTAATAGACAAAATACAGCAGAGACACTGCTCGTCTACCTCAAAATCCATGAACTACAACGAAGCCTATGTATGTAAAAGCTGTAGAGTACTCGATACTCAAATTTGAAGAAGTTGCACATACGATTGATCTCGGCTTGAATGACCATCTGCTCCTGCCAAGATGGTTGCAGAAGACCATGAGATGATAAGTGAAGTTCATCGTGCAAGTAAACGTAATATTCCACACGTTCTGCAAATTTTATGGCCCTGAAGATTCTTTCTGTTTTCTACATTTCCCATTCGGTTCCAGCGGATGATAACCAATTACGGTTAGATTTTGCTAATAAATTCCTCATTCTGTATGAAGATGATAACAACTGTCCTTTACGCAATGTGGACAAACGAGGCCCATTTCTCGCAAACTGGCAGAGTTAATTCGAAGAACTGCGTCGACAAATAGACGACAATTCTCATGATGAGATTGCACTTTCATAAGAAAAATAAAAAGCGACTGTGTGGAGCAGTATAACAAGCTCCTTTATCCTCGTATTTTACTGTTTTCAAGAAATTACTGTCAAATGTCAACAAATGTTTACGGTAATGAGTGATCGCTATCTAGAAATATTGACTAATTACGTAATTCTCAAATTACAGCAGCGAAATCCTCTATCTGACGTCATGTGGGTGCAAGATGGCTCTCTCCCACATGTGAAGTCTTTTCTCAGACATTTCTTAACTCAAAAGTTTGGTGACAAAATCATCTCCCACAACATCACTGATCTTACTCCAATACATTTCCAACTGAGGGGTTTTCTAAAGTCCAAAGCCCATGATTTAATCTGAAAATATCATCTAATTTGAGAAATACCATCAGGTATCAGTATCAATAGATTCCTCTTACTATGGTACGTGCCGGAGTGCTATGCACCATTTGTCGCATGCAAAAAGTGTTTATTTACTAAAAAAGATGGTTATTTTCTAATCAACATCTTCAAGATCATAAATTCTTCTACCAAAACACTGACTCACATGGCTTCTTACAAACAACTTATTTGTTGTTGGTGTTGTTTATAATGGCACTTGCCATGGACAAGCACACTGACAAAGTCAGCGATTTTAAGCCACGGTAACGTCTCTTGCTTTAGTAGCGCCAACTAGGGCCACGAGTACGTCTTAGCTACTCGCGCATCACATTCGCTTGCACAACCTCTTTTTACAGGGGGGCATATTTACACATCTCACAGATAGAACAGATGAAGAGCAACCATGCCTGAACCGGGACTCGAACCCACGACATCCGGACCATGAGAAAGAAACGCTACCCCTATGCCAGGACGCCGGCGTTAATAACTTATAATAGCTTTTATCTGACTAGCTTTCGGCTTCGGCTTCTTGCTTCTTATATACACACATTTTACTAACACATATTTATTTCTATATTTATACCTAAATCCATGTGCGCTCTTATCAAGTTGTTGCATATTTAAATATAAATATATTTACTATCAACAATATTTATTTGAATGGTCAAAATGACCCCTTCGGTAAAAGTAGGTATACTATATATATTTCTCCGAAACTAAAAAAAGAGGGAAATAATGTTTGCGATTGTCTTTTGAATGTAAATAAAAATTAATTAAAATATTCTCATAAAATACGGCAATAATTTTCTTGAAGAAAATCTCAAAGGAGTTTTCTCAGAGGAATCAAAAAGGCCCCTTGGTAAACCCAGTGTTAATTTAAAAATAGATACGTTCCGAACAATTGGCTTAGTATTTTACCAACTCAATCTTAAAATTTTTTTCAATCTTTCTAAATTAAAGATAATCTGTTAGAATTTTTAATTAAAAATATCTCTGCTTATTAATAAACGTTGCAAATATAATATAACTGAATCGAAATCGCTATTAATTGGTTTATAAAATCCTCATTATCGTTATTTTTAAGAAATCTTTCAATATACGCGTAATATAATAATTAGATTCTTTAGGGAGACATTTGAAAATTATTTTGAAATACATCAAACATTTTTTTTTATCTTTAAAACTTTGAATTAGTTTCAATCATTTCAACAGATTAGAATATGCATTATTAAAAAATATTCTCGTTTCAAAATTTATTTCATTCTAAATTAATTTAAATATTTCTTAAGGGATATCAATCTCTTGCGCTCTATTTTATTTTCTGTTTTAAAGATTAATGAAGTCTTAACTTTAAGTAAAAAAATGCTTCATATATCATTCTTCCCACTCTATTTATTTGTTATTGAAAGAGAAAGTTTCGTAATGAGATTGAAATTAATTTCATAAAAGGATACGATAAGATAAGGGCTTAAAAGTTATTTGACTTCAATGTTTATATCAAAAAATACGTATTTTCCCTAATATTTATTTAATTTCTTTTTCCTTCATTTTTTGTAATTGAAAAAAAAGAAGTAGAATTTTAAATGGTAACATATTTAGCGATTTAACGATCAAATTATATTATAATTTGATCGTTTGATCAAGCTTTGAACATCTTTTACCATAATCAATATTGTTCTCAGCTGTAATTAACAAACACAGTTTCAAAAATGAATCTCCCCTATAAACTTTTTCGAAAAATTTATTCATTAAATGCCCTTAAATTTTATATGCAGATGTACTTGAAAATACTTCTGTTAAAAACTCAAGAACCACAATCTTGTTTTCTCTTATCTACATTTTCTCTATATTTTTCTTTAATTTTCACATTTTCTTTAATTTTCACATTTTCACATTTTTTCACATTTTAATTTTCACATCTTTAATTTTCACAGTCTTCCATCTTTCTTTAAAGAAAATGTTTACTTTATAGTTTAGATTATTAATTTACACCCTAGCTAAAAGTTTTTAAGGATTGTAACTGATTTTAATCAGACACTTTGTAGATAAAAGTGCTTCTAAAAACTCAAAAACAACGGTCTTCTTTCTACATTTTTTTCTCTGTTTTTCTTTACTTTCCACATTTTAATTTATATGTCCTTTCAACTTTTCCAATATAATTTTGCTAATGCAATTATATGCAAATTAAATATTTTAAACTGTTTCTAATCATAAATATTGTAGTTTAAAATGCTTCTGATAGAAACGCCAACATTTTTTTAATATTCCTCTATGTGTTTTATTTTTCTTCCAACATTTTATTGCACATGAATTCTTATTTAAGAATGATATTCCATGAACATTCACTAATATCAAATTTAAAATGTTGAATTAATATGATCATTTACTTGATTGACAGCTAGAAAAATTTTTAATTTAATTAATATTTAAATTTAAAAAAGTATTCTAATAGACTCCCCTAAATTATTTGGAATGACTTATTTAAAAGAGAAGCCTGTTTCACAAAAAAATAATAATAATTTACAAAACTACCTTTACTTCTGTATACCTGAAAATAAATATGAATTAAAATTTTCTTTTCTAGATCATTATTATATTAATAATAATAAAAACTAAATAAAACTTGTTTTAAGTATCCCAATAAACGAAAATAAGACAAATAATAACAACACTATTGCAATGCAAGCAATTTATTTTAAACTCCAAACGACATAAGTAATGATACAACTGCAAACTTAGTAATGATAACTAGTGATAATGATAAGTGAATTCCATGAACATATAATGATACTATATTATGCTTACAAAAACAGTTTGCAATGTTTTTATTACAATCAGTAAAAACATCATTTCATCAATAAAAAATTAATGATTTAATTAGTTATTGCTTTTAAACTAATACCTTATTCAATATTTTACTTAGTTTTGACTTCAAACATTTAAAAACATAGTTACAAAATATTTTTTATTACAAAATTGAATAATCTTTTCCTATCAACTTGATTTCCTTTTCGAAATGTATCCTTTAAAATATATTCTATTACTTTTACTTTTTTTATAAATTTCTATTTGATGGCACAAATATAGTAAGTGTTTTAACCAATTTTTAGTATTCAATTGACATCACTACATAATAAATATCTCACATACTCTTCACCAACTACCTGTTCATAAACTTTCATCTTATTTCAAAGACACATTATTTATCTCAGAAAGCTGGAATTCTGACATAGGTTATGAAAATTAATTAGATTTGTAAGATAAGTTGTGAAAAGATACATAAACAGAATGCCATAATTTTAAAAGGATAATGCAAATAAGAACCGAATGCAACAATAATCTAATATTTTGGAAAGTGAAAACACTCATCAATCAGCAACAGTTATTTTTCACAAAAAAAAATTAACTTGCATTGACATTACATAAAATAATAAATACATGATATAACATAAAATAATTTTATTTTCATGAAATAGATATAATGAAATAAACAAGAAACACATGAATAAAATGTAAAATCCTTTTAACACTTTTATGTACAAAAGAGATAACAAGTCCGATAATAGGCGAGAAACAAAGTAAGGTTGGTATCTTGGAAATAGGAAAAATTTTAAATTTAGGAATTATTTTTGTGAAAAAAAAAATTTCAGATTTCTTAAGATACATTTCAAACTTATCATGAAGATTCTATGGATTCCCTCAAAACGATGAAAAGTTCGAAAAACGAGGAAAACGAATAAACGATGAAAAGTTCGCACTTACATTAACAAAATTATAATGTTATGTAATATATAAGTGAAAACATCTTCTGAAAAGCAAAACTACTTAGTTTGTGCTGATTTAACTTAATTTTGACAAAAAATCTAACTAAGAATATAATACTCCTTATAAGTAGCATTCAATGAAAGTAGTTTTAAGACAATGTTAAAATTTCATAATTAAATGACACTTATTTGAATTTCATTTTTTAAATTTTTAAATGGGATTAAATTAATTAAATTTCTATAAAACATGGAAATAAATGTAAACACGACGGAAACTCACAGAAAAGACTTGTGTACACTTTAATTTTTTTAACACTAAAAGATAAGTGTTAGATGCTTAGTGTTGTAAAATTCATAGCCATGTATTCAGATATAAAAAAAAAAATTACTTTTGAAAATGCATTTACACTGTAAAGCCTTATCCAACCGACATATCATTTAGTTTTATTTAATAAATAATCCATCCTTTCAATGAAATTAATTTTTTTTCACTATTTTCTCTTAACAAATTTCAGAATCTTTGCAAAAAATGTCAACAAGCACAAAAACAAGTACGTTTATTTTTCCTATTAAATTGACAGTTGAATGTTTGATTATACAAAAGAGAAATCCATATCATATTTCAGAAAGCAATTTCTTTGCTTTCTGGAATATTCCTGACTTACATTCTGATAAAAAAGATTGAAAACAAGATAAAAATGAAATTTTAATTGAATTTTTCGGAATTAATTCAAACATACATTTTCCAAATAAAATATAGTATCATCTTCTCGGCATCTTACACACTTAAAAAATCATCTTCTTCATAACTTTCTTTTTTGAAGATTTATAGTTACACAGGAATATCATATCACAAAATCTAAAGATTAGAAAAACTCATTTAAATGTTACTTAAGGAAAAATTATGCCTTTATTTTTCAAACTTAAAATCTCATCGGAAACAGGCATTAGATTTTTTTATGAAATTTTTATTCCAAAAAGTGCCTTTCAAGAACCGCTTATTTAAGAACTTTTATTGCTCTTTTATTGCTGAATTGTATTGCTCTTTTAGAAACTAATGAAGATAAAAATTCCAGTACCATTCTAACTTTTTCTTATGCGTATATATATAATATGTATGCATAAGAAATTTGTAATGTAATTTTATGTATGTGTATGTAACTTTAATTCTTAATTTTTCTGCCTTTTGTATTGTTCCAACATTTTGCAAAGATTTCATAACACTGTAGTTTTATAAATTTTTAAACACTGCAAAATACTTCCTCCGTATGTGAAATACTCCTTGATGGAATTGGGTGTAGTCACAAAGTTACTGAACTTAACTATCAATGCTTGCGAATAACTGGCCCAGGTTTTACTGTATAGTCCATTATTTAACTTTAACCTAATAAGAGGATAGAGTGATTTTAATTCAATAGAATTGAAAAATTTTCAATATTTAAAAGATTAAAGAATCCTATCCTATACAATGATTGTTTGCGAATATCTGGCCCAGGTTTTACTGTATAATCCTTTATTTAACTTTAACCAAGAAGAGAAAAGAGTGATTTCAACGCAATAGAACTGCAAATGTTTCATTACATGAAAGATGAAAGAATCATATCCTCTAAAATATATCACAAATTCATTGTTTGGGACCATTAAGTGCTCCTCATTTGTAATTCGAGCAAACTTTCATTGCACCATGTATGAAGTGCTCTTTCATTTAATTATTTTTATATACAAACAAATATATTTCTAATATATTTACAAAAGAATTCAATTAATTATTGAGACCAACAATGCTTCAATCAAAAAATAAAAGTTGCTCCAATTTTTCTAAAAAATTACTATACACATCAGAAAAATTAAAAACGTTTCTACTGTTAAAATAACTATGAAATTTTAACATAGATTTTCATTACTTTTATTTTTCAGAATCATAAATTAATAAATAAAATAAAAGCAATTATATGTTTTAAAAACTTATAAAAATAAAAATAAATTATGACACAGTTATTATATCAAAAAATGATCTGATTTTCATAACTCTTATTTTCAGAATCATAAATGAATAAGTAAAATAAAGGCAATTAAATATTTTAAAAGCATATAAAAATAAAAATGAAATTATGACGCAGTTATTATATCAAAAAATGATCTAATTTTCATAACTCTTATATTCAGAATCATAAATGAATAAGTAAAATAAAGGCAAATAAATGTTTTAAAAGGTAATAAAAATAAAAAAATAAATTATGTCACAGTTATTATATCATAAAACGATCTAATTTTCTTTACCAGACATTTAATATTTTTCAGCATGAATTGTCGATGAATGCAAGCTTCAATTTTTTTCTCCTTTGCTGGAGATGCATCATGTTCTGACAACGGTGGATTATCCGAAATCCCCTTTTAAATAAAAAAATATACATGTAATTTTAAATAAAATCAGGAGTGTTACTTCATTTTACAAACCTTAAATAAGACGCTCATTTTAAAAAATACAAAAGTTTAAAAAAAATGTTATATATAAATTGTTTAGCTCGTTTAAATATTCAAAATTTAACTGTAAGCTTCCTAAAAGAATTTTTAATTGAAAAAAGAAATTTGTTTTATAAGACATCATGATACCAGTTGGGCCATAATAACACTTGTGACTTCTAACTCTACATTTATTACAATTCTTCTACATTTATAACTTTTTCCCATAAATACTTGTGTAATGTCTGATTTCCCTTTATCCCATTGGCCTATGGTGATCATAGCTCGAGTTCGAGACCCAATTACACAAATTCATATGTTTGAAGATTTAACAGTGCTAACAATATGGCTGGCTTTATAAAATTTCACAAAGAACATTTGCATAGATTATAGATTTAATCAGTTCTAACAGAATAAGGGGAAAATCGAACATATTTTCTTGAATTCAAAATACATTCAAAGTTTAAGCTATACAAAGATAATAATAATAAACTGATCAAGTTTTAAGAAAATATTCATTTACTTTGAGCCTAGAATAAAATTCTAAAAATTTTATAAACTTTTATAAACTTATTTTATAAACTTTTTCTTCTTATTTGCCTTCAAAATAACCTCGGAGGAATGCATAATGCTACGTCCATATCTGAAATTAAAAAATTAAAAAATTTGTTTTTCTAATAAAATAACTCTCGCATATAAAACTACTTACGCGAATTCAAAATGTAAATATGAATTTGAAATATTAAAGGGAAGTGGACTTCGAAATAAGCAAAAATGTACGGGAACGTGCAATTTTATTTTTATCGTTTCATTACCAAAATATATGCTTATATTCAATTAAAATAGTTCAATGAAATAAATATTTTAAAGGTTAAGAGAAAAAAGTACACATTTTCTCAAAATGATATTGTAATAAGATTTAAATATCTTTGAAATGTTCCAGGTATCTTAATTTTTGAAGAAATTAAATGAAATTTATAATAAAGATTTCATTTAAACATTAAAAGAAAATAGGAGATGTATTTTATGTTTCGGTTTTTTTAGATAGTTAAAAATCAATTTTAGCTCAGAGAAACATAAAATTCCTTTAAAAAATCAATAAGTGTGCATAAAAATATTTCTAAAAAATCAGTATTTAATTGGAATCATACGCAGTTTTGTTCCAAATAAATTTAAATTGGGTAATAAGAAGAAAATAATAGAAAATATTCAAAATTAAGTCATCAGGAATGTTTTGAAATTTTTAAAAATTATACATCTTTTAAATTTTTTAAAAAATAAAATATTTCATTTTAAAATGCTTTTAATAAATTTGACGTATTTATATTTTAATACGTATGCATAAAAAATTTCATAACCCTAAGAGAATAACTCGTAAAAGTGTCTAATAGAGTCCACCATCCTCTTGTATTTTACAACTAATTCCGAAAAGAATAAAGCAGTTTATTCATATAAAAAGTATCAATGAAGTAGGTTAATGTTTTTAATATGCATATTTGTCATGAAAATACTAATATATCATCATATTTCACTTCTAAAACATGTAGAAAATTAATTTAAAGAGATAGAATTGAAAGAAATGAGAGTAAAATTCTTTGAAAAAATCTTTTAAATATATGCATCAAAAAAGTAACAAAATTGAACTTTTCTTATATGCCATTTAAAATATTAAAACATCCGCCTTTAGATAAGATTATAAATACTCATTTTATTATTCAAATATAGACTTCCACCTAAAAAAACTTATCAATCAAACTGAATACCTCATTCTTGACTGAACTCTAAATTCACCAAAAATGCATCAGTTTTTCAAAAACACAAAAAAACCTTAATCAATTATTTATAAAATAAAGTAAGATCATTTAAAATTATTTTTCACGGAGCAGTTCCTTCATTTGTCGGGCAATATAGAGGGCTTCACCAGTCAGACAGTAGTCCCTAAACATTCACGTTCTTGTAAAGCAAGAATGAGTGGCTACGCATATGCAACAATTCTGAGCCTTTACTGTTCCGTCTGGGGTAAAAAGTGCTTCCAAAATTACTTCCAAGGTCATGACAGCTGTTCTATATAGAAAACAGGTAACCAAAATCAATGCGTTGTTCCCGGCCTTGAAAGTGCAGCTTTGCACCTCATCGACCTTGTATGGATACCACTTTAAAATGAGCTCCAGAACCTTTCGTACTTTACACCAAGGGAGATATAAATCAAGTGATACCGCTCGAAAACTTAGAAATTAGAAACTTAGAAACTTAGTTCTAAAAATGTTAGGAACAGAACGCTCTTTCAATCATAGCAATAACAACTTCTTCCACACTTTCATTTGAAATCCATTTCCGTCCTCTTCCTGATAACACATCCCAATCTTTTCAAATTTAGTAATCATATTTTTTTCAATCTATTCGGCATAGTTCCTTCTCGAAGCTTTTCAAAGACGGCGGTAGAAATTTTCTCACAGAAGGGACAAAACATCTCAGATGGGGGTAGTCATATCACTGACTTTCCGACCCGACCGAAGGCACACGAATAAATAATACCTAATGACCGAACCGCCGCTGCAGCAACACTGGAGGGAACTGTGGTTGAGTCCTAAGGGCCATCACCGGCCCCGGTACAACCCTTCTCGAAGGAAGTACGTCCCGTCATAGATGGGAGGAGCCAGATCCTCCACCTTTTTTGTGTACCCTCCAGGGTGGTGCTCATCTTCATTTCGAGGTGCCCCCTCTTCGGGGTTTGACTCTCAGATGGGGGTAAACAAAGTTTCTCCAATTTACCTTTAAAATAGTACACAATAATTAATAATTAATTACTATTAAATAGCGATAATTAATTACATAGTCAAATCAAGATAATTAAGTATGTAATATCTAATTTAATTATAGTAAATAATTATTCACAATATTTAAATACTTTTATGGTGTGCTGGACGACCAAATGACGATCAATATTAGAAAATGACATGACTTCAATAGCATAATCTTGAAATGGAAATTAATAATGAACACAAATTTTCACATTATTATTTAAATTTTACAGCGAAGTAAAAAAATGGTCGAAACAAGTGAAGATAATTAATAATTTATTATCAAAATTGATTACTACATGGTATATTAAGCTAACTTTCATTAATTAAATGATCGTTGTATGAAGTGAAATCAATCAAATCAAATGTTAAAGAACTTCTCAAAGCCATATTTGGATTGTTCTTCAAAGTATCCATTATTATTACTGTTATTTTTAGTAAATAAAATAAATACTTGATAAAAAATAAACTTGCTGTTTCTTCAATAAAAATTAGAGTATTAATATCAAATTTTATTAATTAAAAAGTACTTTTGAAGGAATAATTCTTCTAATAATTTTCTAAATATAATTTTTTTTAATTAGAAGTTTTTATTTTTCACTTCCTTAAAATAAATCATGTATAAGTTCTTTTAAAAGCAAGAATTACAGTGAAAATTGCGGAGAAGTATTTATGTATTGTAAAATTCATATTAATTTCTTAAGTATTCAAATTCTTTTAAAAGGTTTTTCCATAAGTTTGACATGCGTTGAAAGATAACAGTAGAAAATTTTTAGTTTGAACATCTAAACTATAATGCTAAAATTAAATCTTAAATTTTAAAAATGATTTTGATTAAAAAATTGAAAACGTAACAGTTGAAGAAACATTAGAAATAAGTTTTGTGCATCCTTGGATAAATTTTTAACTGTGGATTACGTATACCATATCATCATACATTTACTTTTTGTTTCCAAGATATATTTGGTAATATTTAATTAGTGAGATAAGTGTAGTTAATGAATTAAATAAAAGAAAACACATGTTTGACTTTTAAGCAAATCTAATTTTCAGTTACTTATTTTACTTACTCCATTGGCTTATATTGAATTCATATAATATGACTACAAAAGAGCAACTCTTCTTAGCAAGTTTATATTGCAAGAAAATGATAACAACAGCTGAATATATTTTTACTCGATTGGCTTTAAGTGTTAATTAGGCAAGGAATTATCATGAAGAACTAAGAATATAATAAATTAAAAAATCTTGGAAAATGTATTGCTGCAAAAAGAAACGATTAGATAAATGCAATGTTGCTTCTTAGTTCTTCAGTAAAATTTAATTCAAAGAAAACAAATCGAAAGGTGTCCATTAAGATGGAACGAAAATGGTCTTTAATTTTTTTTATTATTATTTTTTTTAGATATTAATTTGGCAATAGTGGAAAAAGTTGCCTTTTAGGTTCAAAAAAAATATTAAAAAATTTGGTTGTAATATTACATGATCTTGAGGTGCTGCAAAAAACCTGAAAATTGTTTTTTAAAAATGGAAAAAAATGGACAAATTTTTAATGGGCCTTTAAATTTTTTTTAAGATTTAGTTTGGTAATAGAGAAAAAAAGTTTTCTTTTAGGTTCAAAAAGAATTTTTAAAAATTTGATTGCAATACTAAAAAATTTTGAGGTGCCGCAAAGAGCTTTAAGTTTGTAAAAAAAAATTGAAAAATTATAAACGTTGATAATATATTTCTTATGAATTTGCCGTACGTATATTGTTACGGAATATGGTTTCAAACGCATTTATAAGCATTACAATTGGAAAAAATTATTAATTACAAAATAAAATAATAATAATAAAAATATTTGTTAATGTCAAATTTTGTGTTTCTTAATTCTGTAACCTTAATTATTATAAATATTACAGCTGAAAAATGTTTGTTTATACTTCATTGCCACATTAAACTTTTTTTTTGTATTAAATTTTAGAATATCCACACGCGACTCAATTTTTGCTCTTAACGTATTCATTTCTTGAAACTGAACCACAGACATTTTGAGCCAATTCGGTCACCAGATGAACAGCTTTTTCCACTGCTTGTGACAAGAAAGCCGGGGAATGTCGATAACCGGGCCACTATACTATATGGTTCAGCTTCAAACGCCTTCTAATTTTCATCCTTTCTATTAACTTGGTTTTGTATTCTGTGATTACTCCCAAATCTTGTAAAGCAGCACTAGCTGTAACTGCAACAGCTCTATATAATATTCCGATATGGCCAGCAAAGGAAGCTACAAATGGCAATTTAATAAGCATATTTAATTTGAGTGTTCTAACTTTTGTTGGCAGCCTTGTAGTTTTATCTCTTATACACTTGTAGGAACTGATTGTTTTGCCTCTTCTTGTAAAGAACATTCTTGTTCGCCAGCGCTGTCATTGTCGCTAATAAAAATTTCTGACACACTAGTATTTTTTTATGTCCTTTCTTGATTAAACTTAACTAATCTCTGTAGATCTTTACTTTTTCTCGTTTCTTTCTTCCTCAAAGTGCTGTGGTAGCTATATCAATATTACCTATAACAAATTATCCTGTTAGAGCATTGATGGTTAAGAACACTTCTTCCATAACTGGTATTTTTATTTTCCTTTTATAGTACAAGTTTTAAAGTTTACGCACTCACAAGCAACAATATCAAACAAATGTTTAGCTTCTTCACTAAATTTTGTGGGGTTGGAATAAAATTTATTTCACCCTCTTCTGCTTTCAGATTTTAGTAAATTCCAGTACTTAGCATGTTAAGCTTTTATCATATTTAAAATTATTTTGCTAGAAACAACGAGAACAGAAACTCTTGACCCTATTTGTTCTATTTTGGAAACTAAAGTGTCATATATTTCACTTGCAGAAGGTTCCCTATTCTAAAGCAATTTTGAGATTATATCTAATATAACAATAGCACTTCATAATAGATTCGTAGGTCTGTAGTTCAACTTCAAGCAAATCACTAAATTTCCCAAAAATAGGACATTCTGACATTTATCTTGTCTTCACTATTTTAGACTGCCATTTTTACTCAAATGAACTCGGCAAAGCCAGTTCATTTGAGTAAAGATGACACCAGCTCTGACCTTATCACAAATATCCGCCTCTCCTCAATAACATCAGCTCCGATGATAACTCAGTGTCCTGAATGACATACCAATGTAACAGTAAGACTGTTTTTATACTTCTATTCATATTATAACGCCTATTTAAAACTGTTTATCTCGCAATTAAAAAACACAAAAAACTTTGAAAAAGTTCCAAAAAGGGTGTTTTTATGAAATTTTAAAGTCTTTAAGGCACCTCAAGACTTACTCCAATATTTTTCGTATTTTTAATTTGTCTTATCTAAACCAAAAGGCAATTTTTCGCGCTACTACAGATTGTAAATCAAAAGTTGATTATTTTGTAAAAAAAAATAATAATAATAAAAACTTTAAAATGTAACAAAAATTTAAATTTTATGAAACTTGAACGTCTTTGCGGCAGCTCCAGACTTACTCCAATATTTTTCATATTTATAATCTATTTTATCTATACCAAAAGGTGACTTTTCCTCGCTACTACAAATAAAAATTCAAAAGTTGCTTTTTTCGTTCCACCCTAGTGTCCATGCATTCGCTGTGTTGTATCAATTTCTTAGTCTTGAATAATGCAGATATTCTAAAAAAAAAGGGTCCATCAATAAATGATAAAATTATTCAAAGAAATCTACAATCTATACAAATTTTCATCCATCTTGATTTCTATAATCAGAAGACGAATCGCGAAGTCTGATTCACTTGTCGACATATCAGTTATTTTGCCAAATGTATTGAACACTCCTGGCTGAAATAGGCGACAAGAAAATCAGATGTCCGATCAGATTTAATAATATCACGATCTCATATCAAATTTCATTGATCGAATTCGTTGTGTTTTTAAATTATTGCGTTTACATATATGCAAAAGTACAGACCAACAAACGGTCAACTCTCAGATGGATTTAATTCAAAATTTGATAAGTATCTAATTTTAAATGCTAAATTTATATATCAATTTTATTCATATAGATATTTATTGTCTATTGTGCTCACCTGTACTCGAACAGTCAAACAGACAGACTTCATTCAAAATTTGATGGAAATCTACAAATTTGCTGTAAAAACCATGCAACCAAATTTCAACTTGTCTACTCAAAACGTATTTGAGCTATTGTGTTCACAGACTTATAGACAGACATAATTTCCAAACTGTGCTATATGGACTCAGAGAAATCTGAAATGTTGAGATGTCAAAATCTCGAGTTGAATTTTTGGGGAATTACAATACTTTCTCTTTATACACTTCGTTATATTAGTCAGTAAAAATGGGGTTGAGTTCATATATCACTAAACTTTTTTATGAATTACAATAAATTTTATTACAAATAGAGGACTACTATGTGGAAAATTTTATACTTTTTTATGAATTACAATAAATTTTATTACAAATAGAGGAGTACTATGGGGAAAATTTTATATTCTTTCGCAACTTCGAATTGAAATAAACATTGTCAACTTTCTATAACTCGATAGCATATTCTAAAATACCATATTTTCTGATAGAGAAATATTTATTCCAAATAGCAAACAAAATTAAATTAAATTTTAGAGGGAAGTATAAAAGTGCATATCGAGTAGCATTAAATTTATACTTTTGAAATGAGTGAAATGAAAGTAAAGTTTTGCAAACATAGGAATAGATATTAGAAGTCATGAAAAAAAAAAGTCTCTTTTAATTGGGAAAACTTGTCTATAATTCTTTGATAATATCATTTTCGATAAATAAGAGAAATAGTTGATTCATATTATTCCACACATCTCTCTCAATTTGCATTACAGATTCGGCATGGCTCTCCGTTAGATTTCAATTTGATGAAAACTAAACAAAGAAGCAATTAACAAAATGTTATTTAAATATTTAGTCACCATTTATAACTTACTGAATTTAGAAAGTTTCCATTAATTTAGAAGAAAAATGTAGTAATATTATTCTCATTAATTTAAATGATCTGACATTACTGAAAATGAAAGCATTCGCCATAAGCGACTATGGCACCTTTGAGGGGAAGAAAATAAAATCCCTTCATTATTGGCAACTCTGATTCAAAGAGAAAAGAAAAATCGCTCTACAGTACCAGAATTCGAAGGTTGATGTAAATGATTTCTATTCAAAATTAACAATTTTCATTGGATGAACAAAAGATTGATCGATATTCTTGTTATACTCTTAGCTTAAAAGATACTAACCGCCTTTAACGATCAGTTGTTCGCCCTTCTTATTAAAAGTAATTATAATTAAACCATTTTAGTTACTTTTGATCCACTACATTCTACCAAGAAAAATGAAATAATTCTAAAAACGGGGTGGCAGGACGGACATCTGATCATTGATGATTTATTTAGAGATCATGTGCTTCCTATGAAATAGAAATTGGCGAAATCAAACTGGTGGTTGAGGCTGGATAATAGATCAACGTTTTTCCTTATTATTTTAACTATAGATTATTGATTTAATAATATCATTTTTAGTCATATATATATATATATATATATATGTTACGGCCAAAGCCCGAAGTACGGCCAGTTCGCGAATTGACTGGTTAATTCGCGAACTGGCCAAGAGGTTTGGCCAAAGTCCGAAATACTTGCAATTAATATTGTATTTTCTACTTTGGCTGGCCATTTCACGAAGTGGCCGGGAATTCTTGGCCAAAGCCCGATGTGATAATCTATATTTATAAATAAGGCTCAATGTATATTTTGTGCGTGCGTGTGTGTGTGTGTGTGTGTGTGTGTTGACGATCTACAGTCCAAACCGTTTGACATGCAGTTATCAAATTTGGCACCTTGGAGGTCGGAAATGTGCACCGTGGAGCGATTTTTTTTAATTTTTAATTAGAATTTTAATTAAAAATTAAGCGTAATTTCGGGGTTTTGTCGCTATAACCAGAAAATATTACAACACAAAATCGATTTTTGCATTAAATTAAAGCTTTTTTTTAATTAAAGCTTAAAATTTAATTTATAATTTATGCTAAAATTTAATCTGCATGAGTACGTCAAATTAAAAAAAAACTTTTATCAACGTGTTGCCATCACATTGATAGAAGTTTAAATTAAAAAATAAATCAACTATTATTGCAAATTTAATAAACAAAATTGTAATTTTCGGCAGGTGTCTGTATAAAATGAAAAAAAATGAAATAAGATATTTTCTGAAAAGTAAAAGGAGGAAACGTTTCCTATGAGCTTTGACAATACCTATATTATTAATTCAATAAAACAATTTAATTAAAGGCAAACATAGTTTAATATACTTAGGATAATCATTCCAATCAGTGACCATCAGCTAATTTGGGGCATACATTTGCTAACAAAATGGTCTAAAGGAACTAAATAATTATATTTAATATAACTTTAGTCAATAAATGCTCCGATGAATCAGGAATTTTAAATTTTTACATAGCTCCTCTGCCCTTTGTATCATATTTAACAAAATATTCTTGAGACACCAATATTTTTAATAAAAATTGTTGAACTCCAACTAACTAAATCAATCACTAAAACTGACTGATTTATGAAATTTCAATATCGCTCTTCTATAAAAACTGGCGATTTTAGACTACTTCACCGACTGTTTCAATGAAGATACGCTAATCCTCTGCAGAGTTTCTTGACAGTGATTGGCCTGTGATTATAAAAATGTTGATTGTTCTAAAACTGATGCATAGAAACTTCATAAATCGGTCAGATTCATCGCAGGACTTTTATTTATTTATTTAAAAGTTGGTGTCAAGAGTATTTCGCAGAATATAATTCCTTGGGAACAAAGGAATATTTAAAATTTAAAATTCGTAATTTTTTCATAAGTTTATTTATTGACTGAAATGAAATAAAATATTTTTATTGGGTTGTTCGGAAAGTAATTTCGTTTTTTTTTTTTGTTTTTTTTTTGGAAATGAAAGACAGTTTTTGTATAATATACAAATACTTTATTAAATTATATATTGGCCGTTCTGGTCCAACACCTTTTGCCATCTTTCTGGTAGTAGCATAATTCCACGCTCATAAAATTTTTGGTCTTTGCTGCCAAAAAACTGATCGAGGTGGTTTCTAACCTCCTCATTTGAGGTGAAGGTTTTACCGGATCGAAATTTAGCGAACCAGTTCTGGCACTGGCGTACTGTCAACATACCTTCTCCATACACATTGGTCAATTTCTTTCTAGCTTGAACAGCATTTTTACCCTTTCTGTAGTAAAACAGTAAGATATGTCGAAAATGCTGCTTATCGCTCTCCATATTTAAAAGGGCACCAACCAAAAATTCAGAATTAATTGGAATTTTTCACACACAAGCCTTGCTATATGAACTCTCAAAGCATATAAAAATTATACGGCTTAAATGTGAAGTTGGGTGCAAAAAAATACAATAAAAAATTACTTTCCGAAATTACTTTCCGAACAACCCAATATTTGCATCGTCCTTTTGAAAGTAAAAAAATAATTTTACGATGAATCAGAGAAATTTTTGTTGAATAATTCTTTAAGATATTATATAAATTATTCTGCAGTGAACATATAATTTCACTGCCGAACGACTCTGATTTCAATTTTCATATTTAAAAAAAGACATGGTTAGCTTCAATATAAAAAGCTTTTATGTTGATTGCAGTTTAACATTTCCACTTTAATTTAAAGTAGAAATTTTATAGATATTGACAGGACATTAGAGAAAGTAGTACCATGAAACAGAAGTGTTTAAGGCCTACATAAAAGTACGACTGAATCATATAACTACCAAAATATGAAGCTCAAAAATATTTTGTACAAAAAGCTACTAAGAGAACAAGTTATATTAATTGAAAATTTTAGCGATCATTAATACTGGTAAGCCGGCTGGTCGACAAAGGCGACTAGTGGTAAATAAATATAATGACATTCATGTATAAAATATAAACAAGGACATGTTACAGGTGAAATTCGACAGATGGCGCCAACAAAGAAATGTCTTTAAATGATATTAAGAACAAAACTATTTGTCCTTCATATTTGTTTTAATTAGTCCTTATTTTTGCTATTTACCTTTGCAAAAAATTTCATATTTTTTGAAGCGATATTTCGGGAGACAATGAGATCTGGGATCTTTAACATTAGATCCCTGTAGCAGAAAAAGTCTAAGGTAATTAAGATAATTGAAAACTGAATACTCAATTTGCCTTTCTATTCATACCCGATACACAACGCCTTTGAACAAGATATAATTCGTTCATTTTGAAGAGCGCAAATCTAATCTTCACGCTATCACGTTGTTACAGTATATACGTTCACAGAATAATTTCTATTATGGCTATAATATGAGAACAGAATAACACGGGATCATATTTTTTATATATTACAAGCTTATGTTTAACTCAGAGGTGTCACTTATATTTAAACTCGTTTCTGAAACAATTATACTTAAAAAAAAAACAGTACACAGAAGTACTCATTTTTAAATACTTCATTTTTAACAGGGTGTAAAAGAATCCACTCTTGATTCCTTTCTTCCTACTTTGGCTGATCGTCCCAAGCCATTTCGCGAATTGGCCGGCCAAAGCCCGAAATCAAGAAAAGATCGGACATTGGCCGGTAAGTTTACAGCAACGTTGGCCAGATCGCGAACTGGCCGATTTCGGGCTTTGGCAATAACATATATATATATATATATATATATATATA
>JAPMOR010043764.1:277634-353235 GCA_026543865.1 Argiope aurantia
AATTTTTAAAGAACTCAACTGAGTAGCCTAATTGTATGAACACTTCATGGAGATCAACTAAAAAAGAATCAGAGCTAATAAAGTTATGCACTTTTATGCTCAGAAGGTTTATGGGTATCATATTAGTATGAAAAAAAAGTCCTTAAGCAATCAACATTTGTTTTGACAAATTTCAGGCTAATTTATTTAAAAATAATAATAAGATTAAGTGAAAAGATCTTGAACATAATTCATCATAACTTAGCTGTATTTAGTGGAAGATTTTATTATATGTATATAGTATATACTTAAATAATTCACCTGCTTCTGCTTTATTTTGCAGGGATTCAGTACTGTTTGCAAATCAGATGGTATAAGAGCAATTTATCAGTATGTAACATTTACAAAAGACCCTCCATTAAAGAGGTTGGAACTGTCAGTTACAGCAACTGCTGATCAGCTCGAACCTCAAGTAAGGTTATGTAGGAAAAGTGTCAGTTACTTATAATATGTATTGAAAGTCAATATCTAATTATAGGTTTTTAAGGATTTCTGAAAAAGTGTCATAATATTTGTCTCTGCATTCATTTTAATTACTGCAGAAAACAATTTGATAATGCAACACATAATTTGCTTCTGTGGATTTTTTCAATTGTCCTATGTTATTTCATGTAATGGAAACATACATGACATTATTCTTTTCCTTTCAGCTCTTGCCTGTAAGATATGATAGTAATGTTATTTAACACATTTAATTTGGCTTAGTGTATAGGAATTTATTGAATATTATTAATAAATTATGTAAAACAATTTAATTGATTGAAAATAACACCACAACACTTCTATTAATTTACAGTAAGCTAATTAGAAATAAAATAACAAATTTAAAAGTATTTTGTTCCATTCCAAAGGCTTCTTTTATATAGCATTTTTGAATGAATTTTATTTAAGCTGTCTCTTCAAATTCCAACAAATATTTTGTAATTTAGCCACACTAAATCTCAAGAGTTAGAACTGATAAAGACAAACTGTTTTTTAAATTTGAAACCAGCTTGCTAAAAATGTGGTAAAAAATGCTGGACACCAAATAAAAGGTTTTTTTTATTGTTGATGTAATTCTTTACAATGTTGCATAGGATTATTGTTTTTTACTTATAGACTTCTAATACCTAAAAAATAATAGTGTTTTTTATTCTGACTTTAATAGTTTTAATAATATGTATTTTCGCATTTTCAGTTTTTAGTAATTTGGCATCTTCTAACTTTTGATTTTAGTGAATAGTGTGAATTTTGAAATTGCAATTAAAAAATCAATTTTTTAATGATGATAATACTTTTGTCGTTTAATTTTTGTGAACAGTGTTTATTTGCTTTCCAAGATTTGAACTTATATTCAATAATGCTCATTTTAAGCACTATTTATTAAGAACAGAGAAATTTTTAAATATAAGAAATATTTTAAAATCATTATGTTCTCAATGCTCTTTTTTGTCATCATTTTATGGAATATTACTTAATTAGATTAACTGTAAAATAGTAAGAATTGTGTGTTTAACAGTATCTATCCAGTAATATTTTTAGGAAATTTTTATTTTTAAATCATGTATGATGACTATAGAATATATTTTTTTAGGAATTTAATTGAAAAATATTTAATCTGTTTGCATTATTATTATTAATTATTTATAGAAATATTTCTAATGTCATATTTTTCTGTTAAATAGCTTCTTTAAATGAAAAACTAAAATGCTTTATAAAATTTATCAAAATTATTGAACTTTTTGCTATAAAATAGTTAAATTAATTCTCATAATTAATTATGTGTCTGTCTCATTGTAATATTGCTATTATTATGAGATTTAATATTAATTCTCATAATAATATTAATAATTATGAGTATAAATATTAGTAATTATTCTCATAACTATTGTTATTACTATAATCTTAAAATATTATGATTAAAGTAATCATAATACTTTAATCATTAAAGTATTATTAATTCTCAGAATTAATAATACTTTGTATTTTCTCTCTTTTATGAAAATATGAAGCATTATTAAGTTATCAGTCTAGAATTTATTTAAAAATTTTAAAAAATTGCAATAATCAGAATTAAATGTTAAATTAAATTAGGCTCATAATTTACTACAAAATTTCTTTACTCTTCTCTTCTTGTTTTTCTCATTTGATATCCTTTCAGTAAAAGCTGATAACTTCCAGCTGAAACAGCTACCAGTTGACAGCTTAATGCAAGCACAAAGTGCCATATGGGGGGGGGGAAGAAGTCATAAGTTACTAGATTTTATGAAACTACAATTCACATCTGCTGTTTTCATTCATCCATTTCACTAGTCACCTTTATTGCACATTTTTGTAACAATTCGTTGTTTCAATGAAATTTGGATGCCCGCTTAAATTTTGCTAATTTTTGTAAGGTTATATAAGAGACATGTCTCTTTATGAATGAGAAATACAACTTTTAATAGCTTTTGCTTTTTGGACATCAGATTTAATTTAACTTTTAAAGATTCCTAATTGCTATTTCCATGACTTTTGATTGTTGTCTTATGGAGAATTCTCTAAGATATTTTCTTTATCAGCCATGCATAAATCTCATTCTCTTCATTTTTCTTATAGGTGATAGGTGCTTCTTTCGGGGCTCTTGCTTTAATTAAACTGAATGATGGAAGCTCTGAAACCATTCAGTAGGTTTTCTGATTAAGTTCTAACTGTCTGTTTAATTAACAAAATGCTGAAGTGATCATTTACTCACAATTTAAAAATGTAGAAAGTTTGCATTCACTGCTGCTAATTTAAATAATTTAGTAATATGAACTTTCTATAAATTGTACTCTTTATATATTACTTTGTTATTTAACTCTTATAGAATACAATTTCCTTCAAACATTGATCCCCTTACTATGAAGAGTGTCAGCTTTTCTACAAGTCAATCATCTATTACTAGTGTTACTGTAATGTTGATGTGCTATGGTTATACTGGTAGTATTCATTTTACTGATCCAGTTTTAATTCCGCATGGTAAGAATAATCATTCATATGTCTAATAGATGTTTCATTTCAAACATAATAAGAAACTGTTTAGTTTTTTGTATGTCATCTGCCATTTCTAAGTTTTGATTTTGTCTTATTAAATAATCATTCAATATTTGAGCTGATTGGCATATTATACTGTTTTCTTTTACCACAGCCTTCAAAAGTTTATTTCTTTATTTTACTCCATCAGAGTTTCTATTAATTTATTTTTTGGATGAAGCTGAGCAGCCAGTAAAGAAATTAAAAAATAGTTTCTAAGATCCTATTGAGCAAGGCACTTTCACTGTTTGTTGAAATTATTGTTCAAACTATTATAATTTTAATAATTCTTGTGTAATATTTAGTTGTTGTTTTTTTCGCTTGATATTAATCATATAGTTTGTTTATTTTTTAATTAATAGTTAATTAACAATTGTCCGATATATTTTAAGTCTAGTTTATTGTTTAAAAAACTTCCCATTGTTATTTTTGTGTCTTTGCCCTTTACAATAATTCGATAAAAACTGATGAACAGTAGTTGGTTTTATTATTGGAAAGAACTAGCTCTAACACAAAATAATGAGCATTTACACAGCAGCCATGTAGGCGTCTTTGCTCTCTGAGTTCTGCATCTAATCTGACTTAAAACCAACAGTCTCTGGCATCTAAATTTAACCATAAGGGCAAGACACAAAATGTGGTTAACGAGTTCAATAGTTTTTAAATCATTTACACTGTTGTACTCGTTATTGTATTTAGATTAAGTTCTAAATATTATTGAAAGAATTGTCTATATGTTCACTGCACGTTTTATGAAAATCTTTACCACAAAATGGTTGTGTAATTGGTGATGTTAAAATCATCTTTTAATTATTTTATGCCTTGTAGCTATAATGGATGCATAAATATTAGACGCCGAAAAATGTCTTGAAATTTTAATGTTGTTTTATTTAGTTTACTGTTACAGGTTGTTGCTATTTGTATTATAGCCATTGCATATTTAGAAAATTTCAAGCTTCATTATCATAATACAGTGCAGAAGTGTGATGGAAATTATTTCAAGCAGAATAAAAGTATTTTATAAATCATGGTTATCAGAAGCTAATATTGAAAGTGTTTATTATTCTTACATCATAAGGATTATTTTAACTTGCATGAAAGTATCATGTAATTATAAAAGTGCTGTTACTTTATTTCAGTTTCATCATATCTTCCTAAAAGAAAATTAATTGAAGTTTGTCCTGCAAAAACTATTAATCCTCGATCTTCCATTACACTTGGTAAAACTGAGGACATATTTAAGCCGAATAATAAAAGGTATTATATCAGAGCATTTATTCAATTTTTTCCCTTTAAAGAGTTAAAAAAGAAATACATTTGATAAATCATATGCAAACGATGTTTAAAAAGTTTGAAATGGCAGTTGATATTTTGATAATAAAGATTAATGCGACTTTATTTCAAATTTTAATTAAAATTGATGAATCTCTGTACATCGCTGTTTTATTGACAAAAATTTGATAGGAGGATCAAGCATTCAGAAATTGTTTTTTTAAATTTTTTGGTCATTTCCACGACTATGAAATTTAATGAGTAAAAAATGTTTAAAAAGGAAGATTTACATCATTTATTTCTGTTACGATTAATAGAAAATCCTGGTTGCACCCTCAAACGTTTGCTTGAAATTACAAAATATAACATTTTCTTATAAAAAATATGAATCGCATTTATTTTATAAATGGTGAATAGAATCAGAAACGAGTTAAATTTTCAGTGCATATTCAGTTTTCAACATAAAGTTGTTGTTTTTTTTAAGTAGAAATATATAAATGTTTGCTTAGAATAAAGTATATTTGGCATTTTTAAGAAAAATAGAAGACTTGTTCTTTTTATCTGTTAGTATTTAAGAAATAATTTTTAATTGTCATGTTTTATAGCATTAAAGATCACTACCATATGATTACTCTTGTAACTCAAGTTTCAATGGAGAGATTAGCAACTCTAGAGAGAAGTCTTCAATTATGGGATGGTCCTGTATCTTTAGTAATTTATGTGACAACAAAACACAATGAAAAGTCTTCTTATGAGTGGCAAAGGTGATTATTTATTGATAGATTTATTATTAATAGATTTTAGATTTAGTTAGTAGATTAGTAGATTTATTATTAATCAAAACTGAATTAAAATAAATCGTTTCTCAATCATGAAATGAATGAAAAAATTAAGATTATAGATATGAATATCGAAAAATGCTTTAAACTATATTATTGGCGATAATAAGTGCCAGAAAGTAAATGTAACATCCTTTGATGAATTATTTTTCTATAGAGTGTTTCTTATGTGTAGAAAAAAATGTCTAATTTTATTTCATATATTGTACTTGAAGGACAGACATTTACTATTTATGCGATAGGAAATGATTCAACTTAAAGGAATGAAACTGTTTGTGTTAATAGAAAATTTATTTTATGTCATACTGATTAATGCTGTAATTCTACCTACTGAAGGGCATGTTTGATTTGAGTACATAATTTTTTTTAATTCTTGTCTTGTTTTATATTTACTGACATTATGAATTTATTTATTTATTTTTCATTTCTCTCTACAACAAATGATTAAAATAACCATACAGATTCTTCTAGTTAATATATTAAAAATTCTGATTTTTTTTTCATACTTTCTTTCTATATTTAACAGTAATTATTTTCAAGAAGGAGCTTTTTGAATTTTATGACCTGTAGTTTCATACATAATTCACACTTCTTTTTTTTATATTATGTACAGATGAATATAAATTAAGGTTATCTACAAATGTACCTATTTACTTATCTAATCTACTCTATCATTTTTAATAGCCATTAAAGTAACTCCATATAGTCTCTTATCATATAAAAATTTATGTAAAGGTGAAAAACATATATTACTGCTGTTTATTTCTGTATTAGCAGCTACCATGCGTATTTATAAACGATGTTTATAAATTTACTCAATGCTTCTGAGGGGTTCATTTTCTATCATTTCATCTAAATTTACCATAAAATAATTTTAAAATGTATATGTTTATTTTCTAGACTTTACATCCAGAAGAAACTAAAAAACATTAAACTTGCACCATCAAGCCATGTTACATTAGTTTTTGGAGATTCAAATAATGAAGACTATCCCATTAATGCCTTGAGAAATATTGCAATCAAGTAATGAATGTTTTCAATCATATATTTTATTCTGTAACAGATTATTTCATTGTATAATATGTAGAATATATAATGCTAATGTTGTCAGAAATTTTTCTGTAATGTTATTTGTGCTGATGTATATTTTTAATGTCCCTCTCTTGCCTCACTCAATATCTATATTATTTCAGAAAGCTCAAAAATAAGCTTTTGTATTAAGGTAAGATGTATGGTATAAGGTATAAATACTAAGGTAAGATGCTGTTGTTATAGTATATTTAACTTTCCTTCTTATCGAAGACAATTATTTAGCTTAATGACATATTTCTAAAAATAGTGTTAGGTAATTTTATTTGTTCTGTAAATTAGCAAAATTAAGGAACTTTATAATTTGGGGGAGGTTATCACTTTTGATATATTGAACTTGTAATTAAGTGAAGGTCAACAATGCTTCAATTGAGAATTTAATTTTCATATTCATTTCTTCTTTTGCAGGCAAGTAAAATCAAAATATATGTTTCTATTGGATGCTGATTTTCAACCTTCACCTGATTTTCAACAAAAATTTGCTGTGCATTTGAAACATTCGACTTATAATCAAAAAACAGCATTTGTTGTTCCAGCTTTTGAATACATAGAGCTCCCTCAGGTATAGCATAATGATTACAATAATTTAAGGTTTTTGTCCTACTGTTGAAAAATGTGTTGGCACATTACTATTTTATAATGTATTTGTTGCACATAAAGAGAGATTTATTTGTTACTAATGTTAATATGTATATGATTTATCATTATCTTCAATATTATGGAGATTTCTTGAAATGCTGTTAGTAATAACCAGCACTTAATTAATGTAAATCTTTTTCATCAACATAAATCTTTTCATCAAATTGGTATAATCTCTAATATTAAGGAAGGTGAAAGTTTGTCTGTAGGCGATCTGCAAAAGAAATCGTTTAACGAAGATTTTGTATAGATTTGCTTTTAATACTTCAAAGCCCTTTTTTTTAACTTTAATTCAAATTTCAGTTATTTAAAAATTGAGTCAAATTTAATGTTGTCGGCCATTTTTTCTCCAATAACATCTGAAAGAATTTTTACAAAGAAAGACGAAAATAATTTTTATATCTCTTAAAGTACAAAAATTATGTTTCCTTGATATTAGTTTGCGTATTGAACGATATTTTGTCCAATTTTAATGAGTTTTTAAAGTCATCGTTATCTTATAGCACGAGGGAACCTGAGTGAGATACAGAAAAGGGGTTGTATATTGTTACGTAAAATTCTTCAGAAATTTCGTAAAATCCAACGGGTTTGGTGTAGTGGGTGTATGGAGACACAGTCTGACAGGCTCAATAACAAATAACGACGTTTATGACGCCCTGGGGTCATTGATCTGACACCCGATCAGCATCCGAAGGAGCTGTCCCTAAAACTTTCTTTTTTACGATGGAACTAACTGCTCTGGGAAGTAACATTACAGATTCTTAACAGTATTAACGGTTGCGGGCTTTCGAAATTTGTTAGTGATGAAAATTAGGTTGAACTTTTTCAATTCCCTCTACGCATATGTAATTTTTAGCTTATATAAGAAAAAAAAAGTTTGGATGTCTTATATTTTTTAAGATAATAATATTGAAGAGTTCTATTGAAATAATTTGGAGTTGATGTTATTTTAACATTAAATTTGATTTAAGTCTATCTTTCAACACTCTTATATAAATTTGGTGTGTGTGTGTATATATTATTAAACTCTTATTTTAATCCAAATTAATTTCCAAAGTTGTATTTTAATTTAACCCATAGTAACTTCATTCTAAAATATTCTCTTAGTTCCTGATCGCATTCCATTTTCTCTACTTAATTAATTCAAGCGAAGCTTTGTAAAAAGGCTTACATTTGCACTTTCACACGCTCCGCTTGATGGGATAGAAAAATGTCCAGTAAGCACATTCTTTTTTAAAAGATCCCTGTGTTTCCTTTACTTGTGATTGACATGCGTCAGAAATCCCTATCGGAATCTTACTAATAGTAATACTGTGAAAAAAAAATCCCTGTAAATATCTCATGTTATATAAGACGAAGGATAATTTGTTTCTTTTTCTTCTCCATTTCTGCTTTTGTCTCACCCTGTGGCAGACATGTTTTGTCCGCACCTTCTTGCAAAAAAATTATGCCTTCCCGGGATGGATTAAAGCGAATTTAAAGAGGCAAAGTATATTCACTACTTGTCGCACCTGCATTCTGCTTCGCATAAAATAATGGTTACACATGAAACAATATAAAAAAAACTAAAATTATTTCTGAATCGAACTAAAAATGCACAATTGTATTTAGAGAGCGCTAATGCTGCTACTACTAAAACACAGATGAACAAGCTAACATAGTAAAAATAAAAAAAGATTCCGGCCTGAAGACTTTCTCAAGGGTTACCTTCAGGCGGGGATTCAAAACAAGGGATTTTTTTCTATGAGGGGTCGGACTTTTTGTCCAACAATATTGACCCGAAATCCGCTGAGGGGCCTCAATTTCGGGGGATTTTCGTGAGCCATAATTGGCCATACTGCACTGAGCCAAAGATTAAATCAAAGAGCAGATTTTTTAGAAAAAAAATACTTGTGGAGATATAAAAGCAAAAGAAAGAAATGCCATAATATGCTAGAAATACTAAAATATAACGATACAAAGAAAAAACAAGCATGGTTTAAAATTTCAGCATCTTAAAGCTATATATTAATTCTAAAAAGATGAAACAATGATGAAATGCAAGTTCAAAATGTTTAACACAAACAGAAATTATAAAAACTGCTAAAGGCAAGAATAAAAGCGAATGGCTTTTAGAAAGTTAAAAATATTCGATTGATGTTTCTTATTCACCAAATCTTGGAAACCTAATGAAGATGAATGAAAAAAGTGGAGATGGTAAGAATTAAAATGTGACGAAAAATACAATCAGCTTGACAGTAATTACGTGTAGGAACATTTCGCCAAAAATTAGATGCATGTGTGTGTAACGTGTTTGTCAATACGAAGGCGTAGGAACACTAGGCCATAAATCAATGTTATGTTTGGTAGAATGCTATTTGTTGTACATCATCCATATCCCATGGTTTTTGCCAAGTGTATTAGATGTGATAAATAAAGGATCCCTTAACATCACTGTACGGAAGTTCTTGGTTTAGAAGCCGCTATACAGATTTTGCAGCAGAATCCTTCATTTCATTGCAAGAAATGCTTACATGACCGGGACCCAGCACAAATTTATATTGAAACCATTGTTTTGTAAAAGGCGCAAAGTGAACAGAATTCTAATCACAATCGGATGTGTTCGATTGTGTTAGTGAGAAAGTGTCCAAGGTACCCGTGCAGTCGGTATAAATAATAAATTTGTACCGCATATATAGTGAAACATTTCTGTAGAGCACAGAAAATTGCTTGCAACTTACTAATAAAAATTGAACAATTGCTATGTTGACGATGCTCATTTTATCGGATGAAATAATTACCAACCAACATGACCATTTAATTTCGAGCTATTAATAAAAATTGGATCAAAAGAAGAATGGCAGTAACGATTAGAATTAAAAATTTTGAAAGTAACAGGAGCTGTTACAGATCTGAATATTTTGAAGGGATGCAAAAAAGAAAACTGTGGTGTATCCTAAGGTGAAAAGAAAAGAAATCACCAGACAAAAACAAAAAAAATATTGTTGACCCTAAAGCACTTGACAATAAAGTTAAAAAAAAATAGAATAAATATTATTTATACTTTTCCTTTATAAGTCATTCAATTTCAATGAATGTATTAATTGTCGATTAGAAAATAAATATCATTATTTCTATCATTCTCAATTTAACAAGATAGCTATTTCAGATTTCAAAAGATATTTCCAAAAATTATTTCTTTTGCGACAGTAACTCGCCGGATACATACTAAAAAGTACTGTGCATCGATTGAGTATCAGTCAGTTTTTTTATAGTATTTATTTTAAAGAAATAAATACTATTTTCTTTTGAAAAAAAATTGTTTTTTTTAACAAACAAAGAAAATATTATTTTTCTTTAGACATGTGTCTGGCAGTGATCGATAGTGTTTATTTTATTTACAAAATAAAGCGTTTCATCTAATTCGATTCAGAGCTCTTTCTCAAAAATCTTAGTTTCGATTCTTCTGTTCGATTGATATTTGATGCCTTTTGGTTGCGTAGCTGTTTAATATTTTTCATTAGGTAATAAGCATTATATTCTTCATGATGAGTTCTCTATTCTCATTCATCTAAAGTAAACTGAATGTGTTAATTTTCCTCGCAAAAAAAGAAAATACGTGTTTTAATTCATTTTTCTCATAAAATTTTTTCTTCTTAAAGGACAATCAGCCTTATGATACTTTCTTGTTAGATGTAAAAAGCTGTAAAACTT
This sequence comes from Argiope aurantia, assembly GCA_026543865.1. Taxonomy (NCBI): domain Eukaryota; kingdom Metazoa; phylum Arthropoda; class Arachnida; order Araneae; family Araneidae; genus Argiope; species Argiope aurantia. The sequence continues at coordinate 288,239 of JAPMOR010043764.1, forward strand.
CCTTTTTACCTTTTTAAAATTTCATTTAGTATGAATCTGACTGTATTTTAAAGATTTACAGACTTAAATGTAATGATTTTCTTCTTGCAGCGAAGTGATAATGCTCCTCAAACCAAAGAAGAATTACTCCAGTTGTTACATAGAGAAGAACCTTTTATACTTCCATTCCGTATCCTTATTAGTATGGTTAACTCTCTATTTGATTTAAAGGGTTTTATTAAGATGCCACACTGAAAACGCTTGATTGAAAGATTTTGAATCATTGGAGTAATTCGTCGGATATATTTTACTGTTCTTAGGAATGGTGCCAGTTGATTATAATACATTGCTGCGAATCGACATATAATACGTCTAAAATTATAGGTTAAACTTATTTTTGAAAATATCTTTCAATTCCCTCATCACACTGTGTTGATTTTGTAGAATGTTAACAAATCATATTTGCTGTGAATCGACATATAATACGTCTAAAATTATAGGCTAAGCTTGTTTTTGAAAATATTTTTCAATTCCCTCATCACACTGTGTTGATTTTGTAGAATGTTAACAAATCATATTCTTTTCTGTGTGATCTTCAATCTAAAGATTAGAAAATAATTTGAAAGAACTATATATAACATAGCTGTTAGCCCCGCCACCGAAGTATTTACCACATTGGTAGAAGCTGCTACACCAAAATGTTTTCCTGCAATGTTAACAAAAGTTATAATCATAAAAGAGCGGGGTTTTGTATGACTATTTCCAAAGTTATTTTTTCTATACATTCTTGGTGAAACATAAGTTTCAATTAGTCATATTTTGAAATACTTTTAAGAGCCGAAGAAATATCAAATTAAGTTTATGATTAAGATTCAGAATATTTAATTCCTTGATTTGATAAATCGAATTAATACAGTGTTGGAGCTTCAAAGTAAACAGTACGCACGCCCCTGAAGTGTTTTATATTAAAATTTCAAAATATGATATTAGGTACTTTTATCCATATTATACTTGTGGGTTTATAATTTGTTTAAGAAATAATTATTTCTTAGCTAAAGAATAAGGAAAATTGTTGAGTCTTAATTCTAATAGTATTTACTTTTTGTGTAAGTGTCACAATAATTATATGTTTTGTAGAGATTTTTATAAAGGTTCAATTTACTGTATTTAACTATGTAATCTTCTATGATATGAAATATCATTTCTTTAAATATTCACATAATTTAACATTGGAAGTAGGATGTGATCACAACTGAAAAAAAAAATATTCTTTCTATTGCCTATTTTGAAAACTCTTTTTATGTTTTCGATATTTTAAATACAAACATTAAAGAAAAATGTAATTAAACAATGTTCTTGTTTATTCACTTTTAAGATAATATAAATCAACACAAATTTTATACCTGTTCAGTTACCAGAATTTTGCATATTTACCTAAACTAGCACAGGTATATCTGAATCAAGTGAATCACACAGGATAACTGATTACTGGAAATGGTACAGAGCTGATAAAGCATATTCTCTTAACACATTCTGTGATAAATATGAACCTTATGTGATTTTACGGTAAGATCATGATAATTTCATTTTATTTGCAGTGTGTGTGTGTGTGTTTTAATTAGTAAATATGTTATGTAATTCTGCCTGATGTATGGTATTCTCTCTCTCTCTCTCTTTTTAGTATTTTCAATGAAATATATAGACAAAGTGTTATAATAAACAATGTTTTAGATTTTTTCTTTATTATTCCGCTTGTTTAGATTTTTTTTTTTTTTACCCACAGTATTTCTGTAAAACATCAACACTTTATTCAAAAATTAATGCTGTCAAATATTTAAGGCTAAAACAAAATATTTTCTGTCAATTTAGATTAATAAATTCATGTATTAGGAAATATTTTTTGATCAATAACAGATTTGTACAATATTTCATAGACAGAAAAATACCATAAATTGAAAGCAGTAAAAACTTTTTGCAAACCTATGCCTTGAAACAAAACAACTGCTGAAACATTTAGCGATAAAGATATTACACTGAAAAAGTATGAGGAAATGCTGTTCCCCAAGAACGAACTAAAATAGTTATCTCTGAAAATTTAGCAAATAATACAAATAATATTGAAAGTGAATGATAAAATAAGATGGAAACATCTAAAACGGAAAGAGAAATTATTTCAAACTTCTCTATTCATAGAAACTGCATGCAGTAAAACACCGTTTATAGGTGTGTCATTTGTACGAAGTTTCATTGCAGCCCTTATTAATTCGGCAATATGTAATGCTAAAATATTTCATTTATACGATTTTTTCGTGGTTTCTATGAAGGAAAGATCTTTTCATATAAAGCATCTTTTAACTAAATATTGTTTAGGAAAATTATGCTGATGAAATCGATCGTGAAATTGTGTTTATAGATGAAGATGAATATAGAGCAGAGAGTATTTTCAAGAACTAAGTAAACTTTGATTCTTATGTCTTTTAACTTCTGAATTATTTAAAATTGATTAATTAATTGAAAACATATTGTTTAATTCTAATTTAAGCGATAATGAAAATATTCCGCTTTTCTTTAAAGGTACTATGAGCATCATTCAAAACTTCGAATTTATTTTGTCAAAATACTGGTGAAAATCATGCAATGAAATTAATTCAGTTCATAATTTTCATAACAGCAGAAGCGAAAAGAAGTAAAAGAATTAAACGAAAATTTAAAAAGAAAAAGAGAAGCTCAGTATCAGTTTAAAGAAATAAAGGGGAAAAAAATTTAATTCGTGAGCCAACTCAGAAAGATTATTTTAAGAATTGGAAAAGAAATCGCAGGTCATAAAATTTTGCAAAAGTAGCTTTTGAAACTCTGATTCGCTTAAAGCAGGGCTGGTGGTTTTAAAAATTTTTCATAAGTATTTTAATAACTGATGTTTCAATTTTGTAATTAATAATTATTATTTATTTCTTGAATTATTATCTTTAAATTTGCATCTTACATCTATCATTATTTGCAATAATAAATGGAATAAAAAACTTTAATTGATTTATAAAAACGTGCTTTTGATTATAGCAAGTAATTTCTTATTTGTTCAAGACAAAATATTTAAAGTAATATTTTGGAAGGGTGTTTTTTTTAAATCTTTGATACATTATGTATTATTAGGTGCATATAACCATACTGTTTTGATATACAGGTGTTTCCGAATTCGAAACAAATTCAGAGAGGTGATAGTAGGCACTAAGAGGATAAAAAAATCCCATTCTACATAGGGTCCCAAACGGCATTTAGTAGGTGTAAATCACAAAAATACAGGGTGCCCGATAATTGTTGGAAAGGAAAAAAGTAAATAAAAAAAAGAACAAATAATGCTTCAACAATGAATTCCTTTTAAGTGAAAGGACATTCTTTAAAGTGTTTTTTCTTGTAGGTAACATGATGATTTGATGATCCAGGATGGTGTAAATTATAGAAACGAAAAAGTAGTTTGGAACACTTATCTGCAAAAATATTATTGAAGGAAAATAAAATCATGAAAATGTAAAGAATTTTATACTCTTTAATTTGATATAAGCATGTAGTGTGAAAACTGAAGAATTTTTAAGATATTCAAGAAAAACTAAAATGGGCACTAGAAAACGTCGTTTCAATATCCTTACCAATGTTTGCAGAGGGTGTTGCCAAATTCGAAAGATAAATTTAGAGACGTGATAGTAGGCATTAAGGAGGTGAAAAATTACCATAAAATATAGGGCTGCAGGTGACATATATTCTTTGAAATTCGCAAAAACAGAAGTCAAGAAATCAATGAGCCTGGCGAAAAGAATGGCCCTATGAAAGCGAGGATTAGGAACAAGGTAGTAGAGAAAAAGAAGCATTCTCGTATGTAAATTTTCCATGCGTTCGAGGAAAATAAAATCAGCGGGCAAGCATTCATTAATGAGCATTGCAGAACTGATAGTCGTTAAACTTCGTTCGCAAACAACACGTTAGATTTCACGAATGACGAATATGCGGATATGCATTTAACTTACGACCGAGCGGATGGCAATGGACGAGGTTATGCTTGCTGAAAACATGCACACTTTCAAAAAGTCCAACTCCTATGCGATGATGATTACAACCGTCGAGTGGAGTTCGTACCCTGGATGCTTGATGCCACACAGAAAGATGCACACTTTTCTGCAAGAATTTTATTCTCGGATGAAGCCTGCTTTTCGAGAGAATGCGTCTTCAACATGCACAATGTGCATATTTAGTCATTCGAAAATCTCCACATCTCTATCTCGTTCGAATGTAAGACATTGGGACTGCATCTTCTGCCAGAAAACCTCAGTGGCCCAAAGTACCTTGTTTTCTTTCAGAACGTCCCTCCAGATTTACTGCATGGATTACCGACCATTCTGTGCCAGAACATTTGGTTAATGCCTGATGGTGCACTAGCACATTTTAGTTACATTCGTGAAATATAACATGTTGGTTGTGAATGAAGTTGAATGACCATCAATTCTGCAATACTCATTAATGAATACTTGCTCGCTGTTTTTATTTTCTTAAACGCATGAAAAAATTTACATACGAGAAGGTTTCTTCTCAACTGTCTTGTTCCTAATTCTGGCATTCATAGGACCATTCTCTTCACCAAGCTCATTGATTTTTCGACGTCAGTTTTTGCGATTTTCACCGAATAAATGTTACCTGCGACCTTATGTTTAGGATAATTTTTCATATCCTTAATACCTACTATCGCCTCTCTGAATTTCGACTATGACAACATTCTCTGCAAACATCGGTACCGATGTTGCCGCGATGTTTTCTGGTTCCCATTTTAGTTTTTCTTAAGTATCTAAAAGCTCCTCAGTTTTCACACTACATGCTTAGATAAAATTAAAGAGTAGAAAATTCCTTACATTTTTATGCTTTTTTCTTCTTTAAATTTTAATTTTTTGCAAATAAGGGTTCGAAACTACTTTTTCATTTTCAGTAATTTACGGCCCCCTTTTTCATCACATCGTCATGTTACCTATCTGAAAAAACACTTTTTAGAATGTGCTTTCATTTTTAAAAAATTCATTATTGAAATATCATTTGTCAATTTTTTTTACAATTTCCAACAATTCTCGGGCTCCTTATATTTTTGTGATTTTCACCTACTAAACGTTATTTGGGACCCTACGTTGTATGGTAATTTTTTATTTTCTTCATGTCTACTGTCACCTCTCTGAATTTGTCGGTCGAATTCGGCAGCACTCTGTATATGCTACAACGTAATTCTGGTACTTATGCAAAAAGCACTAATTAGTTATTGAATTGTTTTAAGATTTTGTGAAAGATCATAATAATCGTTAGTGTTAATATAATTTAACTTGTGGCAAAGAATAGTTTTAATGTTTCTTAGAATTCTTATTTAATTTTAGAAATAAAGTATTTTGTTCAAATTTTCAATATTTTTTACATATAAAAATATTATATGTTTTAGTAATTTTGTTGGTTGGTCCTTGCATTTTTTTAAAATTAAATTTCATAAAGTTTATTATTTTTTGATATTAAATTATTCGTAAAGTGTTTTTAAAAGTGTATTTTGTTCAAATGCAATGATTCTGAATAGAGAGATTAATATAATTAATAGCCTATAGTCAAGGAAATATTGCAAGTTTAGTCAGGGAAATTTTTTCCACTGTTTATGTAGCCACCCTGTAGTAGCAGTTGACTTGTATATGGTTTTCAATGATTTTAAACGTGACCATATTTTCTCTTGTCGAAATTAATTTAAAAAAATTTTGTTATCGAATATCATGAATGTCTCTGCGACTGAAATGCAGAATAAACTAAAGCAAAGCTATTGTGTGCTTTAAATTTTTCACCAGTGCTGTATCTCACATTTGAACATTTCCACACTGCAAAATTTTATACTGTAATTGACTCTCGATGGCCATATTTCCCGGCATAATGCGATTAAGTAAACAGTTTTATATTTGTATAATTTATAAATACTTTTTTTCTTTCTTTTTAGCAAAACAAATTCAGTTCCATACTATGATGAAAGATTTTCAGGTTATGGAATGAACAAAGTTACTCATGTAACTGAACTTTTTGCAGCTAAGTATGTTTTTAAATTACATTAATTTTTATATGAAGATTCTTGAACTTAAAATGTAACTGTCAAAAATTTTCAGTTCAATCGTAATATTTCAGTACCAAGAGTTTCTGCAATTACTGAATTTCGTGATATTGAATTAGCAGCTCACAAAAAAAAATTGAAATTTAATAACTTAAAAGAAAATTTATATCTTTTTTAAGATTAACATCAGATGAACTTTATTTTATATTGTTGTAAAGTAATCTCGAATTCGCTTGGATTTAAGTTGATCTTGTTAGCAAATGCTGATTTTAGTTCTGTTGTTGCTAATCTCCATGGCCTGACTTAGTCAGACCAAATCCACAAATCCGTTGACAAGAAGAAAGTCATAAACGAGGAAGGGAGAAGAATAAATTTCTCCCCAATGAAGTCCTAAACAGTCTAGAATATGTTCAGCAGAGGCCTGATGTTGGCAGCATTTCGGGCAAAGAGGGTAAAATTTTTCACCCTGAGAAAAGAAAGGACATTTAAGGTGGGCACTGGCAAGGCGCGACAGGCAAGTGGTTTTTCTATCACAAGGAAGAATTAAGGATTGGCCCGGCTTATTGGCTCTATACCAATCATGAATAGGGGGAACCATCCAATTCTTCTTATTTAGGAATTTCGATTTTAGTTCTAACTATTGTTATCGTTTTTGAAATATTGCTTATCCAATATTTCAGTTAATTCACACCATAACATGAAACTGTTCAGAAATAAAATCCAAAAAACGATCGTCTGAATCCTCCTAAATTGAATTAATATTATTACAAATTCAGTACAAATATATTTCATCTCACTAGCATTTACAACTAAGAATTTGTCTTTGTTTTATAGATGATTTTTAGCCAAAAAATGCAGGAAATGTTAACTTTTGGTTTGCAATGATTTTGCATCATGGTGAATATGTACTCCTAAAATTTAGATGATTATGATATTATCCAAATTAGATGATGTGGATTTTCTGAGTAATGCAGGTCATTAATAATCATTTGTAGTGCAACTGAAGTTTAGTTGTCCTAGGCAAATTTCAGTTTTCTATGTATACTAAGGTCTAATTAGAGAAAGTAATACTTTTACATCGAAATATGTTTATTAGCTTATCTTTCTCTCCCTGTATTACACCATTATTAATCAAACAACATTGATATTAATCTCTTAATTATACAGGAGAGATGCACTATGTCTTGACTGTTAGTATTTCATTTGTATAATGTACTATGTCAGGCTTTTATAAATATGTTTCTTAGAAATAAATAAGGCAGATGAATCTTTTAAAATAAATTTTACATGCTATGCTAACTTTTATGAATTTCTTTCAGCTTTACATTTACTGTATTGCCTGATATGTGGGTATTGCATTTACCACACAAGATTTCTACTTATGCTATTGAGTTTCTTCAGGTATGATTTTTTAAATTATTTCTTCAGTTAAAATGCAGTTATTTTTTTTTATATTGGTAGTATAACTCTGAAGTAAGTATCACACTGTTCGTAATGAAAAGTAAAACATAATTAGGAATAGAGGGATTTTTTTATAGTTTTCATATAATAATTATATGCTTATAGAAAAGTTTCTTCTTAAAACTATAGTAGATAGTTCCTTTAATATAGTCCTATTATAAAACGTTTACTGTATATCATATCTCGAATATAAATATAACGGTTACCAAATGTCATAGAAACTGGAATTGCTTCTTTAATCATTATAATTTATTCATTGTATGCTGGCATACATACGAAGGTGTTCGGAAATAGCTAAACAGTTCTGAAATTTGCTATGGATTGTACCTATGAAAAACAACCAATAAAATAATTGGATTTTAGCCAAAAATTGTAAATTTTATATTATCAAAAGATAAGCATAGGTGTCCTGTTTTTAGTGCTGTTCACTTAAACAACTAAAAATAGTAATAATTAATGGCGCATTTAAACGTTAATAGTGAATTGTATTTTTATGTCTAAACATGTAATTTCATGATTCTTGATTTTTAAAAATAGTCCTTAGCTCCCCTCCCCCCCCACCTTTAATAAGAGTGGAAACCCTCTCTTGTTTTCTAAATTACTTTTCTACTTCAATATCTTTAAAAAAATATTATGATTAAATGTAATTTTAAATGGGGAAAGATATGGCTAGAATAGTTCATATATGAAAAATTATGTTAGTACATTATGAATACTCTCGCTACACATGTAAATTAAAAAGTCCGACATGAACGAAAGCTTATGAATATTAAAACTAATTCAATTTATTTAAATGTATCATGTTGTATGCATTTTCCATCTTGCAACTTAAATTTGTTTATATTTTTTCCAGAATGCACACCAACGTCTTAAAAATAGGATGGAGAGATTTGAATTTGTTGCAGATATTATGAATACCTACAAAATTGGTCATTGTAATAGTCAATGAGATGAAATTTTATCATTCTAAATTCGTATTATTTTGCTATTGTCCAAGTTGCTAAATAAAATATTTAATATCAAGTGTGTTTTTATGAATTTTGACACTATTGGTGATTATTTCCTTTATAGTTTCCATTTCTTTTATAGCTGTATTAAATGAATGATAGTGCATATTCTTCCAAGACTTCTAATCTTCAATATTATTGTATTCTCTCAACCCTATTTTTATTTTAGTATTAGCAAACCACAAGAAGAATGTCTTCATGAAATGGACTACACGTTTTGGCTAAAAGTTCAATCATTTGACGTAAATAATGAAAAGAAGGGGCATTTTTTCCACATTTAAAAATTAAAAAAAGGAAGTAATCGTATGTAAGTTTAAGGAATTTGAGGAGGAATGGTTCCAGGAAATGAGTAATCTGTATATGGTAATTAAGTTCAGGATAGCAATATTAAATTGAAATTCATGTTTCATTGCTTCTTAATATGCTTAATTCAAAATTATAGCGAAATACTGATTTCTGAAAGCTGTAGTCAAAAGCAAGTTTAAATTATTTCAGAGGGATTATGTAATACATATTTCTGTGTTTTTATAGGTTATACATACAGTTTTGATTGTACTGATATAGATTTTTATATGCATCCCCCCCTCAAAAAAAGTTAATTTATGAGTCGAACCGGTTTTCTCTCATAAAATTTAATCAAAAATTCATCAACTGTTTGGTTTTTTCCCCCAGCTATGTTGATAAACCAGAATCATGATATTAATGAATAGAGCACCATAAGAAGCAAATTTTGGGGATTTTTTACCGATTTATAATTATATTTATTTTAATATCTGAAAAAGATTAGTATGAACAAGAAATGTGATCGGAAAAAAGTAATAGATTTAATTATTTTTATACTGTAGTTAATATGTGGATAATTGTTTTCGTTGATTATAATGCTCGTTCTTTTAAACTACGGTTTTGATGGAAACAAGATCATGTACCGTGACTTTCCATATATGTAATTCAGCTTAATAGTAGTTTGATTCCCCCTAAAATACTTGATGTATACTGACTTACCATACGTTAAACCCGTTTAGAATTCAAGCGGTGTTAAGTTCATATAAGGTGGGAATATGTGAGAACTAGTGTCCCTATTAAGCCAAATCCTAACAACCCTTTTGTTGCGTCAAAGTGGGATGTTAATTTAATGTATACATCTTAAATTGATATGAGAATCTCGAAAATCTTTCAATAAAGTTTTAATATTTGGAATAAATTTCTCATTTAAAACTGGAATCTAACATACGTAATAATTTATGAATTAAGAGATGAAATCTTCATCAAAGTTTTATTCAGAAAGCATCTAGATTACTTTTGTTTCAATAACCATCAGCCCTTTGCTTTTCAAGTTAAAAACTGGATAAAATTTTTATTTAAGGCCTGCTCTCAAAACGGAATTTCTTGTATGAGATGTAACCCAGGAAAGTAAACTTAGTCAATGGCATATCACAACAGTTATATAGAATTAACTGCTGCCCATGTAAAGAAAAATTAGATTTGCATGACTTTCATAGTTTCATTAAAAACACTAATATTCACTAATTCATTAACTTAGAAGTTATGATTTGATGAAGATGTGTGAATTACCTTATTATATACAGGGTGTTGCCGAATTCGACCGACAAATTCAGAGGGGTGATAGTAGGCATCAAGGGGATAAAGAATCACCATACAACATGGGGTCCCAAACGTCGTTTAATGGGTAAAAATCGCAAATATATAGGGAGTCGGCGAACTTTTGGAAACTAAAAAATTAATACAAAAATAACAAATGGTGTTTCAAATATGAATTTTTTTTAAAGTGAAAGCACATTCTTAAAGGCTATTTTTCATGTAAGTAACATGCTAATTTCATGAACCAGGGGGTCATAAGTTATTGAAAATGAAAAAATAGTTTAGAACCCTTATCTGCAAAAATATTAAAACTTTAAGAAAATTAAAAGCTTGAAAATGTAAGGAATTTTATACTCTTTAATTTGATATAAGTCTGTAGTGTGAAAACTGAGGAAGTTTTAAGATATTCAAGAAAAACTAAAATGTTTGCCGGAAACATCGCTGCAACATCGGCACCAATGTTTACAGAAGGTATTGCAAAATTCTATCGAAAAATTCTGAGGAGTAATAGTAGGCAACAAGGCGATAAAAATTTTCAAAGAAATATAAAGCCTCAAACGACGTTGAAAATTTATTTGCTTGAATACAGATACAGCAAACATTTACAGCACAGACATTTTAACTTAAGAAAGGAGACGATGAGAAACTTTTATAAAAATTGCTCAATGTTCAGGCCGCGAAGGTCATTACACAAACGACACCGACTTTTAAAGGACCACCGGACGCGCTCAAACATAGCAGGTGTGCTTGCGATTTCTCCAGCAGCGACGACTATCCGTGCTACGAGATCTTTCAATGTATCCAAAGGTGTCTGATAAACAAGAGATTTCAATATGGCCCCAAAAGAGGAAATCAAAGGGATTGGGGTCCGGGGAACGTGGAGGTCAATCAACAGATCCGCCACATCCAATCCACGTCCCAGGATATGTATCATCTAGGTAGTTACGCACAGAATCATCTAGGTAGTTACGCACAGGTGCACCATCATGCATTAACCACATGTTCTGACGTGCAATGGCCGGTATTTCCTGCAGTAAATCCGGAAGGACGTGCTGCAAGAAAACAAGGTACTTTGCGCCACTGAGGCATTCGGGCCCCACATTTGACCTCGTTATTTTGAAGGATCCTGTCTCCCGCAACCGTCTATTAATATTTGCAAAGGTGCTGTGGTGGGGACAACGCCTACTTGGATATTGCTATTGGTATATTCTTTGTGCTAGCCGTCCATTACCATCCGCTCGGTCGTAAATTAAATGCATATTCGACATTCGTGAAATTTGGCATATTGTTTGCGAATGAAACTTATCGACTATCAATTCTGCACTGCTCTTTAATGAATACAAGCTGCTTTTATATTCCTCGAACTATCAATTCTGCAATGCTCACTGCTTTTATATTCCTCAAATGCATGGGAAATTTAGATACGAGAAAGCTTCTTCTTCTCGACTACATTGTTCCAAATCCTTGCATTCTTAGGGCCATTCTCTTTGTCTCTTGATGTCTGTTTTTGCGATTTTCACAGAATAAACGTCTCCTGCGCCCCTATGTTTTTATGATAATTTTTCGCCTACTATCACTTCTCTAAATTTACCTTTCGAATTTGCAACACCTTCTGTAAACATCGGTACCGATGTAACAGCGATGTTTCCTGGCAAGCATTTTAGGTTTTCTTGAATATCTTAAAACCTCCTCAGTTTTCACACTACAGACTTATATCAAATTAAAGAGAATAAAATTCCTTATATTTTCAAGTTTTTATTTTTCTTAAAGTTTTAATATTTTTGCTGATAAGGGTTCTAAACTACTTTTTTGTTTTCAATAATTTACGACCCCCTGGTTCATCAAATCGGCGTTACTTACATGAAAATAGACTTTAAGAATGTGCTTTCACTTAAAAAAAAATTCATAGTTGGAACACCTTTTGTTATTTTTTTTATTAATTTTTTACAGTTTCCAAAAGTTCGCCGACTCCTTATATTTTTGCGATTTTCACCCCCTAAACGTCGTTTGGGACCCCATGTTGTATGGTGATTCTTTATCTACCTGGTGCCTACTATCACCTCTCTGAATTTGTCGGTCGAATTCGGCAACGCCTTGTATAGTAATTATATTATAGAAAGCATTATATAATGAATTTCTGAATTTTACATTTCGATTACTTTCGCACAAATTATTTGAAGAATATCAACAAAAAAAATGCCCGCTTTATTTGAAAAATTCATTCATGTCATAGGAAACATTCATTTAAACGTAGAAAGCGTAAATAACAATACTTGATTCAAATCGACATTCCTTAATAAATTCATAGTTACAATAATTTTTATTAAAATTTCTTCTTTTCTTGAACATTAAAGATTATTGAAAATTGGTTTGAATTTTTAAATGCCTTGCTATTCCTTTGGACATTAAATTCCTAATTCGTAAGTTTAGCTCTGAATATTCTTGAAGAAATAAGAAAAACATAGAAAAAATAATCAAATTATTTACATAATTTAAAAAGATTTCTTTAAAGATTAAAATTAATTCTAAAGATTTAATTAATAATTAGTATTTCATGCATAAGAAATTTAAAAAGAATTGTAATATTTCAGTCAAATAGCTTTGAGAATTTGCATAATATTATATATATTTTTAAATAATAATTCCATTGTTAGGATATTACTATAGATGTGTGTGTGTGTTCGTTTAACTTTCTGTAAGTAATCAGCTTTGGTTGCTTTCATGTCATCCAATTTTTTTCAAGTTTTAAATGTTAATTATTAATCTGTTTTTCAAATAAATTTGGTCAAAGAAACAAACTATGACTTTATAAATGGTAATATATTTCTCTTCACTAATACAATAGCTGAAAAAATATTCTTGTGTTGTACAGTGGTTGATAAAACTTATACTTAAAATCCTGTTCCTTCTGTTTCCTAATTCCATAAATACCATTTTTGAAATAGCTTAATATTGTTTTATCGCTCGTATTTTGTATCTGAGCTTCATTATCATTTTTATACGCCCGATATATAAATTAATATGAAATAAGCACACATTTTAAATGAAAATAAAACAAGATTATTTCAGTATTTTATTAAAGCTACATTTTTTTTTAAATGCATAAATTCAAACAGAAAAGCAACAATTTCTGATTAGAAAAAAAATGTCATTACATAAACATAAGATATTTAGATGAAATAAAGTAAAAATTCATTGGGAGTTTCATTTTGAAAAAGTAATTCTATCTATAGAATTCAATTTTATTTTTATTGTAATGCTTCATATACTTTTTTATAAAATGCTGCGTAAGCTTCGCTAAGCTCTGATTGCTGGCTTTTTCTGTAACGCATTCCATCTGCTGTTCGAATACAGTCATCATATAATTTCAGCATTTCTATAACTTCTTCACGAATATTTTCATTCTGATCTAGAATTTCGAGGACTTGTTCAGGTGTTATATCATCTAGGTGAAAAAGATTAAAAGAAATCAATATTTTTTAAAAGTTGCTATAGATGAAGTAAGTAATAAATCAGTTGCTTACAAATTAATTTAGCAGCTCTCAAGTTGAAATTTATTTGGCATTTTGTGAAATTATATTGGAACGCTTTTTTATACATACAGTTTCGTACGCTTTTTTATTCATACAGTTTCGATAAACAGCTTCATTTATCAATCGACTAATATAATATTTTTATTTAGACGCTTAAACATGTTATAGAAAATAACTATTATCTTCCTATTTTGTGTAAAAGAAATTTTCTAAAAATGGATCTATTTAAATTATTAAAATCGTTTCTTAACTGCATATTTAAATAGTTTTTAAAAGAGTTACGTTGGGGTAATTAATGGATGATAAGGTTATGTAGCCATGGATAACTCCAACAATCTTGTACTTACTCGTCATAATTGACTTGTATTTGAATCAGGCCTTTAAAACTTTCAAAATTTAGATGTTAAAATATATATTTAACTGGCTTTTAAAAAGAACGTCTCGAATTTACGTGGGTTGATCAAACAGGTATTTACCTTATTTGCACAAGGTACTGTACGTGCCTACACGATGTTGCTCGATATTCTGAATCCTGGACAATATCTTGAAGATATTTTAATAATATTATTCGATATTTTGTCGTAATCGGTGGGGGGGGGGGGCTTTCTTTATGAGCAAGAACCATTCTTCGCAGAAATTTGCAAATAGCTATGGTATGGTAAACTATTGAAGGAATAATTCCTACTATGATGTCAATATTTTTTGGGGGATGATGAGAGTTAAAGGTGGATTTTAGGAAAGATTGACGCTTAGTTGTGAGTTTTTATAAATATTAGCGTCTTTACACTTCACGGTAATGGAATAAATTTAGAATACATTTATGACTCAGATTTTTCAACGGCTGTTAATCTTCTCTTAACAAATGGAGAATTTTCTCAAATTTGATGAAGAATAGAATGAAATATCTTTTTGGAATTTGGTACAGTTGAAAAGCGCACAATATATCATAAAGAAGCTCGTCATAAATATGGAGAAAATTTATAAAATACTCTCCTGTGAATAACTTTATGTCTTTCAAAATAGACTTTAATTCTGAAGTACCATAAAATATTTAAGATTTACTTTAACTGTTGATACTGAAATACTTTTAATAAAAATATTAAGTATATCTCCAATAAGTAAACTACGCAATTTCTATAAAAATGAGTTTTCTGTTTCAATAAGCATTACATACTATTTACGCGTCACACTAACATTAGAACCACGACACAAATTTAATTTGCAATACGACCTATAAACGATGGATGTTCGGGACAATCAGATCTTGAATCCACGTTTCTTTACATCTAAAAAACTCCATTGCCTCTCTATAACGAAATGCTGTATACTCACAGTCACGTAAATATTTTATCTTAAAACAATTTTTCAGTTATACGAAATATGAAATTTTCAAAAAGTAAAGACTTCTAAATTTTTTCAGTCGGCGTCCTTACATAGGAGTAGCACGTCTTCCCCATGATCTGGCCCGTTTCGGGCATGGTTGTTTTTCTTCTGCTGTGTTCTATCTGTGAGGTGTGTGAATGCTCCCTCCTGTAAAAAGGGGCTGTGCAAGCGAATGTGACGCATGAATTTGCTAAGTCGCATTCTTGGCGCTAATGAAAAAACAAGAGGCACTCACTCGCTTAAATCGCTGACAGATAACTGTCAGCAGACTTGTAAAGTACCATAAGTCACAACAACACAACACATATTTTTTCAAAAGTTTGCATCCGTCAAAGTCCAAGGCACTCCGCTTAGCTGCGACTTTGTTTCGCAACATCTTTAGTTCGGATCTGTGTACTTGATTTTGTGCTAGGATAATTTTCATAAATTAAAGTGTCGAAAAGTCGCCGAGTCGATTAATCAGTTGGAGTTTCAGAATACGAGGTTAAATTATGCGACTAATATAATAAACATTAACAAATGGAGATAAATATATTTCATAACCTTCAATTTCAATGAAAAACTTTTAAAACGCCATGTACTACTTAGTTCTTGGTTATGTATTTTGTATCAAAACATTAACTAAATATTGAATACAATTAAATCGATATATATGCTATAGCATTATTTAAATATTTGAATTATTTAGTCGATTATGTATAATTATTACTTACGCGATGATGTAATATGTTATAAAACATAAATTATGGCGTTCTGATTTGCTTATCTTTTACATTACAGTCGGCTCTGATAGTGTAAGGAAAATATGTCAAACTGACGGCTCAGTAAGCATTATACAGTGTAAAAATTTTACTAAAAATTTCGTAGATTAACTTTTAAAGCTCCTAATTATACATAATTATTAACACATTGCTACAAACAACGGCTATGACCGCCCAATTTTCCATGGAACAATTATGTGCTAGAACAAAATGTATATGGCAATGTGTTAATAATACGCCACAATATTCACTAATGGTCGCATACTATTTTGTTACACTGACGCACTCTTTTACACTACAACTGAAACGCATATTATAAAAAAAGATAGCAAAGTAATATCTGCAACTGTACTTTTGCGGAAAGAATTCGAAAAATGTTTACCAGTCAGGTTTAAAAGCACACGATAATTAACAGTATATCGATGAGAGTGAGATAATTAATATATTATTATCTGTGAGAGTAATTATTTCCTCTTATAAAAGGAAATCGGTTTCCCGTGAGCTCCAGAACTACTGTCATTTATAAAGAAATTTTTCATTTCTAATTTATTTCTTGATATTCCCTACGTTGTATGTAAACATGATTTTTATGATTGGTGATATGATTAATCTAACGATAAAAAACATATAAAGATAAATATTAAATGGCGAACTTAATTATTTAAGCAGCTTTAGAAATTTTGTTTAATTTGCTCTAAATTGCACTTTCCAAGTTTTAGGAAAATTCTTAGAAATTCTTGAATTGATGAAAATATAGAATTTAACTGGAATTTTATAAGTTTTAATTCCCCCCCCCAGATTATTAAAAAAGAAGAGAATACAATTTTGTTAAATTTTAACCCATTGCAACAGCTAAAACGTATTTTAATGTTGTAACCATTCGAGAAGAATCTTAAACTTTATCATTATTAACATTCCGAACATCTTGAAGAATAGAAAATTGTTTTAAATAATAACAAAATATATTAAAATGTATTACTTTTACTATTGTTTTATTTTCAGACAAAGATTATAAATATATATTGTCAAATCTGGCAATATGTTGTCATATCAGTTAACTGTTGAAAATCTAACAATATTTTACTAGATCATGTTATATAAAATAACGATAAAAAATGAATATTATCTTTTAAAACCTCTAATACTAAAGAACCAGGACCATCCCAGACGGCAAATATCATAACAGCTTATAAATATCAGTTTCAATTCAGGAAAACTAAAGAAGAGTAGTATGAGAATAGAATTTCATTCTACAATTTTCGAGATGTGAAAGGAAATCTTTAACAGAGATAGGAATACAGAAAATAATGTAAATTGATATTTTGATCATATATAGAAAATAATGTAAAGAAATAATATTACAACATTCCGTTCAGTTTCTATTTTTTCTTTAAATATTAAATATATAAAATTTAAAATATTCTTTTAAGACAGGGAGTTTAAAGAAGAAAGAGGGAATTTCTGTTCAAATTATTGGGAAACCAAATCTGCCTTTCCCTTTTGGCCGTATCAAATGTTTCTCATCAGCAATCAATCTAGATATCATACAAGTGGTTATATAATAGAATAACAATAAAGTGTATATATATCCGCACTGTGATAGCTTCTGGAATGAACTATGTGACTGACCTCCGCGAATAGTAAATTCGAGCACTATGATCCAAGCCCAATAGTTCCTATTAGGAGTGGAGCATGTGACAACTCAGACAGAGATACATCATCGGCGGTGGGTCGTTAATCAGGCGACATCACTTTAATGACCCTCCAAGGAAGAGAGAATTAACTTACTTATACGACAAATCTCATCTAAATACTTGAGAAGCATTTTGGTGAGATTGATTCATCTTTGCACATATTTAAGTTATGCACATTTTTCAAAAAAAAAAAAAAACTTTGAACCTTGAGCAAATAAATAACATACTGTGTTTAACTAAAAAGTAGTCCTTTAAAAATTTATGAATTTGTTCGAGGAAATAAATGTCTAAGATTGTCTTCATCGGAAATTTTTCTAAATAGTTGACTGGGAATTGTTAATATAATAAACTAAAAATAAAAAAAAATGATTCAGATGATAAGAATTTTCCTATTCAGGAAGTTAAGATTATCAGTTTCGTGATTCGTTTAATTGATTTCAGAGAGCAAAACGAAAGGCAATAACTTTAAAGATACGGCTTCAATGAAAATGCAGTCAAACTACTAAAGAAATTTTTGTGAAATACGAAGTCAAAAATTTTTATCTTACTATTTATAATAAAGATATAGCTGTCAGCCAAATGTACTGTATTCTATAAACAAAAGAATGAACTTCTGATCATTAAATTCTAAATCTGAAAATTACCATCATTAAAATGATGGGCTGTAGACTTCTAGTGAAATAGGACTCGTTATGTTACGACACCGTGAAGTTACTAGCTCTCCATCAAAAAGATTCAAATCTTTATTAATCTATCATCATCTGAAAAACGAGAATTAACTAGTACTCCGTTTTAAAATTCTCCCTTGATATCTAAAATTAATAATTTGTTTGATGGCACTCGAACAGGGCTGGTGGCCTAGTCGTAGAGTCTCGGATTCGGAGAATTGTGAATTCGAGACTATATTCCATTAAAGTTTCACTGTGCTTTTAAGACAGATGCACGTTATACCGGCTATCGGTGGTTAAAAATCTTCATGTTTATGAGGCGGGGAGGTTTCGAAAGCAGAGTGTCGATCCAAGTTTTACCCTGTTTATTTGACAACAGTTCACAAAATTACTAAATCCTTCTTAAAATAATTCGTATGATAAAGAAAGTTGTGTTAATCTAAAAATCATGTAAGTTAACCAAGAAACTAGAAATTATCTTGATTTTGAGCTGGTCCCAAAGAGAACAGAATTTTATAAAAAAGGAATTAATACAAAGTATAATCAAATATTGTACATAAAAAAATCTATAGTAATAATAATCTTACTGATTTACTAACTTATTACTTATGATCCCATTAACAGAAAATACATTTCATTTGTATAAAAATCTGCAATATTAAAAATAAAAGTTCAAAAAGTTTCGAAATTTATTTTAATATGGACATAATTATTCATTTGGTGTTTTCTTTGAAGTAAGTTTGCATTTTTAACCTCATTCATTCGAAGATGTAAATGCATATTGAAAGCCTTCTTTTGCCATTTCTTCCAATTTCTCTGTTGCTATGCTTTTTCGGAACATGAGAATCGTTGAAATGCTTCATCCGAAAAAAAGTCCCATAGGCAATATCAGGGAGATGCACTGGATGTGTAAGAACTTTAGTGCGGCGTTTAACAATAATTTGATATTTAAATAGATCTGTAAGGCGCCACCTTATCGTGGCTGAGCACATTTATCTCATCTTTCCCAGGATGGGAGGTTTAAAATGCTTGCAATCACGTCTGATACTTATGCTCTGTACGTATTCAACTGTATGAAATATTTTCTTATTAATCAGTCACCCTTTTCTTGTTCTGCAGTAAATGGCATAATAAATTTATATTTGGAAAATATATTTTAAACTCCAGAACTTTTTAAACATAATTGTAGAATGATTATAAGTAATTTTTAAATAATAATAAAAATAATAATTGCAAAGCTTTTGAAAAATAATTATATTAATTCAAATATTTCAGGTTTATGCATAATAGAATACACAATATTTGAAATTGTCATAAAGTGACAACTCATTCTGTTTAGAGCTAATTTTATATTTTATATCTGTACAATAAAGATACACAAACAAAAATTAAAGAATCATTAGGCTAATAGAGTACACAACAATTAAAATTTTCATAAATCAACAACTTATTCTATTTAGAACTGTAATTTATGTCTGTGCAATAAAGATACACAAAAAAATTAAAGAATCATTAGGCTAATAGAATACACAACAATTTAAATTATCATAGAGCAACAACTTATTATGTTTAGAACTAATTTTATATTATATGTCTGTATAATAAAGGTACACAAAAAAATTAAAGAATCATTAAAATATTTTTTAAAATGTCTTACTGTCCGCTGTACTTTCGTCCAGAATTTGAAGAAGGGGATTTCTGCCGCAGCCATGAGATCGAACTTCAATTCGATGATAGATATTTGAAGAACGAACTTTTCCTTCGGAAAGAAGTGATCCAAATAAAAGTATAAGAGCAAGGAAGTTTGAGAAATGCATTTTGGTACTGGAAAATGACTCAGGAATTCAACCGCTGCTTGGTTGACAAGAATTTTTAGTAGCTTATATACTACCTTATGAAACCTTATGACAATCGCAATTAATTAAGTCTCATTAATAACGGCAATAAAACTTTCATTACGGCAGTTGTTGAAGATATTTTGAGAGATCTTTGCTCCCCCCGTCCTTTCCCCTTCTTGTTGAAGTTTAGTTTAGAAATTTGCATTTGAATTAATTTGGGGTTATTTCCTCAATTTACAGTTATATTTTGAGAATGCGCAGTTCGTTTTTGTTAGAAACTTTTCCCATTAACTTTTACTTCCGGAATTTCATCATGTTTGTTGAAATATAAAACCTGTATTGCTTCTTTTAATTGTTTGTATTTATATACTTAAGAAATATTGAGACACATTAAAGATGTTTATCAGTATATTATATTTTTAATAATGATATTAAAGAAATTGAAAATAACTTTTAACTACATAATTAATAAATAAAAATAAAGAATCAAATTCAGTAATTGAATGTATCTTTAATTAAAAGTTAAATATAAAGTAAACATGGCGATTTCAGCGATTTTGAAATAGCTAACTGTCTCGAAATTGTATATATTTTTTACTCTGTATGAAATTTAAGAAAGGAGAAAAAGGACGATTGGAAAGTGGGATAATATATCATCAGTCATCTTTCCTCATCCTTCATTGGTTCTGTTTCTTTCTTTCTGTTTTGAAAATTCAGAACTTAAAAATGATATATTATTAATTCCATTGCAAATATAATATCAATAAAATTTTGTATTTAAATCTATTTGTAGAAAATGTGGATGATGGCTTTCAAATAAAAATGATTTTTAAGAATACTTTTTCAATCCTGTAATATGAAATAACTTTTTAAAAATAATTTTAACATTTTCTACTTTTTCACTTTTAATTTATAATTTATTTGTTTTCAATTTAAATCAGCCTTTAATCAAATTTCCCATCTTGTGGTATTACTCGTGTGAAATCAAAATTTAGTTAAATCAATCGATTAACTGATAATTAAGTTTTGGGAAATAGTGTTTTATCATCGAGTTGCTTCTGCTTATAGCCAGGAAGAGAGAATAATTGCTCATATAGAAATGCTTGAGCATCGATATTTCTGAATTAGGCTTTGCACCTTTATAGCTAGAAATAAGTTTGGGGTTCAGAAAACAACCGATATATTTATATCTATATCTATATATATATATAAATATATTTATATCTATATCAATTTTATATCCATAGCGATATTTATATAAAAAATTCTTTATTTCAGCCATCTATGGCCTTGGCCTATAATCCGTCTTTGTAGATAGCTCATCTCATTCATTTAATTGTAATAAATAAATTAATTAATAATTAAATTCTGAAAATATTAAAATAACGAGTTGTTATCGGAACTGTGAAAATATCAGAATTCCAATACATCAGTAGGAAAATAAAAATACAATTACAAAATTTCATCTTTACAATCATAAGGAAATTAGGTTTAATGAAAGAGTATAATATTTTACAGCTATCGTAAAATGCGTCCAAATTCAGATTTATAATATTTCCATTTGCTTTGAAATGGGATGATTCATCTAGCATTAGTCAAGTTATTGAAAGAGAGATATTGAATATATTATACAACAATCATTTCTCTAGTTTAGAAAAATATTAGCATCAAATTTCATACGCAATATATAGCAGTTATCCAACTGGCGATGGTTAAATTTTCGAGCTCGATTCACCTTTCTGTTTGATGCCTATTTCTATCATTTTGATTTCTGTTGCATCTTCTGGATGGAGGTTTCGACGACGCGATGAGAACTTCTCCTAACATTTCTAATTTTATTAATTAAATAAGCGAAGGGTTGGATGAAGTACTGCTATTAAGTCATTCAATGAAATTGGACTGCAGTCGGCTGTTCGAAGGGCGATTTGTTTACATTTGACTGTTGCCATTGATTGTCAATAAATAAAAAGAGCGATTTCTATACCATGTACATTAGCGTTATATATATAAAGAGAGATTTACACTTCTCTCACTCTCACTCTCTGTGTAAATAATATATTGAAAATTCAGATGGTATGGTAAAAGATATTTTCTACTAGGCATTTTTTCTTATATTTCCAATATATTTCGTTTTTTTTAATAATTTTTTTAAAGGAATCATTAACATTTATCGAGAAATTTGTGCAAAGCCGAAAATTTACTTCCAAAAGCCAAATTTATTTTTCACCTTTTTCTACATTTTGTTCGTACATTTAGTGGGTTTTTTTCTTTTAGATACTCAATCTTTTTCCTTTTACTGTATCTTTTCTTTTTTCTTACGTATTTAACGAATTTTTAAAAAATCCTATTTAAACATTCTTTATTCCGAATGCTTTCAGTTTTAGTGAAAAACTTTATATGTTCACTATTTTCAACGTAGATGTATGAATCAAGGAGAAATGATTTTGCATGTTTTCTTGAATACTGTTTTTATTCTCATTTAAAGCCTACAGCGACAAATTTTTTCAGCAATAAAAATTATTTAGCTTTTAATTACTTCTTTGTTAGTTTAATATCGACTGCAATTCAGTGGCGCAGGAGAAATTAAAGAAAAGAATTCTTTTAAATAAAAAAATTTTTCAACATTTTTTTATTTTATTGAGAATAATTTCAATTTATAAAAGTGTTCATATATCCCTGTATTCTAAAAGAAATTAACAAGGCTTCTATATTGCTTAATTGATATGTGTTTCAGATAAATTATTTACTAATTTCGATTTTCATCTAATTACGACTTCTGTGTTAGTTGTTCTTTCCTAACAATAGGAAGCGCCTGGTAGGGAAACAACTTCTACAGTATTGATTCATATCCAGGTGTGAAGAACTGCTTTACTTGTAAGCGTTGCTTATACGTAATTATTTTTAATTCAATATTTAATATTATTATAATAGCACAAAATGCCCTAAAACATTATTAGAATATCTTCATGCTGTTGTACGGCATTCAAAATAACGAGCATCATTGTGAGGTTATCATACAATATCTTATGTTTATGTGGCAAGGATATGAGTGATCGATCATCATCCGTTATACTCTGTGCTTATGAATGTTGTATTTTCGCCTATTTAATCCATCTTCTGGTTAAAACCAATTACGAAAACATCCAATGCGTAATTGCGACGGACGGGATGGTTAGCTATCCTTGAAGTTTCATTTTGCATTACGTATTTCGATTTTCATTGAAATGCGACTTCTACGTTTGCTGTTCTTTCCTAGCAACAGCGAGCGCCTAGTAGGGAAACAACTTCTACAGAATTGATACATCTCCATAAGTGAAGGGCTGCTTTATTTGTAAACGTTGCTTGTTTTTTATTTAAAAATTTCCATATTCAATATTATTCTAATAGCTCAAAATGCCCTTCGATATTGTTATATCTTCACGTTGTAATACAACATTCAGAAAATCGAGCAATATCAAGATATCGTACAATATCTTATGCTTATAGGGTAAGAATATGTATGATCATCTTAACATATGAATGATGGATTATTTAATCCATCTCTTGGTTATCTTAAAACAAATTTCGAAAACATTTAGTATCGTAATTGAGAAGAACCAGATGTGGCTTCATTTTGCATTCTCAGTAATTTAGAGTAATTGCATTTGCAATCAGTTATATCAATATAGTTATTGCAAATATTCTTTAAAAGTAACCAATTATTGATATTTGAATGATAAAATGTTACATTTTTTAAGCATTTATCAACATAATATTGAAAACATTGTTTTTCAATTGATATTTTAATAACGAAATTGATTCGAGAGATGAATGCTATAAATAGTTAATTACAAAAACAATGCTTCAAGAAAAACGTAAATGCATGGATTTTTTATTATTATTATTTCAAGGAAATGTGAGGATCTGGATGAAATTAAAATTAGCTTCTCGGGATAAACTATAACAATTACTCATTCTAGCACATTGTGAACTCAGTTTAATGACATCCTTTTCTGTATTTATTTATTTATAATTACACAATTTTACATCGTTACAGCATTCACCCCTCGAATCAAGCTTTGGTTCTATCATATGTACCAAAATCAAAGCTATGAATTGAAAGAAATAATTATAAAGATTTACAATAATAATAAATTAAAATAAATTCCGCACACAATAAAAATTTAAAAAAATTATTATTAAGGTAACATGCATCTCTAATCAATATCATTTATGTATTAAAATTTTTAATTAACCAGTGGTGGTTTCTACTTTTCAATTTTTTGTATAGTTACTCAATAAAATGCACTTTATGTCTCATAATATACTGAGAAAAACTAAATAAACATTCAGGACATCTCACTTTGATATATTGGAGTCTAACTTTAATATAGATGTACAATTCAGGAAATTATATATCAAATTGGTTTATCTAAATTATTGGGTTTTGAGTGAATGAAGGACCGCAAGGAACCATGAGTGAAGGACCGATTAAGGACAACTCGTAGAGAGATTTGATCCAAAATTATAATGAAACAAATCCACTATTTTGATGATAGTTTTATATATTAAATTTTATCTATATCTCTTTGCATTTTGAATTATCGTGTTTAAATTCATTTGAACGGAAGGACAGGCAAATTTCTCATAGGCGTTTTTCGCCCAAAATTTGACAGATATCTGTAATTTTGGTAATAAGATTTGGCGGTTCATTTTTTAAAAAGAATTATCGTTTTCATAGGGAGATAGATATGTCTTCAAATTTAGGGACATCTAAAATGGAAAGATTTTGATCATCAAATTCCTTGAAGATTCAAATTATTTCTCTATGTACACTTCGGATATGTGAAAATAAAGAAAAGAGCAGATAGATTAAGCCGGCATTTACTAAATCTATTTTATATCAATAAATTCATTACTAACTGTTGTTATTTATAGGCATTCTCTTTTACTTGCGATTAATTATCTTCCATTTGTTTGATATGACGTTCAATGACTTGATTTTGGACTGACCTCCTTTTTTTACTTCAAAAGTTAGCGTTAAAAAAAACATAATTTCGTGAGAAATCCAGCAGTCCACTCAGAATGGTTGCTACAAACAGTGTTTCGTGCGAAGGCCAATAGGATAACTTTGAACTACTTTCCTTCTCATTATTTTATATACACCCAACGGGTGTTGTCAGGTGATTGATTGGATGTGGGGGTGGGTTAGAACATTCCCTGAATAATGATTGTCACAATAATGAGATACAGCAACCAAGCCCTTTTATGTTCGTGACGGGCAATTTTTTTCTCAAATCCTAATGGACGTTAAAAAAAAGTGTACAACACGAATGTTACTGATCTGATGGGAATGAGAAAATCATATGAAAGTGTTGGATTTTTCAACCTAGATTTTAGTTGATTGTCCTTCAACCCGCCTAGCAACCTAGTGTTTTTTTTCTTTTCACTGCTTTTTGGTAAGTGCTATGCACAGAATATGTCAATAGCGTAACAGGAATGATATGCACTCCTGGGCTTTTTTTTTTCTTACAGGAATTGTAGAAATAAAATGGAAGTATTGAATTTTTTTAACCTACATTTTAGCTGATTGTCCTTCAATCCGCCTAGCAACCTAATGTTGTTTTTTAACTGCCCTTCAATAATTACTATGTACAGAATGCATCAAAATCATAACATATACGATATGCATTCTTAAGGACATTAAATATCTCTTTTATAAAGTATGATGAAGTATATATTTATTTTAAAAAGTAAATTTTAATTACTTTCAAAGCTTTTAATATTTTTATTAAACTTTTTATAAATTGTTGTCAATAGACAGTAGAAATTTCAAACAAAAAATCATTTAAATTGCAGTAAAATAAAAATATTTCTGACTGAAATGAATAATTCTAATCAATTCACATCATTCATGTTCAAGTAATAAAAATTTTTCTAATTGAAATGCTTAATTCTAATGCTTTTATATTATAGTTTGTTTATGTTCAAGTAATACCTATCAAATGCTCTTTCAAATTTAATTTCTGAATCTATTGCACGTCAATCGGGAAAAGAACATGACGTCACACTTTGGAGTAAGATTGAGTATAGTTAATTTTATATGGTAAATGAAATTATGATTTTTATGTGACATCATATATATAGATTCCATTGGCTCTCCTGAATTTTGATATGCACGTTATTCAATAAAAAGCAATCAATTCTCATTTCAAAATTTTTATTTTGAAATGAGAATTGATTGACATTAAAATAGACACTAAAAAATTGAAAATGTGCTCATTGGCAAAAATAAATATTTATGCATTGAAATTTTTAGTGTCTATTTTAATGTGTGTATGTGTGTGTGTGTGTGTGTGTGTGTGTGTGTGTGTGTGTGTGTGTGTGTGTTCAGACCTTACTTAATCGATGATTTTTTTTCTGATTTAAATTTAATAAACTTACAATATTCTGGACGTTTACTACATGAAATATGATAAATAAAGTTGATGAAATCTTAATAATAAATATCTAGAATTTAAGTATTTCTGCAAGTATAAATTTTAGTGGATTATATTTTAAATTAAAAAAAAAGATGTTTTTACCAAAAAATTATATAGTAAAACCTTTCCCCTATGTTAAAATTCAGTACTAATGCCTGCATTAAAAAATGGGAATTCGAGCTCGTACTCCATCGCAATGAAATGCTGATAATCTCATTCTAAAATAACTCAATTAGATCAGTTTGTTAATATGTTAAAATCATTCATTTTTATGAGAATTCAAATCCATAAAACTTGGAGGCTGAATTTCATTTTTTGATCCGTAGGTCTCGAGTCAAATTTTTATCAAATGACTAAGTTTTTATGCAATTTCATAAGTTTAAACTTCGGATTATAATCTGAAAATGAAATCTTCAGATCAATTCCCAGTATCTCCTGCTGTGATTAAAAATTGCTGAGCTTACCGCTTTCAACCAATTATCAGCATTAAATTCAAGAGTGATATGGTTAATCGATAAGATGTCCTTGAGGGTGTTCAATTAAAAAATATTAGACTGACTAGCATGTATAATTCAATTTCCATTTTAAAGTAACACGAGGTTTCTTGATATGGACTAAATACTATAATTTGAGCTATACTATCGTAATGGATTGTCTTTTCAATAGAACTACTAAGGTAAGTGACAACACAGATATATATATTCTAAAAATAGAAATATTTGATAATCTTTAGAAATATCGATATACGAAACTTGACTAAATCCAAATTTTGGCTTTATTTATAATTTTGATTATGGTATCAACATTCAGTTAAAAGTATTATTAGACTCAATTGAAGTAATACTAATATACTGAAATTTGGCACATTCCAGAGCATGAGATAGAAAGCTAAGCTTGATGTTAAAAATAGCATCCAACTTGATTTTCTCTCATTGAAACTCTCAAACTCTGTCGAAGTCTAAACATTCAAGCTTTATTCTTCTCTTAGTGTTTAATCACTATAAAAGAACATGTATCCTCCAGCAACACAATCCTCGCCTTTTCTTGACACTTGTTCTATTTGTTCTCAGTCTGGCTGTTGTGAATCGTTCTCAAGGTATTTTTTGCAGGATCATACTTCTACTTCTCTGGGTTATTGTCGCATATTCAAGCCCTCTTGATGAAAGAATTCAATGAGCGAAGAGTGCCTATCTCTTTACAAAGAGAGTTAAAAACAAAAGTATTGAAAAGGAAATAAAATATTTTTTTAAGTGAATAAGGCTTCATCAGGTAAAAAATGATTCAAATCCACCAAAATAACAAGCAAACTAGAATCACAAAATTTAAATGTGAGATTTGTAAGAAATTTATATGTTTGGAGCATTCTAAGCATATTTCCTAGAACTGAAATGAAGTATTAAAATGAATAAGAAACTGGCTTCTTATTTTTTCATATTATATCTGAATTTCAATTGTTTTTAATTTCCATACTCTATTCTTTTTCTACAGTTTTGTATTTAAATTTCAAATGAAATTTTGGTAATTTCATTTATTTCATGTTCACATCACTCTCTTTATATGTTTTTGTGTTTTATGATTGCATTTTTCCAATCATTTTTAAATAAAAAAAGGTTTAAAATAATTGTACATATTAACCTTAATCTAATTTCAAAATGATTAAAGGATTTTAATCATTTATTTTTTATATTGTATTATCGTGTGTCCTGGAAATACACGCAACAATCCCTATTGGTATAGATTGTGTTCCCGTTGCAAGGTTAATGCGTCATATTGGTTCTGCTTTTACGACCCTAAACTCCTACACTACACTATTTAACAGACAGTTATAAATTTCATACAATAGGGGAGGGGTCTTCAGACCGTTTTTTGAGACCCTAAAAACAAAATTTTGTTACAGGGAACCAACTTCATATTTCCATGAAAATATAGCATGAGAAATAGCCATAACTATTTTTTTTTGGCATTCCTCTTTAAATGTTTTGGTTTTTAACGTCATATTGTGAAATTTTAATAAAATTCCAATTTACGTATTTGTCGCCAGTTTAAGCTTTGCATTACTTTTAAATCGTTATCGTCCAAAATAGTTAAAAGCCTTTTGGATGGAAATGCCGGATTTTCGGAAGATAATATTTGCAATTTAAATGGAAAATGCAATTTATTTTCCGATGTGAAATTGCTGGAGCCTTATGATTTTCCACTGCCTTTTTTTTACATGTTTGCTTTGAAAAATGGGGTAGAGATTTTAAAACCATAGACGAAATGCTTTTCAACATCTTGAATAAATAATGTTTCTAATGTTTTCGGGGGTTAAATTTTAAATATGAGAGCAGTATTAAAGGGATATCGAAAGTTAACAAATATATTTTCATATTGAATAAAGCTCAATACATGCATGTGCTTTAGCATATAGAATTCGATACAAAGTATGCTTGAATAAAGTGTTTCATTTATAAATGTAATTATCTGATTAAGAAAAATTAACAAAGAAAACTGTATTGATACCATTTTCTTTTATTTCATCTTAGTGACCAAAATATTCAACAGGCACGGATAAAAAAATCTTTAAAAGTATTTTTTCAATTTTTAATTTTTTTTGTTGTTATGTTTGATTAAGGTAGTATTTTAAACACTTCATCAGAACCGTATTATTGTGCTATATTTTTCATTTGACTCTTTCTCTGTTTTCAAAAGCACTACCTTTAATGTCTCCTTTCCAGTAAGTAAAGTAAGTTCTTTTATGTCTGAAAATAATCCCTTTTATGTCTGAAAAAAATCTACTATCCTGGGATCAATGTGAAAACTTTTGGAACCAAATATAATTAACTACATAGATTTTATTTGTCCCTACAGACAGCTTTCATTAAATCAATATATATGCAGGATCTTTTCTCTTGCTTATTTTTGAGGTTTTTGAGGCAATATCATTTATTTCAATCAATATCATTTGTTCCTAATCTAAAATCAAATAAATCAATCTGCTCTCTTCTTTAAAATGTCCTACTTCCTTTAACATTTTGTTTTATTATGTTCACTACTGAATCCTCAAACATCCTAATCGATAAAGCAATTAAATTACCTCCAATCTCCTCATCCATTATTTTAAATCAACTGTCTGAAAACAAAACTCGTTGGTTGAAGTAAATTACTCACAGCCGTTACGGATCATGAGTATAGTTAATGAATATACCGTCAGAGAATTCGTGTATAAATTATAAGCAAGTACATGGCTGCAATATTTTTAATTAACAAATATTTTTTTAAGCCCTGAACTTGGGAGTTACTTAAAATCATTGAAATTGCAATGAAATTGAGATAAATTTCAAATAAAGATCATGAAATAATTGCTTAGAAAATATATTATTTTTAGAAATTATCAAACACAGTCCATTGCAGAAAACTATATAGATACCATTCCTTACATACTCAAATAAATTTGTGAAAAAAAGAGCTAAAAGCAGCTTTTTAGTTTCTTTATTTTGGAAGGGTAATTTTTCCTGATATATTTAAAACTTAAACTTTGGAAATTGAACGAACATTCATTAATATTACTTGATACTTATGATATTATTCTAATTAATTTATGAAAAAGAAGAACTTAAATTAACATTTAAGTTTCTATATTTTGGTAGGGAAGTTTTTTCTGATATATTTAAAACTTAGAGTTTTGAATTTGAATTAGCATTCATTAATATTATTTGATACTTATGATACTAAGCCTTCAATATCTTTATCTACTTAATGAAAAATATTTTTTTTAAATAAAAATCAGATAGAATATCAGTATGCATATTTTATTTGTCTCTTTTTTATGCTCTTTGTGTACTTATGTCTGTGTCATTTCTTTAAATATTTTTTGAGAAAGAGGGACGACCTTTTATTTTTCCATTATAATTCATTTGTATTACATTCATCATTTCATTCCTAACACAATTATATTTATTCCTTCAGCTGACAGATTTTTCAAAAAATTGTTATATTTCAGCAATAAACTTTAATTAATGAATTGTATCCAATTTTAAATATTGATTTTCATTCAAGAGGTAAGTTCATTTCATGAGTTATTTTTATTAATATCTAAAAAAAATCTTCCACGTTTGCTAAATGAAATATTTTCATCTCTAAAATAAGATATTCGGATATCTATAAGATTATACATGATTTAAGACACAATTTCGTGCAAGTAAATTAAAAATTCAACAGCAATAAAAGTATAATACTTTCTTCCTCCTTTATAAATCACCAAGCGTCTCTGACAATTGTCGACAAAGAGTTGTATAATACAACGTCATTGTTATATCAGAATATCGTATGTCACATTTTCCAAAACATTTTATTCATGCTAAATATTTTAATGGATAAGATACATTTATACTGAAATTTTTGTGTGTAATAGGGGTGCGTTATCACAAAATGCCATATGTCGTCTAGTGTTTCCAATTGTTACATCTGTATGGTTTTTGACCAATGATATTTTAATATACCTGCGACAAGAAGATGCAGTTTATTGGTCCAGTAATATATTAATATTCATGGTGTTTGAAAATCGATATCGTTTGATCGGTACATACCGTATCAACACTGATTAGAATAAACAAATATTATTACTTTTTAAAACAACTCTTATTCCTGAAATACAGCTTCCTTTTCTTCTTATATAAAAGATTTTATTGTAATATATAAGTTAGAAAAAATTCTTTGGAATATATATATATATCCTTAACTTCTAAGTTGTGTTAGCTTTTATTTTACGACAATGATCTATACGTGGTATCAGCAAATTCCTTTCTAAAACTATATGAGTTAATATTTTCACAGGCGCACTTCTTTCTGCTTTCTACTTTCCTAGTAAGTACGATTCACTGAGCTCGTCATGTTTTGTCAAAGAAATTTTAATAAGGCACAGAAATTGAACTGTTTCCTTAAAATCATTAAGAATAAAAATATTTAAAGAACTTCAAGCCAATTTCTTAAAAGAATTTTTTCCATATATTTTATTTAATATGCTCTTTATTCAATTTTGAAACCATATTTGCTTTCAAAGTCTTATTTTTAGCTAAATAAATATTTTTCTAAGAATTGTATATTATGAAAATACAGAGAAATTCAAAAAGTTCTTAAGCAATGTAATTCTTAATTTATTACAAATGTTTAATTAATTAAATCTTCATTTCTAGAAAGATTTACTTTCAAATAAAATTTTATAAAACTTTCCGGAAGTAATTAATTTGTAAAGTAATAATGTCTCATGAGCATTCATTACGGTAATATTTATAAATATTTATAGTATAATTAGCTGTTATTTGTCTAGATGCTAGACATTATTTTTCGGAGATATTTGATGAAAAACTTTTGTTTAACTTCAAAATATTCCAATAGAATGATTCACTTGAACGGCTTCAGTTTTTTCTATCTCATGTAATGATAAAACCATGGCTGACAGAATCACTGTTATTCAAAAATATCGCCAACGTCACTTGTCGCGAAATAGTTTGAACAAAAGTTTTCAAATTATGGATAGTTAATGAAAATGAAAAAAAAATTCAATATGCTGTATTTTTAGAGCTCAAATGAGACGTAAACGAATGAAAGCAAGAGAAAATTGCATTTAAAGTAATTTATTGTCTAAGTATCATAATACACATTAGTAATCTACATTTAGAGAACAGGTGAATTCCGTGAACAGTATAAACAATACAATCATATTATAGAAAAATAGTGAAAAATTTATTCAATATTCAATGAATAAGCATTGAATGCCTATTAAATTTCATTTACCATTACCATTTACTAAAACAGTTTTGAAAACTTATTTAGAAAAGCACGGAAATGACAAGCAACATAGATATTAAATTCAACAAATCACACTAAGTATCAAACCTACCACTTTAAATTATACTTTACATATCAAAAATAAAACTTCAAAAATTAATGAAAATATTTATCAAGTTAGTATTGAGAATGTAATGATTTACAAAAATGGTTTTTGTGTTTTTGAAAATTATATGGCTTCAGATCATGATAGAACTCCTTCTAATAAATGTATTTTGAATGTTCAAGGTTCTTTTTTTTATTAAATATTTTTATTCTTGTTAGTAACCGAAGACAATGAATGGTTTTTGTAGTTTTTCTTAAATTTAACCATTTTTCCTTGCTTTGAATTTCCTCACAATCATAGTTTAATCACTTCTTTTTTGAAGAAATTTTATCCTAACTTATTTTAGATAAGAGAAATTTTATCATCTAATTCAATTCAAGTGAATGAAACTTCTTCCTTCAACTTACTTTAACTGAAGAAAGCTTTTTATCTTATCTTATTCTTTATTTATTAATACTTTATTTATCTATATTTATCACTACCTTTTATTTATTAGTTACTTCTTAATTCTTCTTCATTTCATTTTTACTTTATTTTTATAAATATTCCTCTAAGTTACTTCTTCATAAATTTTTAATTTAGGTAAATATTTGAAATGAGTTTTAGCTAATTCTTTTTAATTTATTTTATATGCACTTTTAAAACCAAGAGTTTAATTTTTATTTATCTTATTTCGAAAATAAATAATTTTGCTTTATATTGTAACAGATTATATATAAAAGGAAATTTACAAATTTACAGATTCAAAAGCAGAAGAGCAATTCAATAACACAGAAATATGCTCGGAAATGAAGATATATATTAATGAAGCAGGAAGTACATTTCTGGAAAAACTAATGAAAATTTATATATATGATTGATGAGAACTTTATTTTATTAAAGTAATAAAATAAAACAAGAAAACAAATATGAATAATATATGTATAATCAGATTTTACATGCATATTATAAAATGTCAAATTCTTGATATATACATGAAGCAATGCATCCAAGGTTGTATTGCAAATGTCAAGAGCTATCGGAAATACAGATTATTTTCTCTTCAAGAAACTTTTTAAAAATTAAATGACTTCAAAATATGACTCAAATATCACTAAGAAATTTTATCAGTTCCTTTAGAATAACAGAATGTCTAAATAAAACTCATTTTTGTAAATACAGTATTAATTTTATTCTAAAAATATCGTTGTAATGGCTGAAATTTTGATACATTCATTCTGTATTAAATCAACCTAGCATCAAAGAAAAATTATTTGATTATATATTATTTTACACTGCTATGTATCTATTCGATCATCTTAGTATGAACAAAATGTATAAATATTAATTTTAGATAATATTTTAAAACTTTCAAATTATTTTATGAAACTTTTGTTAAAATAAAAAATTGCATTTAAAATAATGTTCAACATCGTTTATGAATATTCACAGAAAGAAATGTGTGCGATTTTCTGTAATCTTTATTTATACTACAGTAGTGTAATATTATTTGACTAGTGTCCTAAAATGCAAATTGGAAAATCACAGAAAAAATATGTGTGTAATTTTTATTATTTGTACCTTAACTACAGTAGTGCAATATTTTGTGTTACAAGCTGTTGAATGCAAATTTCTGTAGTTAAAAATCGATATAACGCACTCACGTAAATACACAGTAGAGCCTTACTCAACCGACACTTTTTATAAATTTGCTTTGAAAAAAAAAAATTAAAAATTCTTAGAGACATTACTTTACAGTCAACAGAAAAGTTTGGAACTAAACGAAAAATTATAGAAATAATGCCATAGCATAATATTTTAAATATCAAATTACTTTTATTCTAAACTGTTATTATTAAACAATAATGTTGATATTTATAAATGCAATTTTAATTAACTTTGTATCTTTTATGATTAGAAATGTTCCATTTTCCTCATTTTTGAAGAATAGTTACATCACTTTAAATATTTGCAAAACTATATTTTTTTTTTCTTAAGATTAAATTTTTTACCAATCAATTAGCCATTCGATTATTTGTAAGTATTTGGGACAAAGATAATTTTGAAAATTTGAATAAGTAATAGGGAGCTCGTCAAAGCATATTCATACATTAAAAATATAGACTTTTTTTCTCTTAACTGACTTAAAATTTCAATTAACTGTGTGCCAATTAAATTCTTATTATTAACTATCTAGAGATGTCATTATAAATCTATGACAATATGCAGAAAGAATATTCAAACAAAATAAATGTTTTTAGCTATTATCAAAAGCAAAAGTTATTCTTAATTTCCGCCTTATATTCCCTAAAAGACAGAAACAGTAAGTTTATATATTTTTTATTTTGTACTGTTTATTTATTTTTGAATATAAATTTCAAAATGAATTTATATTTATAAAAATTTTCACCGTTTCTCTTTGCTTCTATTGCGATATTCTGTTTGCTTCTTAACAGATTAGCCGCAGTTTAAAATGTTCTCCTATTTTTCCATTTTAGACTTACGTACGATCAACGTACCATAAGTAAAAGATTATAAATAATAGTATTTTCAACTTCTTCGTATTTTATTTAAATGGGATTTTTTCCATTTCATTTGAATTTTACCATTTTATAAAATTCTTTTTGTTCATATCTGGAAAAGATTTCAAGAAAGCTATACGCAACATCAAAATTACAAAATTTTCATCATAAGGATGTTTAGCTTCCATTATCTGCTTGCAGCCAATCAAGGCTCTCTACTGTATAATCATTACTTAATTAATAACTGCATGTGTTTTTCTAACAGAAGTGAACAATTTTCATTAATCTGCACTTCTCACTATTAAGTATTTTCACTAAATTCAACACCATGCTATTGAAAATTCTCAATACACAAGAATTTAAAACACTTTTTCACATTTATAACACCGTGTCTCAAAACTGATTCTCGGGACCGGTAAATCATTTGTTGTTGAAACATTTTTTTTTCATTTCGTGCTGAGTGCTCATACATTTAATTCTTTAATATACATTCACAAGAAATCCGATTAATTTCTCAGATCAACGATAAAGCATTCAAGAACAAAATGCTACACTAAGCTTTTCTATTTAAACACTACATTTATCAACAAAAATTACAACAGCAAAAGTATAAAGCAGTAACAAAGATTCTTATTTTCGTACAACAAAAGCAAATAATCAAATTCTGTAAAACGAGATGCTTAGGAAAGAAATTCAAAATTATTATAATTATTAAATCAAATTATAATCATTCCGTCATTTCAATAACGTTTCTTATAATCTCTAACAACAATCACATTTCAATGCTATGATTTATTATTATTATTTTTTATTAACGGCGAATCAACACTTTACTGGTCCCATTTACCTTCGAAATCATAGTAGGGAAGCAGGTTCGAAGCCATTTCCTGTTTTAAGAAAAGTATACAATAATTAAAAAAAAATTTGAATGCCGTTTAATTTACATAGATAATCAAATAAAATAAGAAAATTTTAATTAGTAAAAACTTTTCAAAATCTAAAAGAATAAATCACAAGAATAAAAACGATTTTGAACGTTTAAGCATTTAACATAACATATGGAAATTTTCAAGGTACAAAACATGAATCACTTTTGATGCGATCATAAAATAAATACTATTATTGAATGCAGTTCAAATCTTTTGAATCTGAAATTACTTCAGCTTTAATCATTGTTACAGTAAAATATTTCAAAGTAAACTGAGTGTATGCGACATCTATATAATTTTGTAAATATGGGTAAAGGGTATTTCAAAACTCCATAATGGCTACACTGGATATGCCAAAAGTCAGATCACCAGTTGTAATAGGTCTAGTTGAGATGAGATGTCATCGACAAAAAGAAGAAACGTTAAAACACTATTAGTAATAAAAGAAGAAATTTTAGTACACTATTGGAAACACTATTTAGTTCTATTTATTCTGACGAGGGTAATTTTATAAAATGCAATAAAAATTAATAAAGTGCTTTGAAAATAAGGTTAAGTAAATTTAATTTCAATCTTTTTTTCAGTTTAAAAAACTCCATGAAGGCTGTCTCTAAAACTATTTAAAATAATTACGTGATATATTTTAAGAAGTTAGGTACCGATAAACTCTATAGACAAATAGACAAACATAAAAAAAATTTAATGGATATGATATAAACTATTTTTGCAGGCAGATATGTAAAATGTTTTATATTTAAAATTACATCAAAATTTTAATCAGCTTAAAAATTATTTTCAAAAACATGTCGGAAAGAGAAGAGAGAACTTCTGTTAATATTTCTGATGTAAGATTTCAAATTTTAAAATAAAATCTAGAAACCGAAAGAACTGTTTCAAAGTCCTTAAATTGATGTCTTAACTGTAAATAAAGTAACAAATTGTGGTCTAGGTCTTTAAAAAATTTATATACACAATTTTTACAGTGTTTTCTTAGACATATGATGAACTCAAAAAAGAATTCTGTATGAGAAGACTTTTTCTACAAAAGGACGTTTCAACTTTTAATGAAACTTGAATATATCTAAACCATTGCGATAAAAATTATCTCCTTATTACTGTGACAGAGAAGAAAAAATTTCTAATTTTAAAAAAATTATAAATCTCTTTGTAAAAGTTTCCTTAATCCTTTAAAGGGCATTTTTTTTCTAGTCATATTATGTTAAAATATTTTTAGGCTTGAAATTAGAATAAGAAAAGGGATTCGTTTAGCTTGTTAGATAAATTTAATTTGATTAATTAATTAATTTGGTTAATTAATAATTAAGTAACAAATCAAGACACATCATTTTGTCTGAGATAAAGAACTGAAGCATCTAAGTTTCTGACTTACTAAAAAAAATTGTCAGAACTTATGCCAAAATACATAATTTCATAAAAAGATTGATAAATTTGGTGGGAAGCATACTTCCCACAGCCCTAGAAAGGGTTAATTTAAAGAATCTAAAGAAAACTTTAGTCAGGGATTTACAGTTTTGTTAATTAAGATGTAATTATAAAATTTAAAATAAAGAGAAGTGCAAAAATATATAAATCAATGGTTTATATTATAAAAATAATATTTTATTGCCAATGTTTAAAGAAGAACTGCCATATTTTTTTCTGGTACTCCTATTAGGCAGCGAAACTCCATAAAATAAAGCAAGCCAACAAAATACAACTTACAATTCATTAAAAAAAGATGAAGCGAGAGAGCAGTATCAAGCCAGTATCTCACAATCATATTCCTGCTGAATCACTAGATGTATCGTACAGGGACTTAGAGCGCTTTTGGATTATTAAAATGAAGAATGAAAAATAGCAAACATAAAAATATTAATTGAATATGGACTATGGACTATAAGATAGGAATGGGGAAATTACATATATTAATTTTTCATTAGTAACAATATCTTCGAAATTTATTTATAGAATGATAATTAAAAACAAGAATATTTAAAATGCGAACCTTTTTCTGCAAAATCTATATTAAATGAAAATCTCTTAAGAATCCTCCGTAACATTCTCTGTAATTGACACCAAAATAAAGATCTTTTTGAACTTCTAATGTTATATAACAGAAGAACAGGTATCAAAAATGTAAGTTTATATTTCAGAAAATCAACTCATTTTTATGGCTAAGTAAAAATAATAAATGGTAAAAATAAAATTTACACGTGAATTTTCTGGTTTAAGTACAATTTGACCACTACAATAATCATTTAATTCTCCCTTTTTTTAATGAAATTAAATGCAGAGATGATTTTTGTAAAAAAATACTTTACTATTACTAAAAGCACAATACTCGTTCTAAAATTGTTATGCTTCTAAACTTCATTTCATTTTTCTTTATAGTTATTATTTTTTATTTATTTATTTTATATATTCATGCTTATATCTATTTATATATTCATTTTTCATATAATACTACATGCATATAATATAAATAAATAGATTACTTCTATATACCTTAATTATCTGATTACAATATATTATCGAAGTATAGCTCCAATTATTCTTCTTTGCAAGCTGCATAAAATAGAAAATTTTATTTTTAAATATAAAATAGGTAATTGTAAAACTAATCTAAAACTATCAAAATATAACACTAAATTTTTATGAAAACAAAAAAAAATGACAATCAAGCGAGTAGATAAGCTACATTTGAGCAAAACCTAATTATTGACAATTATCAATGAGAATTCACTACTAAAATATCTCTCTTTATTCAATTAAGTATATTATTTTATTGCAATAATATGTATATTATACATAATATACTGAAATTTCAATTATTCGAAGATGATTGGACTACAAAAAATCCCATTTATCTGAAAATTTTCGGTAAAGAAAATTGGGATCAAAAGTACAAAAAAGAAAAAAGTGACAGAATTGCACTGATTTATTTTTAATATTTAATCTTTTTAATATTAAAAATAATTTCTTTGCTTTTCTATAAAATAACTTGTAATAAATTAACAATGAGAAATTTCAATGAATAAATCAATAATTATTAAAATTAAACTTTCATATTGCTCCTGCATTTTAACTCCAAAAATTCAGAATAACAAGAAAAATTCAAATTTGAAGTCTGTTTTTCAAACCTACCTTCAAAATATCCTCAGGTGTATTCAGTAAACTCCTGCCACTTCTGAAATAGGTTAAAATATAAAGTTATCAATTATTATTAAAATAATTATCTTGCACAAAACTGCTTCTGTGTAGCAAGAAAGTAATTTTGAATTACTAAATTAATTTTTAAAAGCCTTTTATTGTTATTTACAATAGGGAAGCTATAAAGAATAAAGAATTCATGAAGGGCTCAAATATATAAAGAATTTCCTACTTATAGAATTAAGTCATAAATTCTATTAAAAACCTTCAGAGAATTATAATATGGATTAATGTTATTTGTATTATCTTTAAGACATCAAAGCATATCATTTGAAAACTGTGAATAAAAGTTAATTTAAAATCAATGAAACAAAAATAATTTTGAACGATTAATTATTTGAAAAACTACGCTAGTCATGAAGAATAACAAAAAGTTAAATTCATGTGCATGTAATTTAAAGCCCCGAGGCTTGTGTGCTGAAATACAGATACGTAACTTCATACCATTTGGCAAAATCAAACTTTCTTTCATATATTTTAAGAATTAGCTTCGTGGCTATAAAATGTTTTACCAAATATTTGAATTTACTAATAGAGAATAATTTTTTTTATAAAATTAAAAGATGAAAATCATTTTTCTAGATTACAATATATTAACATTTATAAAATTTATAAATATATCTAAAAAAATTTATATTGCCTTGGTCTTGCTTCATTTTCATAAATTCTTCCAAAGTTCTGTAAGCATTTTAATATTCTTTTTAAATCTACAGTTGACATGTCACTAAGTCCCCTTGGCATCGTATCATAATTAGGTAAAAGATTACCAACAGCTAGAAAAATACAAAAGCAAACCAAGAAAGTCGTTATAGTTGTTGCAGTAAACCTACAGAACATGATGAACAGTTTTATCAACTTCTACCGATATTCAGCAAGTTAGCTGATCGAAAGATCTTTGGATAGTAAGTGCCAAGACCTGAGTCCTCTCTTTATGACCAAAATACTGCGGAGTCGCTTTAGATGAAAGGGACCAAAAATAGGTCAAATCAATCATAATTCGTATTATTTTAA
This sequence comes from Argiope aurantia, assembly GCA_026543865.1. Classification (NCBI taxonomy): domain Eukaryota; kingdom Metazoa; phylum Arthropoda; class Arachnida; order Araneae; family Araneidae; genus Argiope; species Argiope aurantia. The sequence goes on from JAPMOR010043764.1 coordinate 328,255, forward strand.
TAAGCTTTATTGCGAAGGCGAATCAGGAGGCTTCTGATACCTGATTTCTGCGCAGTTCTGTATTTACATTAACTGAATTGGTCAACCTAATGCTAAGCAAACTGCGCAGAGGGAGCAGGCAGTTCTAGACTTTTTACCCTGCATAATTTAGGTATTTCTATTTCTCCAGTAAGTGGTTTCTGGCTCAATACGCAAACAGATATGACAGATTTATCCGTTTACTTAATGGTAAATAATGCTATACATTTAACTCGGAAGTATATCTATTCAATTTATGCAATGTTATTAAACATCACGTTGTCATACATCACGTTTGAATTGCCTTCTTGATTGAAAGCCAATACTCTGGGGGAGGGATGAAAGAGAATGTATTATTTTCCTCGATGGTTCAGTAACCATGCCATGTAACATACTATTACTTTACACGCAACCAACCACGATCATAAGAAAAGATCAATATTGCACCTTATAATGCAATGACTAGGAATGAAGTCAAAAATAATGCATTTTCAAAGTTTTTTAATAGATATATGTTTGAAATAAAGCACTTCATCGCTATCATGCGGTCTTTTATTTTTTCTTTTTTCGCTTTTCTGTATTTATCACATATTTTATCTTGCATGCTTTTATCCAGTTTCTTAGCACATAATGACCTATAAACATAATGTTGTGTCTCTATTACAAAGATTTCAAGAACACCTTTGATGAAAATCTTGCATTTAATTTTACTTCATAAATTTTTGCACTCAGAATTGCAAATTTTAAACGAAAAATTAATTTTGTTGGATAATTTGAATACAATAAAATTAATTTATATGCACATAAAATTATGATAAGCATTAAATTTTTATTTAAAAAAAGTTGAAATAGACGTAAAATTTGAAAGTTCACAACCACATAGTTGTTTCATAAAACTAGTGATATGAGATGACTGATATTTTTTTTATCCTCAAAAGTCTTTTTGAAATGTTTGTTTATTCACTTTTATAATGCTACTTAATAAGAGTAACAATATTAGTACAATTAGTATGTATTAAAATGTATAGTAACATTAAAAGATAAATTTGAATTACTTTCTTATATATTACTGTTAATCAGTTGCATTTTCTTAAGTATTTTAAGGAAATAATATAGTTTTACACAACGTAATTAAATTTGATACCTTCTTTGAAATAATCTGACAAATCTGTTATTTCCGTAGGAAATAACAGATTTGTCAGGACTTTTTCTACATGAAATTTATCTTATAAATACAATCCTCTGATTATCATTAAATTTCCTCAAAAATTGTAACTAAGATCTTTGCGCATTGACAAGAGACTTAGCTTAATCAATATTCTGTAATAAAACAAAAGATCAAACAACACTTAAATGACATTACTTTAAAAAAGATGTTTCAAAATACTACATACCAGTGCTTATTTCTCTGCATACCATCGAGGTCATTGAACTTCGACATTCGGGGAAGTGTTGCAAATGCTGATGTTAAGAAATGTCGATCTGTTAAAATTTTTAAGACATGTTATATTCCGTTATTTTCCAGACGAATTCGCAAAAATAACAGAGTCAGATAAAGAAAAAAAACCATTGACATTGACGTTCTTTCTTGGATGCAAAAATCTTATTCTGTATTTTAATATCGTAGCATTCTACTTGTACCTTTCATACATTTTGCACTCGCTGGATAATGGAATGATTTCTGTTGTGTATAAAATCTTACATAGATTCATTTTTTTACTATTGATACCTATTACAATGCAATATTACTTTTTCGTAACCAGAGATATTCCGATTTCAGCCAAATGAGCAATAATACAAAACTGCGATTGATATTCTGATGGCACGCCAAATCTGAATGATGGAAGTAAAAGCTTGTGTGAGAAAAAGTTCCTCCTCTCTCTCATGACCACACCCATTATGAACACTCTACGTGATAACCATGATAATCCCGTGAGTCAAAAAAAAAAAAAGTCAATGACGACATTATAAAATAGCTCTTTTGTAAATTCTCTTATCAATGATAAAATTTCTTATTTTATCTCTGTAGTATGCTAAATATTGTTTATTGCTTTATTTCTTTAAATAAAGAAAATTATTTAAATATTAACCACCTTCGGCGATCAGCTGTTCCATAATAATAATATTAATTTTATCATGATAGCCATCCATGACGAAATGCATCATATCGCAATAAAAGGCAGATTTGTTTTTAATTATAGTTGTAAAATAAATGTAGAGTATTTTGATCGGTTAACTATGTTTGCAAAGTGTCGAAATTTATCGGTGAAATCGCTCTTGTCGTTGAGACTGAGAACTCTATCAAAAAAAAATTTTTTTTTTGCAGTATGTCTCGAAACTTAAATTGAGGGACAGATGGCTAATGATGACGTATCTACTGATCATAAACTTTCATAAGTATTCAAAATGTTCAATATCAGTACAATTTTTATGGCCTGGAGACTCTATAAGGCCTTTCTCCATAGAGGATGTATAATAAAATATGTTTTTTAGAGTTCTTTCGAAAATGGAAGGGTGGAGGCGACCATTAATAACGCATATAACGGCCATGAGCTTTGGTTGGGGCAGAGAAGAGGTTTTCTGGAAATTCATAATTATTTTAATCGTGAAGATTCTAAGTAATGTATGTAAATTGATTAAACAATGTTAAAAATTATTACATAATAAAACATCTCTAAAGCTAGTACAAAATAAAAGAATAATACTCGAAATGAAATTATCGGCAAAGAATGGAATTTGTGTTTGATTGTAGCACAATTTATTGGTACCGGATACTAAATACTGCCTATTTAATATTCATTTATACATTTATTATGTCATTGAAAAATTGATTTATTTATTTTGGCATTTCATCCGTATTAGCAGGAGAACAGTTCGGTCTTCCTATTTAAGAATAATAGTAATTGTTCTGTAGTTTGATCAATATGCAATATTAAAGATTAATCATAATGAAATACAAAAATATAGAGATTCGCTTTTGGAAAACATTTCTGCTATTCAACTGCTTATATTTTTAAAAATTCACATTTCACTCAAAATAAAAGTATTCTTAAATATTAACTGTTTTTCAATGTCTCGTTTTTGCTACTGTGTTTACTACAGCTTTAAAGTAAATTATAGGAATGATTTCGATTTTGTTGACTTTGTAATTTGAAACATGGTTAGATGAAGAAGGCGATACGTGAGCCGACATCTTTCTTTCTAAACTTCTATACCATACCAGCGTTAAATGTTTGATTTAGATGCTTTAATGTGTGCCAAACTCTCATACACGGCGAATCTCTAATGTAATCTATTCTCAAGCTACCTCACGAAATAAAGACTCAGCCATCAGATACTTTAATGAAAATTGAATTGAAAGATTTAAAAATCAATTTCATTAACTTATGATAAATATTTCCACCCTCTCTTATCAAATGAATGAATCCGAAGTTTGAGGAAAGAAACCAATTCAAAAACAGTCTATCCGCAAAAATAAAAAAAAATTTGAAAAATCCTACTTTTCTTATTTGTTGATTTTTTTACCGAATTTTTATTTAAAAAATTTTTACATCAGTGACTTGCATATTGATTTTTGTTTCCTTTTTCTTTCGTTTATATGAAGAGAAAGTATTTTAGTCGACAAAAATCATAAATCAAGATTTTGGTGAATCTCCACGTCTCAGAGATATCTGAGGCCGAAAAACAAATTTTCGAATTTGTGCTTGTCTGTCGGTGAGCATGACAACTGTGGAAAAATATTGAGCGACAAAATTTGGTATGTAGTATTAACACCAAATTTGTTGATATAAATCACACTTTGATCAAAATCCATTAAAGTAATCTTTCCATATGCAGGTGAACATGATAGCTCAAAAACGTTTAGAGCTATATAGATGAAATTTCGTATATAAAATAACTTTTAAAATTGGAGATGTGTTTTAATTTTGGACAAAATCTGTCAAAGGGTGATTATTCACTGGTCTGTACATTCGTGTATATGCGAACTAGATAATAACTAAAAAATGCACCGACTTAGATAAATGAAATTTGGATGTGATCTTGTAGCTGAAATTGTAGATTAACGTCAAATTTTGGATCCAATCGATGGAAATAAAACTATTCAAATCGCATAATCAATTTTCTTTATTTTATTACGGAGAACAAAACATTTTATAATGTTTCAGTACATGCATAAGTCCGAAAAGGACATTCACTTTTGCGGACTGCCTTCAACTTTGAGGGTTTGTCGCCTCCCTCCTTATATTACCTCCATTTTTTTTTCATTCTTTCTGCCACTATATTCTTAGGTACTGTAGAAGAGGATATAAAGAGAGCAGAAAAACTGCTCAATTATCTAAGTATGCAAGAAAGCCAAGGAGAAAATAATTCCACTTTCCTTCAAAGGCCCTATCTTAATCGTCATTTTCAAACAAACATCATAAAATTAGACAATCTAAGATGCTGTAGCCGTGGTGTTCTCCCATCCCAAAACTAGAGAATCTAAGAATGGCACAGCATGATGGGAATGTTGTTCATTCACCTTAGTATGTGTCTAAAGTAAAATTCATTCACCCAAAGTATTTGTTTAAAGTAAAGTTCATTCACCCAAAGTATGTGTCTAAAGTAAAGCAATGACAACCGACCTTTGGAATGCCAAGTAATGAATGGTTTTCATGCTCAGGGAGAGCACTGTGTCTCATAACTGACCAAATCCAAGAAACAAATCCGTTAAAAATGCTTATTGAGCTTAAAAACACGGAAATTTTTTAACAGAAAGTAAATAGGACATCAGTCTTACCAAGTTTCTTTTTCTCTCCGTAACAAGAATTTTCTTTACCATTTCAACAGAATACAAGATGTTCATTATTTCTTCTTTTTTTTTTAAGTTTTCATTTTCTTCTTTCCTTCTCTGTCCTCTATTTCTCCTAAGACAGATATAAAGATTCACTCTTAAGATAAAGATTCGCTCTCAAGTTAGAAATAAATCCTCTATTTATCTGTATCCTAGATAAATAGATGATTCTTCTATTTCTCAAGGATTTGATACATCAAATATTGATTTATAAATAGAAAATACTTAAAATGAGTTCTTATATTTTTTTAAAAATATTTAGTTTGTTTTTTCGTTTACCCAGTACAGAATAGCAAATAAATGTCCAAAAATCAGATTTGCGGGACTTCTTGTTGTTGAAAATTCTAAACTGATAGATAAGACCACAAAGTTTACAATATGTTATAAACAGCAGAATGCAGGCTCTCATTCCTTTTAAAATTTTTCTCCACATGATTAAGAATCAGAAACATGTGTATGGTAAAGAAGACCTTTTCCAATTAAACATCAATTCACCGTAAATGAAGTTTTTATTAGCAAAGAATATTTCATTTGAAATTTATATTATTCAATTATATTCATAAATGAAATGTTTAAATTATAATAAAGTATGAATATACTGTTTATTTTAGTAAATATAGGGTAATAATACATGATAGCATTCATTACTGATGAATGTTAAGAAACCATTTATTTACGTATCTTCTATAAAAATTGTACCATCAAAAATTTGTTTTTTTGCTACGCTCCAAGAGTAGTGCATGCACCGCATTTGGAGAAATCTTGTAGAAGTTTCTCAAAAACTTTAGCAAAAATTATTCGAAAGTTACCATGTAGATATAAAAATCCTGAATGTATAAGACCATAAGAAACCATTTTGAAGTTTTCAGAACTAAATGGTTTCTCATGGTCTTATGATGGTAGTTTCGCTCATAAGATAACTTAGATTAGATAATTATACGGTAGCTTAGATATTTATAATGATGGTTTCTCATGGTAGTTTTTAAGGCAAATATAATTTTCAGAACAGAAACAAAATTTAAATACGATTCAAGTAAATTATTTTTAAATAAACAATATAACATTTGTATTATTTGATCTTGAAAATAAAACATGACGATAAATTTTGATTTTATTAAATCTTGTTAAACCGCATTTAAATCTTTCTAAAAACTGAGAAAATCTCCTTCACTTCGTTTGTAAAAATCATGTGAGGTTTATTGTGCATTAAAAAATTTGAACTTTTTCTGTAAAAAAAAATAATAGCACTTTCGATTAAGACTAGAATTATTCGGTCGGGGTAAATATCTGCAAAGGTAATGAGACAAAAATTGCAAAACTTTGCCTTGAATTGGTAGACGTAAAATGTGCACAAATTCATGAATAGTATTCAAATGTTTACATATTCAAATTTTAAAAGACATATATGGCAAGAGCATTTTCCTTATGTAAACTCAGACAGTCGCGTAGGGCCTTAGGAAACGCAGGGGCTTTAGCGGTCGCATCTCCTTTTGTTCTGTTTGTTCTAATAATGAATAGCTGTCTAAGATATTCAATATAATGCTTACTTTTTTAAATAATATTTCCAAATTAGTAAAACTACAACTTTCAAAATGGAACAATATATATATATATATATATATATATATATATATATATATATATATAATAGTGATCAAAAGTATCCGGACAATTTTCGAACAATTTGAGCATTTTACTGAATTTTTAGTGAAAATCTGACGATATGCGTTTCAACTATATAAAAATTTTACTTTAACTCACATTTAGCCTTGGAAGCATTTAGGGGACAAAAGATTAAAGAAAAGAAAAATAAGTTAAAAGAAAATTGATGAAGTTGCAAAAAATTTTAAATTCTCGTGTTTCACAGAAAGCAATTAGTGATTTGAAACTTTTATGAATTGCTTTACTTGCTTTGATAAATAGTTACAGGCATTTTCGAAAAGCTAGTATTAAAATTTAAGAAAATATAAAGGATTTTTTTTTTAAATCTCAAATTTTGCCGAAAGTTTTTTTTATTTATATGATAAGTTATCTGTCAAATTTTAAAAAACTCTCAAAGTATTTGATAAAATATTATTAAAGCATTATATTAAAAATCAGGAGTGAATTCTATAAAAATTCATGGAAATATGAATATTTTTAGCAAATAAATTTTAACTGCTCCTGAGCGAAATATAACATGTGTTTCCTTTCACAGTTTCAAAGCTAATTACGTAGGACAATTTATATAAAAATTCCAGTTGAATACAATTTAGATATAGAAATATATCGATATTGCAGTGATCAGAATATCATTTGCTCTCTTAGAAAAAGCCAAATAACAAGAGTTTTTTTTCTCTTTCTTTTGTGATCCTTGATGTGTATTTGACGTAATGTTCTTTGAACTAGAAGAAATCAAGTGATCGGATACTTTTAATCATATATACATACATATATTCATTTCAAAAATTTTAAGGTTGAAAGTTTTTCACTGTCTTTTCATATAATAGCTTTATATTTCTTAGATAACTTTCCAGCATCCAGCTTATTCATATAGGCTCCCATTTTTACAGTCAGTAACAGATATTATAGTGGGTGATCAATTAACAAATGAATCCGACTGAGAAAAAAAAATGGGACAACTGACGATTTTGCGAAAGATTTTCGTATTCTGACAATAATGTTCTCACAGCATCACAAATAATAAATAATCAGCAGAAATGTTTCCCCTCGACTTTCTCATCTTCCACATCTTATCTTTAGCTTAATAGTATAGTAAAAAAATCGAGTAGATAGATCTTTTGCACTTTTTCCCGTGAACTGATTTGATCCAAAATTGATACAAATCTACGATTTTGGTATCAAAACCTTATACTTCATTCGTGAATTTGAGTTATCGAGGTCACATTCATATCGAGACTAACAAACAGACAATCTATCCATTGAAATATGGAGTCTGAAATTAAACACATATCTTCAGTTTTAGTGGGAAAATCATATTAAAAATCACTCTTCCGATTTGCTGTTGTTTTAGTTATAACATTCTTCACTGAGTGATCGCATTCACATAAGCAAGCATGTGCAGATCTAAAAAAGTTAACCCTTCGACGGATTCCAAAATTTGATGCAAATCTAAAATTATAATGATAAAACTTTACGCCGAATTTCATCCATTTAACTGGGATGCGTTTTTGAGTCATTATATTCACAGGTACAGGGATGGGCAAACAGACTGACTTACCGTAAAGTTGACAAAAGTCTGCTATTTTAGATAAAGGCTGTAAACTCAGATCTATCTTTCTAGCTTGTTGCGTCTTTAAGTTATTGCGTTCACAGATAATTAAAATATTCATGTAAGCATCCAAGAAAAGTAAAAGCAATAAGTAATTGACACTATTTCATCCAAGAAATGTAAAAGCAATAAGTAATTGACACTGATCAGATTATTCAATTCCTTCAAACAGAAAGTGAAACATCTCGCTAAGGCAATTCATTTTTAATTGTGAAATTAAATAATTTTTAACTGACACTTTTCAAACAATTTTAATTGAAAATAACTGCCCCCTCGAACAAGAGCATTATGTTGATATGCGGATATTCCTAGAGACTGCTATTGAAAAGGTCTAAAATCGTTCTATCCGAAATTCAAAGCTTCAAATCACATATATCACATAATGATCAAATCACATAATGATCAAATCACATAATGATTAAATCACTTCGAATTTAATCACATGAAAGTGAAACTTTTTTTTTGCTTAAAATAATAGTGTGTGAAGAATACTTAACTAAAAACATACTTGATTAAATATGAAGAATAAGATTACGGTACTGCATAAAAATTTAAACAGTTTTTTTTGGTAATATGCTTATCAATCAATAACAATTTTATTTATATCATTTAAAGTATTTTTCCAACAAAATAGATACATATCTCTAATATTTTATAAATTAGCTATGGGCTAGAGTGGACATGATATATAAATCTAAGCATATAAAATATCATGAAAATTGAAGCTTACTTGCATAAAACTTCAATATTATTTTGAACACATATTCAAAGATTCCAATGGAAAGAATATAAAAACATATCGTCTGAAAATCATTGAATTTTCTTGAAACTAATCTTAGATTATTGAATTACTTTCTCTTGTTAAAAAATTATTGATATCGTAAGTTCTCTCTGAAAAATTCTTAAAAAAATGGAATTAACTGATTAACTTTCAGGCATTCTAATTCACATCAGGATCTAGAGATGAAGCAGAATGTGTAAAAGCTGGTAAGTTCGTTAAATAAGCCATTTGATTTATCTATAGAATAAAATTATTGCAAATAAATAGCGCAAAGTATTAATAAAATAAAATCAAACATTAATATCATTTATAATATTTTTATTAAAATTTGAAAACGAAATTAAAAGATAAAACTAACATGTATTTTACTGTAATGGCTGTAGAAAGGCAATATGCTGCCCAATTAAAGTCAATGAATTTGAAAAAAAACTCAGTAAGAAGTTCACTTGCTTCATTATCTAGATAAAAAAGCGAAATAATTAATACGCTTGCCAATGAAATCTAATTACAGTTTCAAATTTGTCTTAATCTATAGGTCAGCAATTCCTGAAATAAGTGTCTTTTCTAAAAATGATTATTTATCAGTTTTTAATTAAGGCAAAAATATAAAATTTCTGAAGAATATTTTAAATTTAGCAAATGTTTAGCATTAATATTGTCTTGCCATCAGTATTTTATGAATTCAATTCCAAAAAAAGAAAAAAGAAAAAAAGCTCAGAATTCATTTTAATTTAAATGCAATGAGGTTTCTGCTTGTTTTCTATCATCGAAAGAAATGTTCAGAACTCTTTTTTTTTTTTTTTTTTTTTTTTGCATTAAACAAAAATGATCATGTTTTGAAAGGTTGGATTTTGAGTTAAAAAGGAGGGAGGAAGAGTCTTCTAGGACTTCTGAAAAGATATATTCAGACATGGACTTTATATTCAGACATGGACTTTATCATTATTTGAAGTCTCAAAATTTAATTCTGTATAAGAATGAAATATGAACTTTCTTTTATCAAATTTTTTTTCTCTTAAGTGTATTCTAATGCGGCAGATTTTGAAAAAAAAATATGTGTAGAAATTATGATTTTATACCTGTAGTTCCAGCAACGTAATTTACCAGCTTTATCCTTGGAAGAAATAACTTGATTCTTATTCCAACTTCAGCTTTATTTTATGGTTCTTCATCTTTGAGCTACCCAGGTAATAGTTCTTTGCAACAGAACTGAAGAACAGAAAATCGTTCACTAATCCTTTTTCTGTATTTACTAACCATTGTAACAGAAAAATGCATTTATTTTCTAACATTTAAGGCACACATATCCTCAGTGACGAATTGTTCGATATGTCAAAAACTCTTGACCAAAATCAACAAATGTACATACTATTGTACGTGCTTATTAAAAAAAAAACTGATATAAATTTTAATAAAACACAAATTTGTAACTATCCATATCGCTTGATCCTTTATCATTAAATACTAATAAAATATAAGTTGAAAATTTACTATCGCTTAGTTGTTAAAAACGAGATCTTGAACGTGGGTGTCCCCTACTGGTTAACCGATCGACTGACTCTATTTTGTCTGACTATTTGGTAGGTATCATGGTAACGATAGGGTTGCTGGAAACTACAAATTTATTTTTCGTGACTTTTCTACCTCTTAACTCTATTCTCGCTTTTTGGCGTGAGCATTTAAATTTATATAAAAAATACGCAACCAGTTTTAATCTTTTCCTTGGTAAGTATATTTATGAAATAGTGTAAATTTTTGATAAAATTACAAGACTGTGTTTATTCCCATAGTTCAATATCTCATTCCAAAAAAATCATAGTAATTATTTTTACTACAGTATAAAATTGCGCAAGTTCAAAACATCAGAAATGCAATTAATTCATAAAACTTCCATTTCTAAAAAAAATTATTTATACTAATTTTTGAAAAAAAAATTTAGAATTGAAAACAAATAGTGGAAGCGAATAATATTTAACTTTAATAAAAAAAGCCATGAGAAAAAACAAATTCCAGAACAGGATTAATTATTTTTCTATGAAGTAAAATAATATTACGAAAACCGAATTATTCTGCATAAACATTCAGTCACACAAAGTCCAAAACATCTAAAAAATTTACATTTCTTTGAAAAAAGTTCTACATTATTAGTTATGGTTATCAGACACTTATTAAGACGGTATACAACATGAATTAATTTATGAGTTTTGCTCAAAGAGGTCCATTTTTTAATTAAAGGTTGTTTAAATAAATAGATAGGAGATCTAATCATTTATTCTGTAACTAGACCATAGTCCTCGAATCAATTATTCGACATCAGGTTTGAAGTCAAAATTCGGTGAAGTTGGAAAAACTTAATTTTAACTTAATTAAACTCAGCCAAGTTTGAAAACTCTCGAAATTTTTCCTATGTTTGAAATACTTTCTTACGTGATCATTTATGTACACTTATAAAAGGAAATGAGTCTTCTGTCATATTCAGAATTACTGACATTCATCTCGCACCTAGTGGTGCAGCCGGTTAGTGGTGAGATGTCGTCATTGGAACCGAAGAACTCCAGATTCGGAACTCGATTTAATTAAAAGTCCATTGATTATGTGGACCCGGTAACTAAAGTCCTTCGGTCAAATGTCTAAATCAAATATCCGAACGTTGGTGTGGTGCAGAAGTTCCAAGGCGGTCGTGTGAACTCAGGTGTTGTTATCTGCATCTAAACTGTGGTTCAAAAGTATGTCCCCAAATAGCCTTCGCGTTGCTTCAAAATGAGATATTAATATAACTGAATTAAATTTCACTTAAGATCAGTTTTGATATCAATTACTACGAACACGATATCCTTCAAAATAGGAAAGATAATTACAGAGAAGTGATGTCAAATATTAGAAGAAAAATATTAACATTCTCTTAGTTCTTTTTTACTTTGTGTTTTCTAAATAAACTTGCGTTTCTATACAAAATAATTATTTTGCGGCACATATAAACTCAGATCTTATTCATTTCTTTCGCCCTGGCTTTGGAGTTTGATAACTTTGGTTCAGATTTTAATCAGCATTGTCTATTCAAGGGAAAAAAATAAAGAAGCTTTTCAGATTTTAAGAAATTAGACTTAATCTCAATTCTCTCCATTACACATTTGTGTATTCGTAATATAGCCGATAGTGAAATTACTGTAAGCTATAGAAATATTCGCTATTTTGGCGGGAAGAATGGTGCGTCAATAAACTGACACGAATCACGAATTATACTATCTCTATCTTGATCACATAAATCAATCATTGGTGAATGTTGTGATTCGTTATTAATAATTATGAAATTAAATAATTAAGCTACGAAATTATTATTAAAAACTTTATAATGTACTACTATGTTTGCTGGGCTGCATGTAACCCTCGGGTCGCGAGTTTCACATCCTTGATCAGGGCTGTAACTATAACCAGAGTCACAAGAAAAATAGATGACTAAGTGAGGAAACAAAAGTGATTAAGACGGATAGAAACAATAAACAACTTATTATCACCAATTTCCCAAGTACTCCAAATTTCTAGTTCCGTTATTGCCCTTGATCTAGACAAAGACATTTTTTAACTTTTAGATTTTTTTAAATTTATTATGTAGCTTTTTCACCTTTTTTCCCCTCTTTTATAGATATGTTTTTAAAAATATCATCTTAGGCAAATGTAATTAAATAAAAACGTGCATCGATAACATGAATTACGTAAAGCGTCAAAAATGTAATGAAATAGACTGAATAGATTATTTTTTATTCTAAATTTAATACATTTCAAGATTCTAAATTTGATTCTAAATTTAATAAATGTTACACATTTTCAGGATATAAATTGAATGATTGACTTTTTATGATATAATTGCCTTCATAATCGAAAAAAATCTACAAAGGAAATATTAATCTAGAAATGCGGTTTTCGAGAGAGGAAAACCTCTTTCTTAAATACATGCATATCTTTTTTTTTACACAATTCTTAAGATTATTTTAACAGTTCGAGAAAAAAATATATTGGAAGTAAACCAAATTAACAAATACTTTAAATGAAGTAATGATATTCCTATATTTGAAAAAACTACGTTTAACATCAAACTGCATCCTGATCACATAAAGATAACTTGATAAAATGACTTACTAATTTGATTTTTTTTATTAACAACTTAGTTTGGATCTATGAAATTTTTAGGTACAGAGTTTCTATATGGAAAGGTAATTAGGGACTAAAGATACTTTGACCATCAATAATAGCATGTGTTCTTAATTTCGTGGTCCTGAATTTTTCTTTTGAATTATCAATATAAATTACCTCATTTTACAGCGTAAAATTCTTTTATCGCAAATTTTGCATGTTTCAACTCCTTGGATAAACACGCATCATAACTTTCAATAAATTACATCTCATCCGTAAATGCACACAAAAACTTTTTTGAGACAATAAATATATTTCCTGGTGAGTGTAACTCCTTCCATCATATTTGGTAAATTTTGATGAATTTATAGATATTTAACAGAATGAGGACGCCAAAACGTCGCCAAGTTCAGCCAGTTGTTGAGGGTTTGGCAGAGAGGTGTGGTTGGATTTATGGTCGAAAACAAAGTGAATGCTTTTTCTTTTCTTTGATTCTCTCTTTCTTTTCTTTCAGCTTCCTTGACATGAATAAGTGTTCAGTACGGTTTATTATTTAATACATGTTATTTTTTTGTAAGAAAAAAACGCACGAAAAGTGTCACTATATAAAATATTCCGGGTTTCCTACATCACTTTTATTTTCTACAAATTCTAATAATCGAAATAATTATGTGTCAGAGTCAGTTAAAATAAATATGATTTGTGCAATTTGAATTCGATAAAAATGACTGAATTATCTATTATTGAAATCAGTTAATAAACAATATCGAATTTGTAATATTCCTTGAATTATATTGTAAAATGGCTCCTTTTATTTATTCAAAACAGGTACTATTTACTAAGTAATTTGGACTGCTATTACACTTATCTTTATTCATTCATGTTTTTCTGGTAGGATTTCCTTTATTTATTCAATATTCATTCTTTCAAAATATACAATAGAATCTCAAATTTAAAATCCCAATGTAAAAGTTGATTAAGCAATACGCGTCTGCAAAATTAAGCCAAGAAATTGATTTCCCAATCAAAATGAAAATGAAATAACAGTTTAACGATCTCGAAGATTTATTCCCTATTTTTGCCTGTGCCAAAACGTAATTAATATTTGCATTTGATATGTTCTTGAATTAAATTTTAATTAATTTACGGATAAATGCAAGAAATCATAAAAATCACATGATTTTTCCAAAATATTTTTATAAATATGTTGCGGTTAAAATCAGAATTTTATTCGTGATAAATATTTATTTTACCATGTTTAATTTTAAGACATTATAAATGCGCAGTAGTTATATTTTTATAAGTGATTAGTAAGTTGATTTCCACGATTAATTAAATGGCATTATATTTTTCTTTTTTCTGCCATTTGTCATCATGAGAAGAAAAAAAGAAACAAAACGAAGATTGTTTTGTATCACAATTTTGTTGACGAGATGCAAATAAATTTAATTTCTATTATAAGATTAAAACGCTAGACTAAAATATTACCTTAGATTTTTTTTTTATAATTAAAAAAGTTCAGGAAAATATAGAGCCTTTTTTGTTTTTCTAGTCACTATTCAATCGTTTTTAATAGATAACAGTTATTATAATTCTTAAACTTTTTAAATTAAAATTCTGTTTTCAAAAGCGACAAAATGTATGGAAAGTTTTATGACTCAGATTCATAAAGTTTCATTTCATTTCTGCTTCCATGACTGAAGTGTTAAAATGTTGGTTCCTGGCTTTCTCTTATCGAAAAAAATTAACAATAAAATTAAGTGAAATAATTTTTTAAAACATAATTTTATTTGTGTATTGAACAGCAGAAATTCCTTAATTTATTTATTTTTTCACTTTTTAACCTTGAATTCAATACTTGAAACTCCCCACCTGGTGTTATCACCGATAATGAATCAAGATGAAATTAAATTAATGATGAACTAATTTTGAGTTTTGAAATTTTTAAAATAGCGTAGTGTCGAGAAAGCTCAATAAAGAAATTTTCATAGCTCTAGCAGGAGAAACGGAGGAGACTTCACCCTAATTTTAATTTTTCTTATATTTCTTGAATATATTTATTATCCCCGTTGTAAAAGAACTCAATTTTTATGAATGATAAATGTACTAATGCGAAATTGATATCTCACTAATAGGGAATGCAATATCGGACCAAAATTTCAATACCAGTATTCGGTATTTTTTAGATCTTAATACCGGGATACCGGTTTTAATACCGGTGTTAGAAATTTTAGAAAATGAAAGAAAACACAGGAGCTTCTTTGTTTTATTTGCCAGTTTTATTAGAGAATGTAAATGCCACAAAAATAATTTGTAACCTATAAATTATAACAGTATATAAAGATTCACAAAAAAGTAAAAGATCATCTTATTTATTTAAATCCCAAAAAAAGTGTAAATACCACTATTCAGTCTGTGGTACTATTACAAATTTTTGAAAAGTGATCTTAAAAAAAACATAATGCATCAATTGTACTGTCATTAAGCCTGGAAAGTAATTTTGTGCACAAATTATCAGCTGTCGAAAACGCTCTTTCGGCATCAACGCTAGTTGGTGGTACTGTTAACAATGCGCGATATACTTTTTCCAAGTATTTACCTCTAAATCCCTCATCTTCAAATGAATCGATTTCTCGTCGGATGGTTTTGGATACAGCTGATTTCTGTATTGTATTTTGGTTCGTTGAATTTTTTTTTATAGATCGCGAATTCTATCATTTGTTCAAGAGATAATTCCTTTTCACTATCGACATTAGTATCATCATAATCTTTGATAACTGAACCGAATCCTTCTGAATGTGGATAGGTTTGTGGGTAAAAAATTCCAAGAAAATTTACTCTAAACTTAATCAGATTTGAATTGGTTATTTTCTTTTCTTCTTTTTCATTTTCATTTTTAAAATCATTATAATTATGTAAATACCATAATACATTTTCTATTTCGGTATGCCTTTCTTCTGTGTGATTTTTCATTGTAATATATAATTCTTTAGATAGTGATGTTCTTTTAGTGATTGCAATATGAAATTTATTGTTGCATTAGCTGTTAATAAATTAGAATCTCTCCGACATAATGCCTCAATTGTCAGTTTTATTGGAAGTAGAGCTGATACAGTTCTGAATATTAAGTCGAATTCACTATCTGAAAAATTAATTTGCAGGTTTAAGTCGATTATTGCTTTTTGGATTGGATTTCTCAGTCGAGTTAAGTCGAAATTCAAAAATCGTTCCATCATTAAGAGTAAACTGACCCAACGTGTTTTAGAACCTAATATTAACATGTATTCTGTTTTATTTTCAGTTAGTATATATTTTAGTAATATGTCATTTTTTATAGGGGAACGTTTAAATATCTTAACAATTTTTCTAATTTTATAAATTATAGGAAACAATTCTTGATGGGTTAATATTTCATCCTCATTACCAATATCTTCTTCAACAACTACATTGCCATTATCTTCATTGTCAATATCACTCTCACTCACACTCTCTTCAAAGTCGGAGTCCGAAGTTTCTATATCCACAGTATTTGGATTCTTCTGTTTATTTTTTGGTATAATACATCGATTACTCCTAATTGAATTCAATGAGCATAGCACAATTTCTGATTTGCACCAATCAACTTTCCAACTTTTTTCATAACTGTTGCTCCATCAGTCGTTATGGATACAATATCTTTCAGGGATAATCCATGTTTTGCTAATTTAGATTTAAGCAATTAATTAAGCCATTCATTAGCTAATTAATTTCGCCCATTAGGAAGACATAAAAACAAAAACGTATGCTATTTTGCTATGTTGGCGATCCCTGAACATATAGTGGAGACAATTTTAAAAAAACTTCTAGTAAATACCGAAAAACCGGTATTTAAATTTGCGAATACCGGTATTACAAAATCGTACAAATTGCTCAAAATACCGGTATTCGGTATCCCGGAATACGGTATTGCAATCCCTACTCACTAAGTCAAACAGAAATATATTTAGTAAAACCAGCTTGTAACATGTCCCCATGAAGGTAGGAATACTTGACGCTATTTACAAAATATACTTACTAATATATTACAAATATATTAGTAAGTACTAATATATAAGTAAAGTATACTTACAATACTTTACAAATATATTTTAATAATACTTATATGCACAAAATTCAGATGTAATTTTAAACTTAATGAATGTGAAGCATCACAATTATCAACAAATATTAATCAAACTAATTTTTTTTTAAAAATAATGTGGGAAATATAAAACGTTCTACACCTTTATACGATTAATATATTTTCTCCACAATAAATATAAAACAAACTGTCTATTTTTTAAAATTAAGCTGGAACAGCAAAGACAATATTTTATTAACGAGTAAAATTTCCTTTTGCATTTCATTGAAGGATCATCAGAAAAAAGTGGAATTCTGTGAATTATAACAAAATACTAACCACTGTGCTCGTGGCTCAGCCTACGTATATATATGTATCTTCTACTTGCATAGGAAAAAACAGAATTGTTGCAAATTATGTTTAAATTAATGTCGAAAAACTGTTTAAAAATCAGAGAAATAGAATGAAATTTACGTCATTATAAAGTTAATTTTTAAATTTTAAGACGGTGAAAAAATAATTTTTGCGAGATGATATGTTCCGAAATTTTGGTGGAAAAACATAAAATACTCTACCTACCCTCCACACACAAATACTCTTGCACCTCCTTTATAGGAACTTATCCCCCTTGGAGGGGCACCTTGAAATGAGGATAAGATGCTTCAGGCATGGTGGTTAGATCTCTCCACACTGGAGGATACACGAAAAGGGGGGGGGGGTCTTGCTCCTTCCATCAATGACGGTACGTGCTTCCTTAGGGAAGGGTTCTACCTTGGCCGATGATGGCCCATGGCCCTTAGGACTCAAGCACAGTTCCCGCCAGTGTTGCTGCTGCGGCGGTCCGGTCATTCAGTTTTATTTATCCGTGTGCCTTCGGGCGGGTCGGAGAGTCTGTGATATGACTTTATAGGGACTTACATGTTTTTTAATAGTGAAAGTAAATCCTTCCAGATACTAAAAACAGTACGCCAAATTTCGTTTGTATCTCTCTGGGGATGTGGAATTGTATAATTTTCAAATAAACAAAAAGACATTCATTTCTTTATAAAGAAATTAAGATAATATAATGTATCTATGAATGATCAAATTCCTGTCAGTTTAATTATATTTACTTATTTATTGTAATATTTATAAACACCGAGTGTTACTTAATAATATTATGGATAAAGGTAGATACCACACAAATATACATCTTAATAAATAAACAATAACAAATACATCCCCACGAAGTTGCTAAAAAAATAATAATATCTAGCTTGTGTGGTCTTCTCGAAACTTTCTAATCTATTCCATAATAAAGGTGTCTTCTTTTCTCTAGTATAAAAATTGTGGACATTGACCAATTCCGAGAACGAGTGCTAAGATTTTTATTTTCAACCTCCCCCATATCAGCGTTTTGTACTTCGCAATAGAGTGAAGAAAAGCAAGTATACATTATAGATGTCTTTTTAACCCGGCGGAAGGCGCGCGCCTAACACTGACGCTGCAGATCCCGCGGGGTGACTGGTTCACCCCAAACTGTTTTATTTGAAAAATGTGCTATAAATTTAAAAAAAATCATTTTATAATAAACAATAATTGCAATAGTTAATTAATAAATATTAATTTTTAACCTATAAAAATATTTTTAATATTTAGGATGGTAATACATTCAAAAATCATATGCATATATAAAAAAAATTACATACTTGTATCAGTGAGTCTCAATCATTATACATTTCTGGCAAACATAAGACGTATGATTTTTGCAAGTAAAATTATCGCATTTTGTGCAAGAAATTGTTGTTTTATTATCCCGGGACCTTGGGCATAAAACACATCGGCCTTTGTCAGGTTTTGATCTTTTTGTTGGACGTTGCATCATCTCCTCTGATTCATTGGAAGTGGCTTCATTGATTTTTTGACGGAGTTCTTTAGGACGTATTTGCATAGTTTTTCTTACCTTCATGTTTGGTTCTATAAGAGATAATTCTAAACTTTTTAGGAATTTTCTTCTATTGGTATATTCTTTGGGAGGGGTCTTTGTTGACATTAGAGCAACTCTGGCATTTATCCCGGCGACGTTCAATACGCAATAAAAAACAACCATCGGCCATGTATTGGTTTTTCGAGCTGTCGAATATGATGCAGACATTTCATCTACGGTATCGACACCCCCTTTTTTTGCATTGTAAAACTGAATAATTTCTGGGGGTTTTTTTTATTATCATTTTCATCAATGCTGTCATCGCGATGCATAGTAGATAACAGAACTACACATTTTGATTTTTTAGGGGCATACGATACTAGTGCCATATTCTTCTGAAATCCGAAAATAGACGAATTAACATCCCTAGATTTTGTTTCTATGAACGCTTCGGGAATTTCAGCTTTATTTTTTTTCAGGGTTCCTACAATTGTTATTTTCTTTGATAAAAGTTTCTGTGCTAGAGGATAACTTGTGTACCAGTTATCCATTGTTACATTTCGGCCAGATCCAAACAAGGGAGTAAGTACACAAACGTTTGGTAATTTCAAATGCCGAATTTTCAATTTTGAACGGACCTTTCGGTTGTTGTCCTGCGTATATCTCCATATTGTAGCTGTAAAAAGTTCTGGAATCAACTAAAGCAAATATTTTGATTCCGTACTTTGCTGGTTTCATGGGCATGTACTGTCGAAAAGAACATCGCCCACGAAACTTTTCTAACTTCTCATCGAGTGTGACATATTCACCAACGGTGTATGTTTTTTGACAATTTTCATTAAAATTAGCAAAAAAATTCTCTCACAGCTGCCAGTTTGTCAACTTTTTTTCGAGTTTCACGATCGGTCACATTGTCTAAACGTAGACACCTGAGAAGAAAAATAAATCTTTTATATGACATAGTGTTACGTAAAATTTCAATGTCTGATCCATCAGTAGCCCACAAATCCTGTGCATTTGTATGCGATGACTTATGTAAGCCACATAAGTACAAAAGTCCAAAAAGTGCTTTGATTTCAATCTCATCTGTTTTCTTAGCGTTCCGATCTCTGACATAATTTACCGATATTTTTTCGATACTATTTGTACACTCTACTATATATAGTACGATTTTATCATTGAAAAACAATTCCCAACTTTCTAGAGGTTCCTTTATATTAAGTGCAATTCCTTTTACTCCTGGTAAATGAGATATCACATTCTGAGAAGACGTTTTCACTTTTTGATTTGGTTTTTCTTTCTGCCAAACTGTGTTATTTTTGCTTACAAAAATTCTTTCTGCTAATTCAGATTCTTCCTCGTTTCCATCATTTTCCTCAAATTCACTTTCGCTATCGTGGGAACTGTATATTTCTTCATCAGTTTCATTCTCACTGGCTTAATCAATATCTTCTTCAGAAGATTCAACTTCATCTAATACATTTCTCAAACGTTCCATCTCTTTTTCATACTCTGTTAATTTACGTTTGTATACCATTTTTTATAAAGTAAACCAGCAAACAAAACTACGAACACACTCCAAAACACGAGACTACGTTGTCTATAAGAAAAAAATTCGAAGCGATACTGGTCGCACGGGGCATTGAGTCACTCCGTTACATATGAATTCCAAGAAATGATTGCTACACGCGAAGAAAGGAAAGGCAGGTGAAAAATAACAATACAGATACCAAGGGGTGTGTCAGGTAGGAGGATACTAAAGATTTTTGAATGCAGATAAATATTTTTCCCAAGGTTGTTTATTTTCGAAGCATGGGGTGACTCTGTGCCCCGCGCGCCTTCCACCGGGAATAACCGATTTAAACCGAAATTTGAGCAAAACTAACATTTTAGTAACAAGATCACATTCCAAATTTCATTTGTCCCTGCTATTGTGTTTTGAGTTAAAGTTTTTACATACATGCAGATATACAGTCTGATAGACGATCAACAGGTTGGATCTACTTGGATCTGACATGTATCTATACTTTAGATGCTGAAACTGCGTACCAAATTATATCTATCTAGCTCTATGTGTTTTCTGATTACTGTGCTTACTTGCTCTCAGAGACGGACAGACATACATATTTACTAAGAGTGGGTCTCGTTCAAAATTTGATGGAAATCGACAAATTTCGTGTAAAGACCACATACCAAATTTGATCTCTCAATGGATTTTTGAGTTATCATGTTCACAGATGGACAGAAGGACACGCAGACAAAAATAATTCGAAAAATGCATTTTTCCGAGTCGGGGAGATCTGAAACGTAGAGATTTATCAAAATATCGAGTTCAAATTTTTTGACGATTACAATATTTTCTTTTCATTGCACTTAAAATTACTTTCATTACTGAAGGTTAAACCGGTATTGGCTTTGCACTTAACCACACGGTTCAGTCATATTAATGTGATCACTGCCTACTTTTGAGGTCAACGTTAAATAACCAATCACAGAAGGCACATGTTATCTTCAAATTTGATGGATATATAAAGTGTGCTGTTGGCATTCGGAAAACATTTCAGTTCTTGCAGTTATGCAGAAACGGAGCGATTTATCAAAAAGGGCATAATCATTGGTTTTAGGGCCAAGGGTGGAAGCATTTCCGAAATGGCTAATTTTGTAAACTGTTCGTGGACCGCCGTGATAAAAGTATACCGTGCATGGCAAAATGGCACAATCCTAAATCAGTGAAGTGGCAAATGTGGTGCACCACCGGCCATAGACGGCAGAGGTGAACGACGGCTGCAGAGATGTGTTCGGGTGAATAGACGTGCAACCGTTGAGCAACTGACTGCCCAGATGAACCAAGGGGCTACCAATAATGTTTCCACAACGACGGTTCAGCGAACGTTGCTACGTATGGGTCTCCGCTGCAGACGCCTGGTTAATGCACCTATGGTGTTCCTATGTATGCCTATGTTCATCGGCGACGAAGGTTGGAATTTGCACGGCAGTAACGCAACTGAACTTCCATCAAGTGGAGACAGGTGGTTTTTTCCGATGAATCACGTTTTATATTCCATCAGACGGATGGACGTTGGCGTATACGGCAGGAAACTCTGAATGCAAACACCCTATAACAATTGCCGGAAGGGTCCAAGCTGGAGGAGGGAGCATTATGGTCTGTGGAATGTTTTGTGGTATTCTCTGGGTGCACTGATCATTGTGGAAAATACGATGGATCAACACAAGTATGCATCTATCCTTGCGGATCATGTTCACCCTACATGCGAATTGTTTTTCCTCAGGATGATGGTGTCTACTAGCAGGACAATGCAATGTTTCATAAAGCTCGCAGCGTGTGTGCGTGGTCCGAAGAGCACCAGGATGGGTTTACCGTACTCCCTTGGCCAGCAAATTCCCCGGACTTAAACACAATCGAGAATCTGTGAGATTACCTAGATTGGCTTATTCGCACCATGGATCCGCTTAACTTAGCGCAGCTAGCCCGGCACTTGGCATGGCTCAACATCCCAGTGAACACCTTCAGAAAACTAACTCACTGTCTTCCTGCACGTCTCGCAGCTGTCCGCTCTGCGAAAGATGGCTATTATGGATTTTGACAGGTGGTCACATTAATGTGACTGGACTATATATTATTATTAAAGAATTGACTTTAGCAAAGAATTTCTCACTGAGGATGGGCTATCAGCAGAATTTTTCCTCCAAAAGGAACACAAATTTGGACAATTTTCCCCTGAATATCCATCAGCATGACAACTTAAGCCAATATATAAAAGCTATGTCAGATTTCTATCTCAGATACTGCCTAATGTGCTCAGAGTTGCTTTGATCAATAGAAAATGTAATACTTCCCCTTTCTTAAGAGCCTTTGACTCCTGGGCATGGTTGGAGATGCTGAAAAAAGCGAAATTAGATCCATCCATGGTATAACATATTACATAATATCTCACAACGCATTCTTACCAAAAATGGAATTTAGATCAAAACATAATAAAATTTTTATCTTTCTCCTCAACAATTTTTTTTCTCTGCTCCATTACCTAAATTCACATTCAAATCTTCAGGTTCATTTGAGAGTGTATAAGTTGAGTTGCTTACATCGTGTATTTTTTTTAATTGCAAGAAATAAATTTATATAAAGTATCTCAATCTGCCAACTGTGAAAGTGAAACGACAAAATTTTCAAAAATAATCCAAGACTTATCTACTGCAAAATAAATTTCAGGTACCCTTTTTAAATTTATAGAACATAAAAACTCCTAAAGAAATGTATGCAACAAGAAAAGCTTATCTCCTAGTGAATTATCTTCTTTCTTTTAATTAAGGATATGTAATCACAAAGGTGATCAAAGCGCAAGGAATTACTTTTGTGGTTTCTAAGCTTATAAATAGATGGCAGCTCAAGTCAAAGGTGATAAATAACTTATCTTTTCCAGGATGTAATTGTAAGCGTGTGGCTACGTTCAGAAATTTTTTTTTGAAAATTGCTCTAGAATAATTATATTTTTGAATTTCTGCATAAAAAAAGATTGAAAAAAAACATTTATGACTCCAAAGTACTAGTTAAATGATATAAGTTTTTTAGAAATTGGAAAAAAGGGACTTTTTTTTGGGGGGGGAGGGGGTTAAAAAGGAGCTAGAGGCAAAAATCTTTTAGTTTGGAGGTTTATCAAATGAATTGTTTAAATTTTTGCAGATAACTTAAGAAAAAATATATTATCTGGTTACTGGACTTAAAAATAAGCTGTAATTCTATCCAGTCTTTAAATATTAGAGTTCTACAGATAAAGAACGAAAATTTTTAACTTTTTTTTTCTCATTGCGAAGCATTAAAACAACTATAGAATATTTCTAAATAAATCAATTATTTATTCTCTAGTTAAGGAACTGTAGAACATAATGAGAAATTGTCGTACCGAATTTGAATAAAAGTATCCATTTAATTTTAGTTTATGGGGTTTTTAATAAGAAAATTCTATCAAAGGTTAGAATTTGAGAAAATAGCTTATAAAGATGTAAAATAGCATTAAAATGTATATAAATGCAAATATAAAAATCAGTGTAATCTCCCCAAAAATGGACTTGGAAACAAAGTTCAAACAGTTTTATGAAGAAACTTGTTCACATATTAAAAATAATAAATTTAAAAAATTAAAACGACATTTTAACGTACATCTATCTTAACTTGTTGAGATAGCTCTGCAGACTATGATCAGTTAATGAACAAAATCTATTTCCACATTTTCTGACAAACTGTTGTTTGTTAGTGGACTGGGTATGAAAATATAGTCAGGAGATAACGGGGCCTGCTCACATCTATAATGCTATCATTTAATTGTTATTTTTGATTTTGTTTAAAGAATTTTCAAAAAAGGCAGAAAACTTTCTCGAACAAATTCTTCCCTTTCTCTCTCGCACGCTTAGACACTATTAAACATCCATCCTAGGGAACCTATACTGTTTTTGTGTAAAGGACCTTCTTGTCATTGGGTAAGCGTTTAACGTAGTTATTCTATCACTGGTTTCTTTAACCAATCATCTATTTACCACAGTTTATTATAGAAAGATTTAATCATTCTGGAGAACAAGAATAATAATTTTATAAAATATTTATTAAAAGGTAATAACCTTTGCAGTCTTTGCAACAACTTGCTTTTCTTTCAAAGTGAAAAAAATTAATACTTCATTTTTACTGTCTTATTATTATAAATATTTAGCATCTCATAAAAAAATGTTTGTATTGGAAGCGATAATTTAATTTCAAAAAGAAAATTTTAATTACAGCAAAACTAGATTCTACTGTTTCAAATTTAGTAAATATAAAAAAAATGGCAAAAGGTCAATGGTACGATAAATAAAATAAAAACAAAGAAATTACAATAAAGCTGGATGGAATTATATATATATATATATATATATATATATATATCTATAT
>JAPMOR010043764.1:353335-377181 GCA_026543865.1 Argiope aurantia
ATATATATATATATATATATGCATTGAGTTTATAAAGAGTTGAAATAGAGAATAAAAGAGTTGAATAAAGAATTGAAATGAGGGAGATAAAGAACGGTGAGTTTATTAATGATATCTTTAAGTCTCTAGAATACATTATAAAATGTTTGAATATCATGAAAAGGAACACTCAGCTGAGATTTTCCGGACAAGAGTTAGAAGCACAGACCTTTGTTCAAGGTGCTTCTGTGGGCCACAAAATCTATTCAACGTGCAATGCTAAGTCAAGGGCCAACCCATGGCTTTATTCCAGGCGTAAGCCACTTGTCACAAAAAATTTTACTTATCTTTTCTTTTTTTTTTTAAATATAGAGATGAATTAAAACAACCAAACTAAATATTGGAGAAAATAATTCCTAGTATTGTATTTGGGCATCATTACTTATAAAAGTAGAAACATTTACAGTGATATACGGTTCCAGGAGAGGCGATTAAGGAAACCTCATTAGTTCCGCTATTTAAACTTAACTTAATTGAAAGTATCGGATATGTGCTTACTTCTAAGAATTTTGGTTTAAAAATACATTATTTTGAAGATATGTACCATCGAAGACTGCCAAAATTCCATTAGCGAATTATTTAACATATTAAGTGCAGAGTAGTACAACATTGATGCTTCATCCACTAATGAAAGAATGAGTTTATATGTTTCGGGCAGCTCAGTTCTTAAAATAAATGCTAAATCAAACACTTTTTTTTTCCCCTGCAAAAATGATTTTTGGCGGAGGCAAAGAAGTTTGAGAGACACATTTTTTAGTCTCTTCGGATGGAAATACGTGAGATTCACGGTCGTCAATTAAATAATAATAAAAAAAGGAATGCCAACACAAAAACAAATGAGTGCCTGCACGCATATTTATATCTTAAAAACTGTAACGTTAAATTTTTAATTCCAAATATTTTTGTAGACGGCTACCACTCGCATGCCTTGTAAAAGTAAAATATTTTATGTTATTAGATAAATAATTATGCAAATAAAGTTAAATTATTTATATGACTTGTCACGTTTAAAATGCAAAAAAGTTACATTTCCATTCAAATCTTGTCATTTATTGAAATACTAGCCGCCTTTGGCGACCAGCCGGTTCACCAGTATTACCGCTCGCTACAATTTTCAATTAAATATTTTAAGTAACTGGTCTCTTAAAGATTCTCAAACAAAACATTTTTAATCTTCAAATTTTGATAGTCATACCAAACTTCTACTGTTGTTTAGATCGTTTCGTTCAATTTACTATATATATTTTGCTAATTTGTTGTCATTTCCGGTAAAACTTCAACTTTAATTTAAATTGGAAATGATGAAATTGCAATTAATATAAAGATATTTTTTAATAAAACCAAGCGTTTTATTTTATTTATCATCTTTATTGTTATTTATTTATTATTATTATTATTGAATATGAGTATTGCAAACAGAATCGCTCGGTATTTAAGTCTTATGTGAACTACAAAATATTTTTCATAATTTATTTAACATCTCAAAGAATAATTCAACAAAAATTTCCCAGATTCAGCATAAAATTCAGTTTTTAGTTTTGCTTTCAAGAGGATTGAAATGAAATCAATAATAATGTTTTGTTCCGGCCTATAAATATAATTCAAAAATTATGAAGTCTAAATTTAATGCAGTAAGGTATCATATTCTGAGAAATATTCTGGACACACCAAATTTTAAATAAATGAATGAAAAAATTTTAATAAATGTTTCTATTTTCCACGATCAACTAAGACTTATTTATGAAGTTTTGAATGTTAAAAATTTAGAAAAACTCAACATTTTCATAATCTTAGGCCAATTGAGAAACCTGCGCGCTGATTGGCTTATTTTCTTTGATACGATCGATAGAAAATCTAAAATTATCCTTTTTTTATTGAATAGTGATATTCAAATTTTCATAAATCAGTCAGTTTAAGTGATTGATTTAGTTGATTGGAAATTAACTCTTTTTATTTAAAATATTAGTGTTTCAAGAACATTTTGTTAATCGTGATTTCCACAGCTGAAGCTTTATGTAAAATCAAAAATTCGTTATTTATTAGAGCATTTATTGAACCAGGTTACATAAAATACAATCATTTTCCATTTAGATCATTTTAGCAGATCTGTGTCTTACTAAAGGTTTACAAATTAGCTGTGTGGCCCTGATTTAAATGGAAATCCTGTTCATATTAAACAAAACTTGCCTTAAAATAAAACTGATTTATTGGATTAATAATATAGAGAGCGTGAAAGATAAAATAATTTTTCTTGAATTTATTTTTTAGAAAAAATAATATTTCATATTTGTTTCATTTCCTACAGACACGTGCCGAAAATTATATTTTTGCAGATTTCATTTCCAAAAAGATTCAATTTATTTTTAATTGGAGCTTTAATCAATGTAATGTCAACACTTTGAAAATAGCTAATTTTTTCCCATGAATGCGAAACGTGCTCTTGCAGCTTAAATTTTATTTCTATTTTGTACGAAAAAAAATTATTGAAAAATATAGTTAAAATATTTATTTAAATATTCATTAAAAATAGAAATTTAATTTTAAGGTTAAAACATTGGTATCATTTAAAAGATAAATTTTTGATCTTTAACTTCATGCAAAAATCTTTTTTGTGCAGTAATATTTTTGGAAGTTATAGTAGAAACACGCCAAAATTCCGCTTAGTTTTTAAATAAATAAAATTCTAATTAAAAATTCGAAAAAATATCCCCCAGATGCACATTCCTGGCCTCCAAGGTATACACGTGCCAAATTTGGTAGCTGTAGGTTGAATGGTATGGCCTGTAGAGCGCCAACACACACACATTGAACTTTATTATAAGTATAGATATAGATATAGATTTACACATTTTCATTTAATTAATGTTTATGAGCATTAAAACTCTTCTCGGGATTTCCACGACCTCTTATCACAATATTATAAGCAGCTGAACACATATAGGGTTAATTTTGTTCCTTGGTTAAGGAAAACAGCATTTTTAAAAAGTTAACTACTTTCATTAAATAACCTTCTTATAAAGAAATAGCCGTCTCCAGCCACCAGCTATTCATCATCATATTAATGGTACTAATTTAGGCATGCCTATAACCAGTGATGAATTACATCTTATCACAACAAAAGAAAATCTTGTCTGAAAAGACACTTGCAAAATAAACATAAGCAATCTTGACTGCTGAGCTACGTTAGCAAGGGCTCTACTTGTTGAGACTGGGGCTCTGTCAAAGTTTTATTTTGCGATATCCCTCAAAAATTGGTGGGTGTCAAGTGACTATTGATGACTTATCAAGAGTCATAGGCTTTCATATGAAATAAAAATTGACAAAATCGGTATAGTGATTGTGGCAGTAAGATTGGTCCTTTGGTTTTGCTAATTATTTTAAATATACAGTCATTGTTTCAAAAAGGAAATAAAGTATTTTTTTAAGTACATGAAAAAGGAAAAAGTATCAAATTCAATATATATATATATATATATATATATATATATATATATTGATAGTAGATTATCTGAAATATACATTTCTCTCGTGGATACTTTTCCTCTCCATATCGATTTGTTATGCAAGCGGAGACAGATCGTTTTCTATTCTAAAACACATTAAAAATTGCTTGGGACAAGTGTGAACCAACCGCATAGAGTCGGATTATCAAACAGGTAAAGTAAGCATTTGTTTAGAAACCCGACATTTTTTTTTTTGGGGGGGGGGGGGGGGGGTTCGGTACCTTCATTTAATATATAAAGATTGTACACTTGACCTTTTTCAAATTAAAATCAAGTGTCGTTTAAATTTTAAAATATAATTCTAGCAGCAACATTTCTACTTAATCAACTTTTGTAAGAGTCATGCGACTTCGTTTTATAATTAGAGAATGTTTGGCCCTATTATTAAATGATATTTAAATTAGTTTTGTAATTGTTATTATTTCGTTCAATAATATATTTAATTATATTTGTTTTTTCATTTGAGATTCTGAAATCAACTTTCTTGTAGGTGATTTGCAATTCAATATATGTTAATTCAGTTTCTCAAAATTGCGCTACTGTTCTGGAACGACTGCTTATATAGAGATTAAATTAAAATCAATACAAAAAAAGTGGTTTTGGAAATTGAGGAGGAGAAAAGGGTAGTTCCCAAGACTTGTACCGCCTAAGAAGCTCTGAGCGACTTAATCTGACTCTGCACAGACATTTAAAAGAACTGTAGTTTTAGTTTATTAAAAATGAAATTTTTTATATGGGATGCTCAGTAAATTCGTAATTAGTATTTTAAAAACTCAAAAATTTGGTACATTATTTGCATTTAGTCTGTACATTTGAATGTAGTTTGTGACAGAGTAATTCTCACAAATGTTTCTTTTTCTCTTTTTTTAACGAAAAAAAATTAATTTAGATTTTTGTCAATAGATGGCACTGATAATAAAAACACAGGAAGTTCGCATGTCGGAGGCTTGCTGGGTATACAAGGATTAATTCTGACTGTCCCTGTTACTTGCACTCATATAGGGTTTTCATGTGATGGTATAACATATTTTTCTGATGGTAGGTTTTTTTTCTTTTTCTTTTCCTTGAGAATGAGGGAGTTAATTCAATAGATGTACGAATAAGTGTTGGGGGACCTCAATTTCAGGTCAAAATAAATAAATAACCTGAGAAAATACACTCCAGAAAAATTTTGTTATTTTGAACATTAACAGAGTTAAAAACTAAAGAAATTTCAACAAAGAGATTTAATCATTAACTAATTAGAATCGTACTCTGATAATTATTTTTTAGCAGGAAAATATATATCTGATCCTAAAAAAGGCATATTTTGCAATTAAGGAAAATTTTGTGATAGCAACTACCATATTTCCATTTAACAGAATCAAGCAATAAAAAAATTTTTTTAACCAATAACAGATTGAAATTACATTCATAATAATATCGCTCCTTTATTTGAAAGAATTTCGTTGAGATTTTTTCAGAATAGCAAACATCAATACAGATTTCGTAATATGGCATTAAAGATAAAGAATTTTATAACTTTACTTGAAAGGGCCCATTATCTTAGTCTTTCTGGATACATCCTTCATAAATTAAAATTTGCGATGTGGCGACTGTATAAAATTGTTTCATCCAAAAAAATTAATACTTAAATTAACGAGTTCTGTGACAAAGGAAATCTTTTCTTGATATCGATAAACGGAAGATGATATATCCATATAAAGACATTGTTAAAACTTTTTTGTCACGTTTTAGATTTTTTAACTTTGGTACCAAGTTTTAATAAATTCAAAAGAAACCATTTTAAAATATGCAATGGTAAGTTATATATATGTTAAGGCCAAAGGCCGAAGTTCGTCCAGTTCGCGAATTGACTGGTTAATTCGCGAACTGGCCAAGAGGTTTGGCCAAAATCTGAAGTACTTGCAATTAATATTGTATATTCTACTTAGGCTGGCCATTTCGCGAAGTGGCTGGAAATCCTTGGCCAAAGTCCGATGTGATAATGGTAGATTTATCGGTAGGCGGCATATTAAATAGAATACTTAAAAATAAGTAAAATGTACTCATTCTTGAGTACATGTTGTTTCAATAGCTCCGGGTACAATAACTTAAATTTGAGAAATGCCTGTTCTCACTTTTTGAATACATACAGGGATTCGAATATGAGTAAGCGTTTTTCCAAATCTGCAAAAATTATGCAAACCTAAATTTGCAGAAAGAAATCTCGACTGACATGGTTAGATCCAGAGGGATTCGAACACAGACCATTCGATCTGTAACCCAATAGGCTGCCAACTAGGCTAACTCGCTCAAAAGTGGAGCATTCCAAGAAATGTTTTAAGGGTGATCGTCAGTCTTTTTTTGCTCCATAGACCTAATGCTAAATTTTCCAGATTAATTCTCTTCCGAAATATCGATTCATAAAATTGAAACTTTTTTACAAAGGAAAAAAACAATATTAAGAGTAAATTAAAATAAATATAATGACATTTATATATAAAATATAAATAAGGACAAGTTGTGGGTGAAATTCGACAGATGGCTCCAACAAAGAAATATCTTTAAATAATATTAACAACAAAACAATTTTTCCTTCATATTTGTTTTAATTAGCCCTTATATTTGCTATTTGCCTTTGCATAAAATTTCATATTTTTTGAAGTGGTATTTCGGGAGACAGTGTGATCTGGGATCTTTAGGTCTATGGAGCAGAAAAAGACTAAGAATCACACTTAAAGGTAGTTGACAAATTGAGTACTCAATTTGCCTTTGCATTCATACACGATATGCAACGCATTTGCTCAAGATATAATTCGTCATTTTGAAGGGCACAAATCTAATCTTCTTCACGCTATCACGTTGTTACAGCATATACGTTCACTGAATAATTTCTACTATAGCTTTAATGTGAGAACAGAATAACACGAGATTATATTTTTATACATTACAAGCTTATTTTTAACTCAGGGGTGTCACTTATATTTGAACTCGTTTCTGAAACAATTGTACTTTAAAAAAATGTACACAGAAGTACTCATTTTTAAATACTTCATTTTTAACAGCAGTGTATAACAGTCTGATCTTGATTTCTTTCTTCCTACTTTGGCCGACAGTCCCAAGTCACATCGCGAATTGGCCGGCCAAAGCCCGAAATCAAGAAAAGATCGGACATTGGCCTGTAAATTTATAGCAACGTTGGCCAAAACGCGAACTGGCCGATTTCAGGCTTTGGCTGTAACATATATAATGTTTAAATCTTTACAAGGAAAAAAAAAATGTTTCCGCTGTAACAGTTAAAAAGCAACCACACCTTGTGGTGCTATTTTTTTTAAATCGCGTGATGAAGGTGGCTGCGGCAATTTCTCTTTAAAGTTCGATTATTTTTGCACATTTTTCGGTTTTATATATTACTAGCCGCCTTTGAAGAACAGCTAGTTTTAATTTCTGTTAAATTATTTAGATAATACTTCATGTCCATAATTCCATCAGATTGTCATACATTAAAGCTATGTTATTTTAATAGCCTTGCATTTGTTATATTCATTATACAAATGACATTTTCTAATGGCGAACATTACAGCGCTATTATGTCCGTTTATCTCTAAATTTATTTAGCAGTATAGTACCTTCACATTTTTTATTCGTTCCTATAAACTACATAGATAATAAGCAGGATTCATCTTTAGTTTTCAACAACGGAAGAAAATCACGCGATCAAATATTTGATGAAACAATGAAAACGATTTCGGTTTCAATCACAATGTAGTGAAATATACTTACAAATATGTATTAAAGTTAATTAAAACTAGGCGAAAGGATTTTACAGCAATTTAATTGGCATCATTGTAAAGATAATTTCTTGGACTTGTAACGGTGTAAAAATCGCGTTTATACACCACGCGGGAATATTTTTCAGAGTTATTGAGGAAAAACGCCAAACTTCAGCTTTATTTTCAATTAAAATTTTTAAAAATTGCTCCGAGATGCACATTCCCACCTTCCAATGTATATATGTGCGAAATTTGGTAGCTGCATGTTAAACGGTCTGGCCTGTAGAGCGCCAACACACACGCACATTCATCCTCATTATTAGTATAGACTTATGACCCTGTTGAATTTTGGTCTTTAAATTATTTTCTAGAATTAACTTTTCCTGTAAATGTAAACGGTTCAAACTGATTTCGAAAAAAATATACTAATCATTTTGTTTTTACTATTTTGAAATCTATGTAAAATAATCAGATCATTAAACAGGTAAGCAATATCGTTAGTTACAGATAAATTGAAATTTAACAACAATTTTAAAACAATATCACGAGAAAGAATGTAAATAATGCGATAAGCCAAAAGTAACCATCGCTTGACACATATTATAAAGGCATTTTGCAGATACATTGGAACTGCCATTGAAAAATGTTCATTTGACAGCTCACGGTAGGTTTAGCGTTGCAATCATTCCTCCGTCTCGGATGTTCCAAGCCCATGGGATAAATTTTAATCGCAGTAACCCCGCACAAGCCTTCGATATTTTTATATTTTATTTATTTGGTACTAAAAGCTTAAAATTAAGAAATCTTTCTTATTTAATGATAAAGACCATGCAATTGAATTTATTCAAACTAAAATAAGTATTGTTTAAATTAGTTTTCGAGCATAATTCAAATAATATTCCTAATTAATTGCCATTTTTAAGTTTAAATGTTATTTTATAATTTTTAAAAAAATGTGGCGCTTTATAATTTTAAAAAAATGTCTAATTCTCTTTCTAAATATTAATCAGATTGTGTTAAGAAAAGTTATTTGTTTACTTTTATGTTTAAAATTAATTTTTAAATTTCAATTGGTACATTTTTTATACATATGATGAAATCAGCTTTTCAGAAAATGATCTGTTATTCAGTGGCGTAGCGAGAGCAAGTACGTTTGTGGTATATGATTTTTCAGCTCTCAGTCATCATCAGTGACTTAGCGATGACGTTCTATGCATGGTGGTGTTTTTGCTGTCCTTTTATTTCAAAATATGAAGTTAACGCACTAACGTTTCTGTCTCCATGGCGTCCGATATATTTATATACCTTTGCCCCTCGGCCTATACGTCGCTGATACTAGTAAGGGTTTTGCTTTTTTAGTTCGTCAAAATTTGCTATTTCAAACTATATATATAAAGATTTATTAAAACTGATAAAAATCTTTGGTTTTGAAAGTTCGGAAGGAAAAGGGGACACCGAGATTTGCATTGCTTAAGGGTCTTTAAAACGTTTAATCCGAATCTATTTGTAGCGATGACGGATGCACCGACAAGTACTTCCAGAGTTCCGATATGCTTGCAAACTTCTACAAGCAAACGGATAAACACTTTTCCATGGAATTCTGCGACATGCTTGCACGGAGCATTCTCGATCGATAAAAATGTGAACTACGTTGCCTTTTTCCCCCCCTTTACCTAAAAAATTCTTCTTTCCTTTTATGAGAATACCTTTACCCCATGGAGCATACTATGATGTAACTGAAAGAGCCAATCGGACATTTAATGAAAGAACATAGTTGAGCGTTTCTCCTGATTTCTGTTCTTCACTGAGCTCGAATAGGCATCATAGAAAACTAGAGATGAGTTTTGATACTTGAGTGTGTAAAATATATGCTCTATCACGACTTCTGAAGTGAATCAACAGGCTTCACCCCCATGGAATTGAATCAGAATCTGTTAGTCTTTAAAACTTGCTTTGAATTTTGCCGTCTCAATATATGCAACACTAAAGAAGTGTCTCGTATCTAGATATTGCGAAATTAGTTTAATTCAATAATAACGAATATTCGTTACAATAATTAACTTACAAATTTAGATAATGCATTTTCACACTGAAGTCAGGAATCATTGACGATTCTTTCAAAAGAATCGTCAATCGGTTTCACCGTACTTAATTTTATATATTTCATAGAATTTTATTATAACAATCTTCAGCAAGGTTACATGAGGATGAATTATTTCTAGAAGACTACAGTAAATTTAACCAAATGGCTAAAAATTAATGATATTACCTGTGTCAATAAAAAACTGGCTAGTTACTAATGGTTACTTTGTTTAAAGCTCCAAATGGAATTGAACACTTTCATATACAATTCAGTAACGCAATCCAATAAAGGAAGCTAACAAAAGAAGACTCGTTTTCATCATTCAAAAGGATAATAAACTATCCAAATGATTTCATCTTATTCATTAATAAATTTTTTTAATTATATATATTTTATAAGTATCTTTTAAAATAAAGTTCTTCGAGTATTTTAATAATAATGTTAATTTAGTCCAATGCATTATATTAACTTATTAAAAGTGTTCTTTAAAATTCTCTTCATTTCACCATTTTTAATTTATTTTCCATACATTGTATAAATTCCCTTCAAATAAAAGATATTATATATATAAACATTATTTGTTGTGAAGCAGAATGCAGTTTGAAGACAGTGAAGAGACTTGCTATTTCGTGACGTCGTTTTATTTCATTTTTAAGAAGCAGGCATATGTACAAGCGATGAGCACACAGAACGACACAGTAAAGGAATGAGGAAAAAGCTCTTGGATATTTTATCCCTGGTCTTATATAACCTATGATTTTGATAGGGAAAACATTTCTTCATAGCGCTAATATATTACGAGATTTCGATAGGGATTTTCGTTACACGCGTGGAGAAGGCAGGGGAAACACAGGGAGATTTTTAAAAAGAATTTGCCTCATCAGCGGTATTTTGCCTCTTCACGCGGAGTGTGGGAAAGTTATTTTAGCTGATTCTGCAATTTAACAAAGCTTCTCTTGAATTAATTAAGTAGAGACAGTGGAATTGGATCACGAAATAAGAGAATATTTTAGAATAAAGTTATTATGGACCAAATTAAGATAAAATCTTGGAAATTAATTAAATTGAAATTAGAATTAAAATATCATTACATACATATATTATATATATATATATGCGAAAAGTGATTAATTAAAATTTAAGAAATCAATAAGGTCCTACACAGTTTTATTCAACAACACTTTTACATTAACTTTGCAGACATATAAAATTCAACAGTACTACAAAACCATATATTACAAGCCACTTTCTTGAGGTCACAACTAAACATGAGAAAACTCATGTTTTGATTAAGAAAAGAGTCATTTCCAATGTTCTCTTCACATATAAAACACTGCTACAAAATACAATGGACCCACAATTTATAAATGCTTCTTCCAGTGGTATAGCTTCAGTTTAACCACTTACAACAAAAATGCATAAAATCACAGGAACTACAATACAATACTGATGGCATATACAAATATGCTACATTCTCTTGGAGAAACATTAACGTATTGCTTTTATTACTGTTCTCGCGACAGTGGAGGAACAGTGCTACTTGAACTTTGTTAGACATTTTGAAATTGTAACTATAAAATATGTGGTTTAACCACTATCTGCATAGCAGGTACAAACAAAATATGAATAAGATTATCATGAAAACTAAATAATGCTGAAATGCTTATTATCAAACAATTAAAATTTATAAAATATTTATATTTCTTTTAATAAGTACAAGTCATGTTTTATTGCTTCTTTTAAAAATGTTTTGTATTTTATAATACCAGTATGAAAACAATGTTTGGCACACAATTCACTTTTGCTCCTGCAATTTTTCTCCATTTTTCAGACAATTTAAATTATTTTTATAGTTTATCCATAGATGCGCATTATAATATTACCAATAAAGTTTGTGCAAATCAAAATTCAAGAAATTTCTCATTAAAATAGATTTTTCCACATAAATATGAATCTTATTAAATAAAAATTCAGTATATTTCAAAAAGCCGCGTAAATGATACAAGAAATGAAAAATTAGCCATGAATCCAATTTAAAAAAAGATGCATCTTTTCTTTCTTTGTTTTCCAAGTGGTAGATTTACATAATTAAACTTCCTATCTATTTATACAGTATTCTTGGAGAAAACTATCATCTTACCACAAATTATATGATAATTTTTTCCTTCAAAATTCAAATTCCGTTTTAACAATCAAATTATATACAAGATAAAGAAAATAGATTAAGTCCAGTAATTAAATAATAAATTGCCACTTTCATAGTTACAGATCTCGAAAAAAAATATCAGGAGATCCTTCTTGAAGACAGATAATTGCCAATTGTAGAAATAAATGTGTCAATAAACTCAATATCTATTCTTTCTGCTGTTCCCCAAATGAATCCTGATCCATGAATCGATTCCCTTTTAAGACACCACTCTCTAACAAAGATGGTACATAAACACAATACTCAAGAAAAGCAAGCAGCTTAATATATTCTACAAAGATAATAGACATTCTTTGTCAATTTTTAAAAAATAAAAACTACCTCATTAAATATACACAAATTTGAAATCGTTTCAGACTAATTTAAAATGTTAAAATTACTTAAATTATCAGCTTAATTCTCAATAATTAAACATCGCAAAAATGAGAAATTGCTCCTGAAAGATGTAACCTCCAATATTATTAGTGTTCAAACAGATTATTTAAAATTATTTATTTCAAAAATGTCTCATACTTATACTATCCATGAAGAATTTAGTCATCTCTATGAAAATCAACTACTTAGTTGAAGATAATTTTGATAGAATTTCATACAGTTAAAATATTTTCCATTTTCAACAGAAAGCATAAAAAATTTTAAATTTTAGAAAAAGTCGCTTTTTTATTTATTTATATACCATCTGCTTTCATAACGATACTAACTTTTATAATATTCATTAAAGCATTAATAGTTTAATACTCACTTCACCTAATTTCGGCTCAAATACATGACTTATTCAGCAATTAAACATGTCACATTAAGTGTTATCTAAAGTTTCCAGAAAACTAATTTTTTTAGGTTATTTTACAAATGATTTAATCCTCACGATCCCTTTGCTTTACTGGTCTTAATAAAAGCTGATTAATAAGAGAAATATTTGCTTCCTGAATCAAGTATATGTTAATGCAAGTGTGAATGCATCTAAAAAAGTAATAATGAGTTTTCTTATAAAACATTAAGAATTTGAAATGAAATAAGCTCTCACTAATAATTATTAAATCTTTCTAACTGATGCACAATAAACTCGCTCATTAAATATACGCCAATTACCTCATACAAACAACGAAATTGGTTTCACTGCTAATTTTTCAAAAATCTCACCATTCTTTTAAATATTTTTATACAATTAAGATTGCATAACACAGCTTCGTATGAGGTAGACTTGTGTCGTGGATTAAGAAAAATATCCTTCTTTTGAGAAAGATAGATTACAATTCTACACTCTTTAGTGAAAAGTTTAAAGTTGGCAGATAATGAATGACTGATAACGAATAAATTTCTGTTCATCTTTAACACAAATCAGCAATTATAAATTTAAATCAAAAAGAGAAAATATTACTTAAAAAATATTTAGTTTTCAAGGCACATTTTTCCCATCAGAAAATAGATTGTTTCCTGTTATTAGTGTAAGATAGTACATTTAACAAAATTAAGATAATTTTTCATTTAGTTTTTAAAAAAAAAATATTTACATCAGATAATCATTTAAGCATCAAAATAATTTTTCAAAAAGAAAAAACTTTCTAGATGTAAAAATGCCAAGATTTCAGTTGAATGCTTATTCTTAGATATTGCAATATCATAAACATAACATGAACAAACGTATTTTAATATCCTGATAAAATGCAGAGAAAAAAACTTTGAAAATGCATATTCATACATATATATTATGAGGAAAAAAAATAAAAATGTGAGGTGGAAGAAATTCATAACTCTTTAGTATCCAGATATGAAATATTAATATAATGAAACAATGAAATAAAATGCGGATATAGCTTAGTTCAAAAAAGAAATAATTTACGAAGGGGGGGATTTAATGGAGACAGTAATAAAAGTATAAATTACAATTAGAAATTTTTTTAAAATATAAAACTAAATTTTTTGGCGAAAAATTATGAATAACAACAAAGATAAAAAATGAACAGCAAAACAAAAGCAATGGAATGTAATTTCATAAACATCCTTTCAATTTACTTCCAAATTATTTTATAAATTTATTCTTAAAGTTCATTTCAAAACCATAACAAATTTAAGAGTGAAACCAAATCATAGAATTTATATAAGAATGGACAGCTAAATTATATGCATTTGAATAAAAATTATACAAAATTTTCTTTCCAACAGCAAATATTCATAATTTATAGTTACAAACTAATAAAATGAAATATTAGCACAAATACATTTCATTGTGCATTGCCTTATCTATATACATTATGAATTACTATTTCAATTTTGAATTAATCTAGATTTAAATTAATGAATTTTTCTTTTGCTATCCACAGTAAAATAACTTATTCAATTTGGCACATGAAGTGCTTAAGTCATTTCAGCTAATATATGATCACTTAACAAAACAAAATCTTGGTATTTTCACTCAGAAATGCAACAATAATAAATGTGTTTCAAGCCCATAAGACTATATATAAGGTAAATTATCAACCATTCTGTACAAATTTGTAATAAAATGACGATTTTGCAGAATGGCCAAAAGAATTTCTCAAAATATTAACCTGGGATTCTTTGACATGATGAGACTATTACCAGATGAAGGAATATTTTTAAAACAAAGCAGAACACAACACATTATAAAAACTGATACCAAAGTCATGATCACTGATATGGAATAAGTTTGATAATTAAACTAGCAAAAGGTGAAATAAGTCCAAATTGGCATAATTAATAAAATTTTAAAGCGATGTAAGGATTACACACACACACACAAAAAAAAAACTAGTATACAATTATAAAAAGAAAATAATAAAACTTCTTGAAAATCTTACATACTCTCAACTCCCTGATACGTTTTTCATTTAAAATCTTTTTATAAGCATTGCTAATAAATATATTTAAAAAAATTAAAATATTCTTAATTAAACATTTTTGCTGTTACCTAAGATTAGCTTTTAAATTACCATTATATTCAAATATTTACTTTCCATATCAGCAATCTTCTTTATGTATATTAATAATATTTACTACATTTGAATGCAATACCTGCTTAAAACTGTTTATAATGAATGAACAAGATGCAAAATTTCTATGCAGTAATTATTAAAAAAAATGATTTCAAAATTTACTGATGGAAGTTAAAAACTAAATACAAGACAATACAATCAAACATTAACAGAAGCAATTTAAATAATAAGTAATCAATGTAAAACAGTGGTCTGCTTTTAATTTTTATGATTATATAACTAAAATTATTAATTTTGGTACTTTTATTTGTGATAGAAAAGGATGAACAGAAACTTTGATTAACTGGAAGAAGACGCACATTAAACTTTGTTCATGAAGAAGGCAAAGTTCCTTTTTATATCAAACTGGTAAAATGTCTTTATGTACATAATGTGTATTATAGAAATAAAAATATATCAGAAATAATAAAATAATAGTTCTATTACATTTACTTAATAATAATTACTTAATTTTTTCATAACATACAATACCAGCACAGAAAATCTTAAGCATCCTTTTTGATTTAATAATCTGTAATGAAACAGTAAACTGGATATATTCAAAACATCCATTTCAAACACACAACGGATTATTGAGAATAAATAAAGAATCTACCTCATACTTTGTATGATAACTTAATATGTGGATGCAGTGTTTGCAACTGCATTAAAACATATATTACATATAAATTCAATACATTTTCATGCACCGATTTTCTATTATCGCCAAAATACACGCACAAACAGGTCCGCATTTCATTAACGAAACATAGGTATATCTGAGGTATAGATGTAGATGATATGTCACCAGTTCTCTTTAATAGTATCAGAAATAATATTTTAGAAAATTAATATACAACAATAGAAGAAATAATAGTTTAGAAAATGAATTACTCTCAATAACAAGAACTTCACAATTCATTGATTTACTATAAAACGAAAATACTATAGCATCAAAATTTATAATTCGACATTTTTAATAATTTAACAGATACATTAATAATACTGGGTAGCAATTACAACTTTTGCATCAAAGAATGAAAGAAAATAAAAATGATCACGGATTAATCTAATTCTTACTTTAATTTTGCAGAAATCAATTAAGTACAGATTATTTTTAAACAGCAAAGCAATTATACATAAAATTTAAATATAACCAAAAAAGTCTGGAATTCTATATTAACTGAAAACTAATTTTATGACTCATAACAAGATTAAATAAAATTCGAATATATTTTAAATAAACTAAACTTGTAAATTCATTTAAAATAAAAACAAAAGATGAAATTGATAAAACTAAAAATGTTTTATTACATGGCAGCAAATTTGTAAATACAGCAAATGTTTAAAACTCTATAAATGATTTTATTCCGAAACTAGAATTATATGCTTTAAACTTAAAATATAAACAGCCATTTTCTTATGAGAAAACTTTGTGACACGCTTAACAGTTTTAAAACATTTCAACACAATGCTAAAGATTTGTAACATTACACAGAGACATAACGCTTATTGCTTAAGTGGAGTATTTGACCAAACGGTCATCTTACACAAATAGTGAAGATATTACACACAGCAGTTCACATTTCAGACATAACGATAGACATATAAACATTTTAGGGTATGCGTTGTAATCTTGGAAGCATAATTATAAATGAATTAACATCAGAGTAGCAGGGTATAAAAATTTATTGCCTTACTTGAATACTATGTTTGATATTTTTCTTTATTTAGGAAGATAGTGTAATATATCCAGTACCTTCAACTATGGGTTTACTTCCCACAGTGTTAGAAAAATTTATTAAATACTGCAGTGTTCGTAACATGTCAAAAACATTACCCCAAAATTGACATATATTACAACAACCATTCGTTAAAAAGTTATATAAAAACTATATCTGAAAGAATCTGTCAATCCCATTAAGCCATATCTATGGCAATCTAAAGTAATACAGATATCTTTACAGCCACACAAATGCTTAAATATGGTATATCTAACAACATGAAGCCTTCTTTGTTCTAACACCACAATTGATTATATATTTATTGCTTTTCAAACACAGCATTGCTATGTTTTGTTTACAAAAAGGTACATACATTCATTTTGAAACTGTTTCACATAATCAAATTAAACTGAAGTACATATATACACACAGAAAAAAAAATTGTGTTGCATATTTCCAACATACTTGGTTTATTCAACTCTACTTCGTATGCTACTAATAGATCTAAAATGTTTCTTAAAGCAATAGAAAGAAAACAACAGCCACAGCAACAAAAGAAATAAGGGAAAAAAGAGACAATCTATGTACTTGGAAAGCATATTTACATATCAACAATAAGCTTAACCACATCAGAGAAATATCAAAAGATATAGTCACTACTATATGGCAGCTTTTACAGAAGTAACTTTTTTTCATCGATGTGAGAAAAATATGAAGGTATTGATTAGAAAAATATATGACACTACTTGACCTACAAAAAAGATGGGTTCAGGAAAGAACATCATATTAAATAGCATTGGAGTTTCTCTTTACCTTGTCAATCAATTTTTATCAAACAAACTAAACCCATCTCTTCTGTTGGTCAAGCCACAAACAAAACTTATAATAAATACCAATATCCACAGATCAACGTATGTAACTTAAATCAACATTTTGGGATTTGAGAATATGATGATTTCCAAAAACTACTGTGATATATACAACACCGGGTTTATAAAATGTTTGATTCCTTTACAGTTTATTAATATTATTGCTTAAATAGTGTAAATGACATCCACAGTTATTTCGTATTGACTCAATTGCATGATATGAAATTTTAGCAAATATAATTTTGTTTCTGTTCGTTAGAAATAGGAAAGACTGCAAGTCAATAAACAGCAAATATTTAAACAGCAATGATAAAATAAAAATTTTAATGGCATGTTGAAGCTTGATTTAAAACTTAAGATAAGGTGAAACTGAAGCAGAACATTAACTATTAAAATATTTTTGAAAGAAAACAAAAGAAAAATATGCAAATCATAACACTGTCTTGTTTTTTAAAAATTTTACAACAATTATTGATGACACAATATTTAAACAAACAGAAAAAAGTTAATATCTGTAACTGTGACATTTTCCAAAAAAAAATATATATATATAAGAAACGTCTATAGACCTAATGTTTGAATATACAATTTTACCAAAAAAAAAAAAAAAAAGAGAGAGAGAGAGAGAGAGAATTCATAAATTCTGCATCATTGCTTTTTCATCTCATGAATTGAGAGGGGAAAAAAAAGAAATTTCATGTTGTTAATTTATTGAATTATTTCCATTAAATAGATCTTCTTTCATCTCATGAATTGAGAGGAAAAAAAAAAGAAATACCATGTTTGTTAATCCATTGAATTATTCCCATTAAATAGATCTTTCATAGGCACGGATTCAATTTTTAAGCATAAAATAAATGATTTTCATAAAATCATAAAATTGTTTCGATCCATATTAAATGAATTATTTGCTAATTATGTTACTTATGTAGAAATTTCTTACAAACAAAAAGTTACTAGGGTTTTTTTTTCCTGCTTAATTACAAATATATTATTCATAATAGGAAAGGCAACAATAATAACTATTAAAAATAATTTTTTCAAATAAATACTTAATAGAGAGCAGTTAAAGAATTAAAGCATGGTGTAAGGGATCACCTTAATACAGAATAAATCCTCTCGCTCCTAAAGGTAGTCAAAACCTGACAGTTACGGCTGGGTTGTGCCAGTTAACCTGCGAGACGGACGAATAAACGAAAAAAACGAAGTATTACACTTACTTACACTGATAAGGTGTTTTTCATAACAGATGATACTTTCTAACAAAATAAATGTCAAAGTAATGTAAATTCATTTTTAGATATTATTATTTTTGATTGTTTTAATAAACTAAATCGTAAAACAATAAAACTTAAAATTCTTCCCTTTACACCAAAATAAATGCAATTTGAATTGGATTCAAAAATTTCTAATTAAACAATGATATAAATTTTATGCTATCTTGAAGAGAAAATAATGGATTAAACTCACATTCTCTAAGGCCAATCACAGTTACTTATAAAAATCTTTTTATAATTTAATGTTTGACTCAAAAAATACTTAAGGTAAATTTTTTAAAATTATACGCTACTTTAGAATGTATAATTAACATAAGAAATCTATGATCCTGAGTCGTATATCCATCGGTTTAGAGTAGAAACTTGTCTAGAACTGACATATATCATGCTGTACATCAGATGTACAATTATTTATTCTAATGTTAAAAACCATAAACGATAAGCGCTTTAACCATTCAAAACAGAACAGGTACAAGAACTGAAATAGATAATATTAGGAATGAATCCAATTTTAAACAAAAATTCTAACACTCGATAATGAGTTTCTGCTTTAAGCCAATGATATGTATGAAATATACGAATTATGTCAGGAGGCACTTTTAAAAAAAATACAAAAAATATTATTTTGGGCACTGCTGTCTGAATATTTTTAACATAATTTTTAGGATTTCCTTTCAGATTAAAAATACTTATTATAGATGCGAACATCTTCGTTTTTAAATTTCCAAGCTC
The DNA here is from genome assembly GCA_026543865.1 of Argiope aurantia. Taxonomy (NCBI): domain Eukaryota; kingdom Metazoa; phylum Arthropoda; class Arachnida; order Araneae; family Araneidae; genus Argiope; species Argiope aurantia. The sequence continues at coordinate 372,517 of JAPMOR010043764.1, forward strand.
TAATATTCAAGTTTGAATATAAAAATTTCTGGAAAGTCGTGTTTAAAGAGAGACATCAAATACGCCATTGCCTGAAAATACTGGAATGTGGAACTGACATATTTTGTGTTCAGAAAGTATTATTGATGCATTTTGAAACAAAAAAATTCATTCAGAATAAAATGACATTTAAAAAAATGAAAGCTGCATTGTAATAAACTTAAGTATAAATTAAGAGAAAATACTAAAAATGAAAAACTTAATGAATAATGTGAATGCCAAATGAATTAATAGAATTGTATGAAATATTAATATAACAGCATTATTCAAGACATGATATATTCGTAATTTTCATTTAAATATTCCTTTTCATGCTGTTCATTGTTTGAAATTGAAAAGAAAATGCATCTAATAATACTTGGATTAGTGTTTATAAACAGTTAAATTTCAATTCCTAGTAATTCCAACTTGTGAATGGAATTCAGGCACCATATCTTTAAAAATATAATGGCCCAATAAAAATACAAGGAGCAACTTCATCACATTAAAACTATAACACATTCCGTATATAATAATGTATTAATTGCATTAATTAGAAAAACACACAATTTGAAAACACTGCACTTCTGTAACAAAATAAGCTCAAAATTAGTTATTTGATACAATTTACACATATTTCACAATAAGCAATAAATTAAAATATTACAAACTTGTTACTTTTTTACACAAATTCTGCTATTAACAAAAGTAAAAGCTTGGCTTCTTCTGTGCAGAAAGACATTGAGAAGACAATTATCACTTAAAAAGACAACATGTCAGACATAGCTATCTCTTGAGGTTTGTGTATTGCTAATATTAAAGTCTGCCATGATATGCTTTGCAATATCAGAATTGGCCCTACAGACATTTTATCACTTATCTAATCACTGGAAGACGGCACTATGCTATGTACTAACACATTCATTCTAGACAATAATCACACTGCATATGCACAGGTTTAGGTTTGACCTAAACCACATTAAAAAACAGTATTTAATCAATGCCAAAAAGATGTAAAATTTTAAAAATATAATTAACATTTAACTTAAAATTACAAAGTTATCATCATATACAAGACATCATTTAGAAACATAATACTCAAAAATATTATTGATAAGAAATTAATATAATTAGATATTGCTAATAAGAAAAGTTTTTAATAAACAAATTAAAAAAGTCATAGTAAAATATTATTAATTTTTAATATAGTGTTTATAATTGATCAGGCAATAATAATAGAACAACAAAAATTAAAAGAAAGAGCATTAAAAATAACAGTAATTTTGCATCATTATGGCATAACTGAAATACTGCCGTCAAACATTCATGATGGAATATTAGCATATATATATTATGTATAATAAATTTATATATTTATTCATATATATATCACAACTTTTATGTCAAACATCAAATATACATCACAAATACAGCAATGCATACTTGCATTATTTTACTTCCTTTTAAGAAGTAAAAACTAACAGACATGACTGACAAAATAATTGTTTGGCTTATAGCCTAACATATATTGCCCTTTGTAAACAAAGTAAACATTCTTCAACGTTGGATACCACCATGTGTGATTTTGGCACAAAACCAGATAATTTTACAATTGTTTGTTATTTTTTAACCAAGAGGTTGTGTTTCCCTCATCAACCACTGGAAGGCACTAAGTCTGCCCTGTTCCCGAAGGGCTTTTCCAACCACATCTCGGCAGATTTGATGATAGTTATCTAACCAATCCATCTACAAAATTAAGTATCACATTTGGTTGAGCATTATTGAACTGTTAAAATTACTATGATCAGAAAAGGATTACAATTTATAGTCATTATATTATATAAAGACTACTGTGACGATAATGAAAATCATTACATTGTGGATAGGCATGCATACAATGATTTTGCTAGTAATAAAAAAAAGATAAAAATGACTTAATTCTTTCCTTACCTCTTTTTATTATTCCAAAAAGAAAAAAATACCGTTGAGTTAATTTAAATGAAAAAATATCTAGAATATTTGAAACTGCTTCTCAGGAAAAAAAAAAAATTTAATTTGAATGCTGGATAATACAGAGCAGGTTAATGGCTTCCCTTACATCCCTTGTTTCACAAGACTGCATTTTATTAACTGTTCTTCATCGAAGCATATAATATATTATGTACTTAAACTTTAAAAAATAATTTTCTAGATTATTTGTAAATACTTCATCCTCAAAAGCTACGACTTTAATATCTGCCAGCACTGAACAAATTTGCAACTCAAATGATTGCATAAGTAAGGAAAATTATAAAACAGATTTCAAGAAAATATTTCGTAATAATTTAATGAATTCCCTATAGTTTCCTTTTACTAAAACTACAATTTGATTTTTTATATTATTTCATAAATTAAATTGATATGCTTGTGTCCATTCATGCTAAAGTACATCACAAATTTTCTTTTAAGTTATGATTATAATTAATCACAATTTTTCTTCCAAATATTTCATACCAAAGTTCATAAAATTTGAAACTGGAAAATGAAACAAAGAAATTATTCGATATGCACCCAAAAAGAATAATAGATTTCTGCAGTTTTAAGTAAAGTAACTTCCAGTAATAATTCTAAACTGGTTGGAAAAGGTGTGGCAAAAATAACTAGTCATAAGGCTAGCAAGGAATATTTACAATGATGGAATCATGAAAATAAACTTTGTTTTACACAGGAAGAAATCTAATCGATTTGTGGAAGTTTTACCAGTTTTCTTAAAGCATATTGGAGAAAAACAGATACTGAAATATCCAAGCATTTACATTTAGTTGCATTATGTTTGTATAAATAATAATCTACAGTTTCAAGAACACTATAATTTACATAATATCCACTGTTAGAAAATAATACGCACTCACCATTTTCAAAGGAACAAAGAGCACAAAAATAAATCAGTATAATAAATTTACAAACCTCTTCAACAGTTAGGAGACTAGTATCCAACAGCTTCGTTTGAAAAGGGATCAAAGTAAGAGGCTCAAATGTTAAAAATCCACAATCTTGGAAATTGTACTACAGAATAAAAAAAAATCAATATTCAGCACGAATAATCATATACGCAAAAAGAATCTTAAATGCAATAAGAATATTAATTTCCTACATACTTTAGTATCGGCTTTTTTCACTAGAACCAAATTTTCAATTTTAATTCCAAAGCGTCCGCTTTCATAATATCCTGGTTCTGAAGACAAATGTAAGAATAATTAGACACTTTCATCTTAGATCAAAAATGTAATTTGTAAAATATAATACAAGCTAGGAAGAAAAAATATAAAAACGCCTTTTCCTTTAAATAAGGAACAAGCTCAATAATTTCTCTGACAATTATATTAAGTGAATGCAAGTTTTGATAAAAAAGCTGCTCTAATTCTATTTAATTCTAATTTAAATTTAGAGGGAAAAATCTATAACAAAAGAAAAAGGCTGCATTGCCAAAGAAAAATCAGGACAATTAGTTAAACAAAATTAATGGTTTTAATTAACAGTAATATTTTTAAGCAAAATATATTTGGCAAAAGAATTATGCACATTAGAAATACTTATTTGTTTTATTTTGAGCAACATGTGCACATATACAAAAATGAATTTTTCTAATTAATCTAAGTCGACTTAACAAAAATGAAATTTTCACAATTCTAAAATAAGATTTAGCTAGTATCTCATATGAAATGATAATGAATCAGTAAAAGAAAATAAAAATAGTTTCTCTTAAATTGCTTTAGAAACATGAATAAAAATACTAAAGGCATTTTCATGGGAAACTGGATACTAGATTATTCTTACACGAATTTCACCATTTGAGACCACACCAAAATGTGCAATGATTGAGGTCAATGTCAATAATCATAACAAGGTTTTCCAAAGGAAAGCCAACCAATTTTTTTATACATACTCGAAGTAAATAATGCATTTCAAAAAATTATGAAATGTAAAAAAACAAAGAAATTTTAAATAATACGAATTACGAATAATACGAAGTGTAATGACAATTCAAATGTTTTATTCCAATGGGATATTTTTACTATTAGAACATCTAGCTCATTTTGCCACCACATTAATGTTTTTTTTAACTTTTAATTCTTTTACAAAATAATGAAGTACCTAATAACCGATATCAGATGAATAAGGAAGTCACATAAATATAGAAAAAGATTAAGAACTAAAATAGCAGAACCACAATATATAAATAGTTAAGTACTTCGATTTATCACATTTGTTTTGAAAGTGCAAAATTTATTGTTATGTATTATTCTTACTTTAAATTCATTATAATGAAAACAATGAGCATAATACTGCTTTTCTATACATGTGTATGCCTTATTTCATTAAAAGTGCCATAGTTCGATGTTAACAGATTTTGATTTTATCTGACGATAAAATTATGCCATATAAAAACATCTTCCTTAAATTCAGAATTCCTGGAAAGGGGCACTTTATACCTTCTTACTACACTGGTGTGCAAAACATAAGCAACAGGTATGTTTTTTGCCATAACTTCACGAGAAATCATCTGAGAGACATGAAATTCAGAAATGAGATACAGCATTTTGTTCTGAAAGAATGACGAAAGCATAGTTGCGCAGAAATGAATACAATGCATACAGTATGGAATCA
>JAPMOR010043764.1:377581-557199 GCA_026543865.1 Argiope aurantia
TGATTCCATACTGTATGCATTGTATTCATTTCTGCGCAACTATGCTTCCGTCATTCTTTCAGAACAAAATGCTGTATCTCATTTCTGAATTTCATGTCTCTCAGATGATTTCTCGTGGAGTTATGGCAAAAAACATACCTGTTGCTTAAGTTTTGCACACCAGTGTACTTTATAAAACCTCATCACAGGCGAAAAAAAAACATCGTTACTACAGGAAAAAAAAAACATCAAATGTTCTTTTGGAGGGGGGACTTTAAAGTCTGGCAATTTTGATAAAAGGGAAATGTTTCCTCTGAATCTATATATATTTTTTTAGTATTACAGATACTAATACATATAAAGCTTCAAATTCCTAAAAGCTGTAGCTCGGATATATAAAGATCTATTTCTTCATATTTAAACTGCTTGAACCATGTCTAAAATTTATATAGGAAAAAGAGTTTACTGAGCATTTCATTCCTAAGATAAATAATAATATATAGAATAAATTAATACAAATGTGTATCCGAAAACCACAATTGTTACCTAGAAGATTAATATGGATGGAATCCCTTAAAATAAACAACTTTTGCTAGATTCCGATTTCCAAATTGTCATTGGTTAAAATACCACATAAATTTTGAATTCTTTTTCTTTATTGTTCCAAAGAAACTTTTAATTATTATCTTCTATTCATCACAATAACAATAATTGTTTTTAAAATGAATTTTCAGTACATCTGATACAATACTTGTAATAATTTAGGTACTTCACTAATCGTAGATGAAGTTGCAAAAGGGAACTTGTTTTTCACAATTCAAATACTAATAACCTCAAAACGTAATAACATACTCTGCTTTTAGAAAAATTGTTAAATTAATATTTGGTTGTAATTTCATTTGTTTAAGATTCAGAGTATGAAAAAAATCAACTAAAATCTACAACAGTTAAACCAAAAACAAACTATTCTATCATTCAAATCAAAAACTGTAAGATACAAAAACAATACTCTCTTGGTGAGATTTTTTTTGAGATGCTGCAGATAAAGAAATATAAAAATAATAAGAAAAAAAAATGTAGCAAGCTATCAGAGAAAGTGGAACAATACAGTGATGATAAAAAGCCTGAATTCTCTGTCAACTGTTTCACTCATGAAGAATAAAAGTAAGTTCCTAATTATTACAGAAAGTTTAATATTTACTCAATTCTGATATTCATTAGGAAAGAGTAAATTAAAGTGGATTAATAATACCAATTTTTCTTAACAAAAAAAAAAGTTACCGTTTGATAAAATCATTCCTTCTTGAAGCCCAGGATCATCTGGATTTGCTTTCCAATCTATTTCAGTTGGTCCTAACCAATTAAAAATAATATCATTGAAAATTTGAATAAGAGATGCTCAAAATACTACAATGTAAAAACAGATAGGATAAAAATTTTCAAATGCCTATTTTAAAGTCAATCCTTAATACTACTTCATCAATAATAATCATTGCATTGAGTACAGTCACTTAGATTTTAATTCAACTTTTGATCTTAACCATGAAAAGTAATTAAAAATTAATTTTAATCTAAGCTTCAATGACACAACTCGGTATATAGAAGTTTTTAGAGCAAGCCACAGATTATGAGAAAATTGAAATTTCAAGGGTTATTTTCAAAATAACTTCAAAGCAGGTAACTAATTTTTAATAGGACTCCTAAAAATTAGGAAACTTCCTTAAAGAAACTTATCAAGAGATTGACTAAGAAATTAAAAATACGAAGTACTTAAATAGAATTCAATGCTAGAAAGTAAGAAACTTAGAGTAAAATTTTCCCATTTCATTTAGAGAAATAAAACAAAATATAAAATTATTTATTTAATAAAAATTATCAAATTCAATAAATACAAATTCCCAAAGACTTTAAAAAGCTATTTCAAAATAGGGGAGAAAAACACTAAAATGTTAATTTTGTTATATATTAATAATTATGCATAACGTCAGATACAAAAACACTGATCCAAAAAGATATAATTTAATCACCAAAAGATAAATTTATAAATAGTTTAATTTAGATATATTCCACATACAAAGTGTTTTGAGATTTAATTACCTTCATGAACCGTAAGATATGCTCCAACACCATGACCAGTTTTGTGCATATAATTTAATCCAACCTCCCACAGTGACTTTCTTGCTAAAGTATCAAGCATCTGACCTAAATTGCAAAAGAACGAATAAAAATACGAATATATCACTCTATAATTTAGAATATATCAATTAAGAGATAGGAAAATTCTTATGAATTTATACCTTTGATATGTCTAGGAAACACAGCAGAAGATATAGCAATATGCCCTTTCATTACTCGAGTAAAACATTCCTGAAAGGGAGGAAAAAAGAAAATAACTATAAGAAATTATTAAAAGAGAATCGCACAACAAAATCTAAAAGCATACACACAAACCTTTTCATACTGTGATGGAGTACCAAAAAAATACGTTCTTGCCACATCTGTTGTTCCATCTCTGAAAATATTAAAATTTTCGTATGTTTAATAAAAAGGAAGTAAAATAAAAAATATCATTTTATTAGAAGTAGAAAAAAAGAAACAAACATGTATTGGCCTCCAGAATCACATAAGTAAAATTCATCTGAGGATATTATTCTTGTTGTTTCTTCAGTTGGATGATAATGCATAAGAGCTGCATTTGGTCCAGTTGCTGATATAACTTCAAAACTTGGCCCAACATAATCTTCTTGTTGCCTGGAAAGAACATATTTTAATATAAATTATTAAAAAACGAAAGTTAGAGCAAATATTTCATACAGAGTAATTATATTTATACAATGCTAGAGATATGGAAGCAGCATCAAATCATAGCATAGGTGAGAGGGCTTTGACTAATATTTAATATAAACTTTTTTTATTGGCTTTGTATGTAAATTCATAACGCTTGTAATTATTGATCTTACCATTGTTTAGTCTTGCATTTCTACTTCATAAGACCACAATTTTCTACATCAACATAATTATTTTTTTTAAACCTTTCGTAGTGGACAATGGTACAACATAATGTTGTATTTTTTTTTATCTGAGCTTTCCAGAAAAACAAAAATAAATAAGAATATGAATTCTATTCAGGTAAAATGGTAAGATTGTTATTTTTGAATAAATCTCAAGTTTTTATAATTAAGTTATTCATAAAATTAAGTTATTTACAAAGTTTATATTTTTATTAATTTGAGGGGAAAACATTACTACTTTCAGAATTAATCTTGTTTTGTTAACACGGCAGTTTCTTTTTAATGTTTTTTTCCTAGTTTAGGGGGTATCATTTGGTTTCAATGTCTTTAAAGTTAGTTTTTCAGGACTATCTGATTCAACTTTTGATTTTTATTTGTTTCTATTCTCTGCTAAGTCTTAGTGTACACAATTAAGTAGAGTAGGCTTTATATTTTCAAAGGATGTAACTGAGATGGTCAATGGCATATTTAGACCGACAGGACTTGGGGTCAAATTCTGTGATGCTAAACTTGTAATAGCCGAGAATCATACATGAGATCTAGATGAGACATCAACCTGTCAATCAGAGATAAAAGTAGAAACTAATCATTAGTAAAAAAAAAAAAATTATTAAAGGAAACAAACTTTTAATATTGAGTCTTTTCATGATATTAAATGGAGTCTTAGATTTAGAAGGCCGATTTCGCCACATCATATAAAATGAGAAAATTACCATTATTATTTGACCATTAATATTATTATTGATTATCTGGCTGTAATAAATTTTGATTGGGCCAAAGACATTCCTGTAAACATATGCATTGTTGTAAGGATGAAAGATAATAATAATAGTCTTTATTTTTTGTCATCTCAATAAGAATAGTTAAATGAGTTCCGTAGTTATCAAGAAGTAATAGCAAAGGCTTTTCTAGACTTGGTCGAATATGATAGATAAAGTGCCTAAATAATTCAGGAAAAAAAAGTCCAGTCAAGTGATCCCCAGATCGAAAAGATATCTCGTAAGAAAAGAATCGCAATTTAAAGGTTTTCGAAAGAACTAAATCACTAAGAATTCATATATTGCACACTATCAAGTTATGGTTAGAGGTATACTTGAAAGAAATATTATAATTTATCTTCCTTTCACTAGTAAATTTCCAATCCAAAGAAATAAAAAAGGAAAATTATTTCGGACCCTCAAAATATATTTAATTCCCATCATTACGATGATATTTCAGATTGAAATGGAAATTTCTAGCAAGAGGCGCTATGATCGTGGGATCAGATAGAGACGGCATACACCACTACCAATTTTCTCACAATCTGAGAAAATGAACTAGATAAAATATTCTTAGTTTCCTCTTAAATAAGAAATATCGCACAGTCGTTAACAACAATAAAAAAAAAATTGGAACACCTCTGTAACCTAGTTACTTATTATCATATCTTCACAACATCGGTATCAATGGAAATGGCTTAAATGGATAGGTTTGCTGAGATAGTAGTTAATTCGGTTAATCAATTTCCCTATCTCGAAATTTTCCATTGCGGAAATGAGATTTTAACCTAAAGTAAACTCGGAACTTAATAGAAAAATTTTAGAAACCATCTAACCGATTTTAACATCAGTTCTAGAATAAACTGTATAAGATATAAATATAAGCTAAATTTTTAAAAAAGTCACAACCATAAACACAAAACACTGCAGCAACCTAACAATGTTCGAAATTTAGAACTACATAATGTACAATTTTCAAGACACATTTATAAACTATTATATTAAAACTATACTGCAAGTTTTGACGAAATAGAAATTTGATATACTTTGATTATTTAATGAATCTCAGAATATAAGTATTTTATTCAATTTGTCCCATTAACACTCTTTTCAAGATTCTACAGAAAGGCAATAAGATACATCCTTTTGATTCCTCAATTTTTAAATTTTATGTGCGTCCAATTTTATTGGTCACATAGTTTTTTTAAAAAAAATCAAAGACATAAAAGAGATTACTTAAAATGTGCAAATTTTGATTCATCATTTTGGTTATGTATCCCTTTATATAGAAAAAATTTTGGGTACATTATTCTTCAATAGTGTAATGATACTTTTGGTCACTTCCGACTGCCCATAAATATTAACAGTTCTACTGCCATTCTGATTAATTTGTCCATTTAAATAAATTAACATCTTTGTTAAACATTAAAAATTTTATAAATTCGACTTTCAGTTTTTTGAAAATAGCATCTTGCTAAATTTTAATCTCAGATACTCAGAATATTTACATAATATAACAAGCAAATAAATACATTAAAAAAACCAAGTCGCAGGCATACTTAACAAATTAGATTTTCAATACCTTCTAAAATCTTCAATTTTAAGTGCAGCCAGATACTCAGTGACTTCCCCAGTAGCAACTTCATCTTCTAACCATGCAAAAAATTCACACATGGCAACAGCATCTTTAACCTAATGTAATGAGTTTCTTATAAGTTAAAATAAAATATGAAATAATATATAATGCTTAGAATAGTATAAAGTGAAAAAGCAAAAATGATTTAAAGATACTAGTAGATGAATTTTTAGCCCAAACGCAGGGAAATAATAAATTTGATTCTAGAAAAAAAGATGTATACTCTTAAAATATTTTTGCTATATTTAATATTTTGACGTGATTTTAAGAAATTATATATTCATTTATGAGTAGATTATAAGTTAAGGACAATAAAAGTTAATGAATTCTTTTCTAAAAATAATAAGTCAGCCCACTTTATTGGCATACTGCCTTTCAGGACTTAATAACAGTAATCCTTTCATATTAAACAATGACAATAATAACATAAGACCTTGCTTAACAAAACAATACATCATAAATATCTCACTAATATGGAAAACAGTGCAAATAATTCATTACGTACATGAGCACGACGCATACATTCTATTTCCACTTCATGTTTAACAGCTTTCATCAACAAAACAGGATTAACACTTTCAATGCGACATTCCTATAAAGACAAATTTAAAGAAATAATTTCACAGATTGCAAATTATTATTATACACGGTAATACTTTAGAAAGGTAATTTTCAGAACTTACTTCTGGGATTAGTCTAAGAAGAGAATAGCTTGATTTTCGGCTTATCTTCAAAAAAAGAGAAAGAAAGGTATATAAGGAAAAAAAGTACTTTCAAACTGCATGCTGTGAACAAATTAAGATTTAAAATAATAGCAGACTTCAAAATACATAGTTAAAATTTAAACAACATACTCAAGAATTACTTGAAAGCAGGACTAAAAATTCATTTCATGGAAATGACATAATACAAAATGTGGATTATCATAAATACAATTAAAAAGAAGTCTTCCAAGCTTACTATGTTTTAAGCTCAAATGCATCATGCTTTTCTAGCAATGATACTTGAAAGAATTTAAGAAATTTACTAGGAAAAGCTTACTCTAAAAGGAAACTTGAATACACTTGCTTAAAGTCTTACATGAAACCATGACTGGCTGAATTACCTTCTCCAGAAAAAGAATAATTATCTTTGATTATTTTACAAGCAGAAAATAAAACCTTCTACAATGCCTTCAACAAATGTAACTTCTACAAATGTAAATCTGTTGTGTTTCAACAACAAATTTAAACAGCAAATGAAAAATTTGAAGCTATTGATTCATCATTCATTTCATCAAATAAATTTTAAACACATTTAAAACACCTAAATATAAATCTCATTTTAAGAGAGTTTTGCCTTAAAAATATTTGATGCCTTTAAAAATTCTTTAAGGTGACAAAATGATATCTTCATTAATGCAAAAGAACGACAATAGATTTATTTTTAATTGTTTTGAAAAGTTAATAAATAATGAGTAATACAATAAAACATGAAATTAATTTCACAAAAGAGAAAAATTATGTACCCAAATTTTATCATGTTGCTGGTTTACAAGCCAACTTAAAAATTCCTTGATTAACTGATAGGGACGAATTTCAACTCTAATTTTATCAAAACAATCTTCTTGAAAATGTCTTTTCACCTGGGCAGTGATCTTGAATTCATCAACAAACAAACTGGAAGAGGATAAAATCAAGAATAATCAATTTTCTAACATAAATAAACTTTTTAAAAGACAATAACAGTTCAGTATATTACAATTATTAAAGAGAATTATATTAATATTAGTGACAAAAAGTAATATGAACAGTCCATCACTAAATTAAATTTTTATAAATGAATCAGATAACTTCTCTTCACAGGAATCCAGCCCTTTATTTCAAACTGTTGAAAAAAATTCCTATTCTAAATAAAATTTCACAAATAATTTAAATACACATTCCTCCTAATAATATCATAGGGAAATTGAATTCAACTCTTAATAGAATATGATTACTCTCCTTGAGGATATTTTTTCAGATACCTCAACTTTTTTTTCCCATTTACAAATACAGGGTTCTTATAATTAAACTTCACCAATTCAGAAGGCTCTAGGGCCGGTTCTATGTCTCCAAATGAAACAAAATTTCACTAGTATGTAGAACAAATGATGCGCTCTATAGAAAATTGTGTGTGGGGGGGGGGGGGTTCAAATTTTCGTCAATAGGTGAAGTTATGCCAATCTAAGGCGTATTTTGCATTTTTTCTTATTTTATTTTATTTATTTATTTTGTATAAAATAAAATAAAGATAACATAATTTCGCAGTTGGTAAAAGTAAATTTTTGCAGGTTCATTCTATCAATTTTGGTCAATTCAGGCAAAACACACAAAATTACAACATTTTAACAAACCCTAGCAGAAAATCGGTATTTATTCAAAGCTTCAAGAGGATTACGTAAAAATGGTAGCAAGGCACAACTTCAAAACCTTGAAACATGCTTTAAATCAAATGACGATTTAAAACAAACTAACAATTCTTGTAAACTGAGATTCCTTTGATACTCTATGAATTTAATGTTTGTGAAAAGCATTAGAATCTATGCTTTGTGGAAAATGGCAACTTCAAAAGAAAAGTTATTTTATCAAAATAACAGCAACGCAGCTGCGACTCATTGAGAATTCCAGAAATAGATAAATGTTAGGTGTGGACCAATGTTACATCATGGCATTCACAAAATTAAAACATCTGAGGCAGGAGGGAGACTAGACCTTCATGGCAGAGAATGAAAATAACTGGATATTGCTAGTATTGAAGATATTGCTAATGCTGCGGTAGATTTAACAAAACACTCGCCATATGATAATGCAAATGTGCCAGCTATAGCAAATGAAGTCGATATGTCCATTTTCATGGTGAGAAAAGTTGTGCGTCATGTTTTCGTTACTATCCATACAAGATTTAGACAGTACAAATTGCCAATACAGGGTGATAACACTACATTTTCTTGTGCGATTGCATGTAGATGACTCTTGATCCTGGAGTATTCCACAGGCCGATGAAGCACATTTTTATTTAAACAGACAAATGAACACACAACTGTCGGATTTAGGCAAAAATGAATTATAATGCTGTTCAAGAAGTTCCATTACATGCAGCTAATGAGACAGTGAGGTTTGGCTTTACAGCTAAGTATAAGAATAGGGCCATATTTTTTGAGGAATCAACACCCGCAGGACCCATTATATATTTCAGAAATAGGAGAAGATATCTCAATATGTAGTAAGGTTTTGTGATTACCGGGTTGCAACAGAAAAGCAGCCTTCAAAATACCGTTTTTATGCAAGATGGTGCACTACTTCACATTACTTGAACAGTTCGGATTTTCTTGCATCATTTCACACAAGACCGTATGATAAGTCATTATTTTCAAATAATAAGGCTATGATAACCTGATCTCGCACTATTTTTGGCTGCGGGGATTTTCGACAGACTATGTGTCTAAAGACATGTCAGACAATCCCCGATCTAAAGAACAGTATTAAACTTCACATATCTTTAATCCCAAAAGTGATTTCACGCAATACAGTAGAAAACACAGTTCTGAGAATAAAAAATGTGATAGCTCATAAATGGAGGATTAATTGAGCATGCGTAGTGCTGTTTTTCTTTATTTCCTTGCTACTAAACGACACGTTTTGTTTTTGTTGAAGCAGATTTTCTAACAAAAAAAAATGAAATAATAAATTACATTAAGTTTTCTCCTTTTTTTTCTTTATTGTTTGGAGCCATAGATTCGGCTCTGGAAATTTCTGGATTAGCGAAGTGTAATCTTACCAATTGAACAAAATAAAAATAAATTTTCCTTTAATTCGTTTTTTACAAAATAAATAAAAACTGCAAAAAAGCAATAATGTTGACACAGCGTCACCTACTGACAAAAATATGAACTTTTCTCCGATTTTTGCAGAACGCATCACTTGCACTACATATTAGAGAAATTTTGTTTCGTTTGCAGACATAAAATCAGCTATAGAGCTTTCTGAATAGACGAATTTTAATTATAACAACCCTGTACATTCCAAGTTCAGCAGAAATATTGGAACAATAAACAGTTCTTTCAATAAACAGAACTGATTTAGACATTAGAGAAATAACATTAATATTCAATTCTGTTTTACAATATTTATAAAATTTAAGAAATGATTCTTAAATATCAATATCCAACATTTAAATGCTGATTAAACATTTACAAAAACCATATCTTTTAACAGAATAGAACTTTCTAATGTGCATAGTGAAATAATCACTTTCAATTTACTAAAACTAACTTTAAAATTATCTCTTACATAGTTTTTGATAATTTACGTAAAAAACATTATAAACTTTAAAAATATTCATTAGCAAAAAATTTATTAGATAGCAAAATTCTGTTTTACTTAAAAAATAATAGCAAGTAAGAAACATATACTCACTAAACAGTTTCTAATGTGACAACACCAAATGCAAGAAAAAGTGGGTTGTAATCAAAGTCACTACCACGCAAATTAAAAAGCCCTAAAAAAGGAAAATTTATTATGAAAATTAGAACACAGTCAAATTCATTAAACCTACTAAATGCTACAAAGAACGATCTCAGTAAGTAATATAATGAATAAATATAATGAGTAAATATAATGAGAAAATGTAGATACAGCAAAACCTTAAAACAAAGCAAGATTTTTAAACATGCAGCAATAACAAAAAATTCAAAGTAAGCAATATGAAATAGCTTTCAGAAGAGTCAACTCCTTTTATTCTATAAAATAGAATACAATTTTATAGTTTGAAAAAAGCATTCGCGAAGATCACAGGGTGCATTTGAAAACAATTTATACCATTCTTGCAGAGTAATTTTACAGAATAGATTGAGAATTTAAAACACTTTAGAAGTCAACTGCTTTTACTTTAATTTTTTTCAAGCTTAATAGGCAACATTTGTAAAATTAGATTATAAAGTTGTTTTAAATCCATCTTGCAAGGGTTAAAATAAATCGATATTTAATAATAAACTGGATAAAGAAACATTACGAAAAAATCAAATTTATACTAATGGGGATAAAACGTTATTCTTTCATGCCCACCTTAGATATTTTTTGCTTGAATCAACAGAAATATGTGCTATTAAGAAAATAAGCAATAAATGAGATATGAAATTATGCTCCAGAATAATTCATATCTCATAAATACATTCCAGGCTGAATGTCAGGGACTATGAGGAACTATGTGGGGTACAGAAGAAAATTTCTAAACACTCTTACCAATATTGTTTAAAAATTAAATAAATATTTATGAATAAGAAAATTAAACACTAGAGTTAATAAGTAAGAAATTATCATTTAGCAAAAATAAAAGTATTCATCATAAAATAAACTTCATTACATTAGTTATGCATGTCGAATCATAATTCGGTTTCATGTCATTATACATTAGCAATTTCAATTCATTTTATATTAGCTATAAAGCATATATTTTCAAAAATATTTTTTTATTATTATTATTAACTAAAGATTATTTAATATATATGTAATATAGTTAAATAGAGCAAACACTGTAAGCTAAATCAATATGCCTAATGTTGAAGAATGAAAAGTATAACATTTAAAATGATCAGTGACTATTTAGAGCTAAAATATGAAATTAAAACATGCTATCACAAAATAAAACAGAATAATTAACAACAGATAACATTAGATTGCAGGAAAGAAATGAATGTAAAATAAATTTATTTCAACACAGTATAGAAATAAAGTATATACATACATGCTACTTCATCAAGTGCAGTTATTATTAATGCTGTTGCTCCTTTTTGTTTCATAATAAGCCGCACATCAATAACTTTTTCTTGCCATGACCTCCCTTCAAAATTGTATATAATTAACACTCATAAAACATAAATTAGTAAGAAAAGTTTTGCATAATATAATGTCATGATATATGCATATCAAATATGCAAAGAAATCTGATCTCTGAAGGGGCATATTAGTATTAAAAGTAGAAAGTAATATGTTAAACTTGCACCATTGATTAGTTTTGATACTTTTGTTGATTAATAAACAAAAATATTGCAATTAGAAGAAAAAATATTTGAATGTTTGTTTTTGTTTTGTTTTTTATAATTAAAGGATAGTTACCTATTTTCAGATGTGTAAGATTTATTCTCTAGATGTTAGCAATAATATTTTTTTTCTATGATACTTTAAAACTATCTGTAAAGTTCCAATCAAGCCGTTTACTACTACAAGTCTGACTAAATATTGTTACAAATCAGTAATGTTGCTCCCCAGCATGGTTAGCTCCAGTCGTAGGAAAATTTTACGGACAATTATGATTGATGCTGATCAGACGCCGGATCAATGACCCCGGGCTTGGTGACAAATTTGGCGACAAAATGGAATTTTGCCGATAGGGCCAATAGGAGGCGAATTATTTGCGATTTTTCGAGAATCTTGTTCCCCACTCCGGAAGCTATAAAAAGCCGACTGTCCTAGATTAAGTCAGTCGTAGGATGAACGTGTGTTGAGTCAACGACGAATTAGTAAAATCAGTCCAGAGAAGCACACACGTTGAGTGGAGGTCAAGCGATTAGTGGATTGAGAATTAAGCCGTAGACTGAGTTTTGGAGACAAGTATTGAAGCAGCATCGAGTCGCGCGTTGAGTAGTCAGTCGTATAAGTAACGAGTCAGCAGCTGGGTACAGCTAAAGCGAAGAGACCGTGCAGAATAGCCTGCATTTGGAGAAAACTTAGTGAATAGCTATGTCGATTCTCTGCTTCCTGCTGAGTTCTCTCTGGCATCTGTGTTCTGTTTTGATTGTTTACTACCTATTACTACTTGTGGACTGCAGTTTGTTTTAAGCACTGCTGTGTATTTCTTGTGTACATCTAGGCTGTGTTTTGTTCCCAGTGTATTCATGTTAATAAACATCATAAAAACTGTGTCACCATACCCTGCCCCCCTACAGTGTACCTGTCAAGTTTTAACGGAAATTTCGTAACAATATTTACAGTAAAAATTTCTGAGAGAAGTTTGATTCTTTTCTGTAAAGAAATATTCAAGAGCCTTGTAAACTTTGCTTAACTCGCATCTGAGCCTGAATCCAATAATGCTGAAAGCATCAAATTGGAAAAAAAGTTTTGTATGAGCAAAGAAAATAAAATTCAATATATAATTTTTAGACGATATTAACTTCGGTGTTATAATCTAAGCATGAATAATTATATATAATTACACAAATAATTACATATAATTATAGGAATAATTATTGCATAGGATGTCTTTTCAGAGGCATCCAGTCAAATAATCAAAAATTTATATTAAAACTTTTTTTAATTAACACAACAAAAGGAATTCAATTAAAATGACATTTATGAAGCAAATATATTAAAGTAATAAAATTAATAAAAAATTTACAGATCAAAATAATGCATGTAATTGATTTAAAAAATATTAAACTCAATAAAGTTTAATAACATTCAAGTACACATTAAATCAATTCACATATTAAAGTTTAATAATCTGATGTTTGATTTTTGTATTCACCTAAAGCTTAAAATTCTTATCAAAAGAATATAAGAACAGCACTTTAATATGTTAAAAAAGAATAATTTCACAAATCACGAGAGTTTATATAAATAAGATCAAATAAAAAAATGACCACAAATATTTTATTTAAAAAAATTGTCTTAGTAAGCACCAAATCTTTAAAAAGTAATAAACTTAAAAATGAGTCACATTCAAAATTTTATGACTTTTTTTGTTACAAAATACATTTGCTTACCAAGATAAATTTCAATAAAACTTTATTTTCCAAGAAGTTTATTCATGTCGACATTCAAGTAAACTAAAATTTATTGTTTTAAAATTTTATCTCACCTGCTTCTACCATTCAATTAAATATTAAGTTTTAAAAAGTATATTTTTATACTGAAAGAAAAAGCGATAAATTAAAATAATAATCAGTACTTTGTGAATCATTAAAATTATTCCTCTTTGCATGGATAGGGAATAAACGCAAAATATATTTTGCATCCAAAAAATTAACGTAAAATGCGTTATTTACTAAAGTTTTGATGTCTGAATTTTTTTTTTCATTCAATTTATGATTTAATGCAATATTTTCATAATTGCAGTTACGGAAGATTAATTTTGTGAATTTTAAGGCTATTGTAAGAAATATCGAGCATATAAGCATCAATAAATATAAGCAAAAAATTGCCTTTTCTTCTTACAAAATATGGATTGTTATTCATTAATTATGAAGTGAAATTTATTAATTATGAAGATGTAATCATTCAAGTAATTTAATAGAAAATATTATTCCCATTTGTCAGTATTTTTTTATATTTTGTAAGCGATATCATATAAGACAACGAATAAAAATTCAAGCTTCCCACAAGAAATAAAGTACCATGGCAACAGAAAGTATTTTTTAAATAGTTTAATTTTATATTTTTTGTCACTGATGAAATATTTCATATATATTCCTATGTTAGAGCAACTCAGAAAATAATTTATTAAAAAAATGCATGATTAATAGCATTCGAATGTTAAATAAAATGCTGCCAACATTTACACAATTTGTGAATGCGCCCTAAATGCATCGTTTTATAAGCAATGCGGGAAAACTAGTCTTAAGAATTAGATCAATTCTGCATGCCCCAATAAAATGGTTTTCATTCGATTTATGCCTACGTTTAAGTTGTTGCCATTTAAAAATTTTTAAACTCTGAATTTTGAACTTTTCGCATATTGTCAAATATATTTAATGATGAATATGTAAGCAAAATGTGTAGAAGACAGTATATTTTCATAAAAAAATAGTTATAAGTCAATAATTTTATTATTATGCGATATAAATGTCTTCAAATGTAAAAATTCTATTTTAACATTAGAGGGTCAAAACTTTGTTAACTCATAATTTCTAAACAAATAGAATAAGGTTAATGAAGTTTAGTTTCCAGGAAGAATTTCTAATGTGTTTGAAATTTGATGAGAAATGAGTGTTTCCACTAGAAACTCTGAAGTTTGTCCTTATTTCAAAATATAGCCAACTCCTTAGGAGATTTTTAATACATGAATCTTTAAAAATTCGTTAATTCCTTAAAAACACATTTTTTTTATAATTGTATGATACGCAATACCAGAATAAAGTTGGGAAAAGAGGGTTTCTTCCCCCTCGTTTTTTCTCTACGCAATTGCACGAGGGTCTAATAACAAAGAAATTGAAGAACGAATACTGAAAGGAAAAATTAATATCAAAATGGAATTAAATATTCCCTATTCAAAATAACAATATTTTCACAAATAAAGAAAAATGGTCCCCAATTGGTCACAGAATGAAAAAAATACATGCACAAAATAAGAATATATAAATGAGAAGGCTACATAATGCTTTAATTTTTAATGTATTCTTATTTTCCTCCTGGGTGGCCCGCATTTCTGCTGTTTGAATTTCCATGAAATTTCCAGGTTGCTAAGAAATTTCCCCGACATTCTTCAGATGTTTAATTGTATTTGAAAAGTTGTTCAACTCTTAACTAAAATCAATCTAAAATAAAATTTAATTCTCAGGAAAAAAACAAAAAAAACCCTGTCATTTTTACTTATTGAATTTCAGAAAAGCTTCAATTATGTAAAACCCTTCTCTATATTTGCAAATATATTAACCAATAATAGAAGATGCATGCCTATCTAGACCGACTTTTAGTCAACTAGCCATATCTCAAAACTTTAGTCAACCAATCACATATCAAATTTACTCATGGAAAAATGCAGTACAAAAATATATGCACATCAGTGAAGTGCTTAGGAATGAAATGATTTATTCCTTCCAGTGGGGTCTCCCATCCATACTATTTACCAACACGCCGATCAGAACTGAACAATAATTTTACTAACATAAAAAATAATCATTTACAAATAAATACAAAGTGAAATCTCTGCATCAAAATAAGAAAAATTCATCAATGATATCAAAATTGCACTGACTTTTAGCTCACTATCTATAATAAAAAATGCTTACACACTGGTTCAAAGCTTAACCGTAAAATAGAGAGGGGGGGAAGGAAAGTTAGTGCTAAAATCAATTTATTTTCTTTATTGCGTAAAAACAAAAATATTTTTGAGCTATAAATTTCAAAAAAGATAATATGAATGAATTTTGTAAATTTTTGTGGCAAACAGTTTCATATATCAATAAGAAATCATATCATCAACCATATAAAAAAATGCTGCCCTTCTCTTTAAAAAAAATGTGGAAAAAAAATAACAAGAGGCATGTGCACATATAATGTATCAAACAAATTAATTTCCCGTGTTTAATATTATTTTAAAATTATAGAACATTTCGTAGAATGTATGAAGAAATTTTAAGCAAATGCAAATAAATACATAAATAAATAAAAAGGTTAAAAGAAAATATTTGCAATAACGTCCATTTCATGTTATCCATTCATAAAGAATTTAGCAATCCGTGTTCGTAATGTTTAAAAATAAATTTTTAAAAAAATATTTTACGGAAATAATAGCATAACATCTGACCTTCATAATTCAGCAAAAAATCTTGGAGGAGATGGGAAAAAATAATTATTGTGAAATACTTATTTGATTAAAATAATTTTTTGGGGGATTACAATAAGGGCAATATTTTACATCAACTTTTGAATATCAATATCCGAAATTCATGCTTTCGTTCTCGTAATATGGGGTATGATCGATTTGAATTTTGGAGGAGGGAGGGGAGATAGCTTCATATATATCTTTTTAAATAAATAAGACGCATTAAAGCTTAAAATCATAAGAGTAATAGGAGCTGGGCTTTAGTTAGACTGCTTTTACACACAGTATGCAAAAACTATTTTCGCTAATTATGTCAATAACTTGACAATCTGAAAAACAGCAAACAAAAATTTTCGGCGAAAATACTGTATATTTATATACATATATATATATATTAAATTAAATATGGTGGTTGATCTTTCTCCTCCATGGTCTGTTTTTGACTATTAGTGAAAGTTTTGATTCCAACGATGTTTAATTCTACTTATGAAAAAATACCAGCGAATTCTCATGTTCGATAAAAATTAACGATTTATAAAAAAAAATTCCAGTTTTATAATAAATTTCCCAGCCTTTACCTGGATCTTTCCAGATCTCTCAGAATTCCCCAACAATTCCCGGTCAGTTGGCCACCCTCATTCTCGTAAGGTGTACATAGATATTTTAGAATCGGAAGGATTTTTTTTTTTTTTTTTTTTTTTTTTTTTTTTCCTAAGGGCAACAAAGCTTCAGAAATCATGATTCTCTTTCAAATGAAAAAAAATAATAATAATAATTTAGAAAAGGCAACAATTTCAACATCTTATGGCAAAAGAAGAATGCAACATTGAAGAACGAAATTTGATTAAACTAAACATTTTATTAAACTTTTGAGATTTCTGTAAAAAAATTTATTAAAACTATCAGGAAATAATTTTCTCAGATATTCAAAATATTTTATCTCTCAGTAAACTAGAGCAAGTATACACTGCAATGATTAACAAAGTATAAATAATAACATTACCTGTATAAACTAAAGACATAGGTTCAATAATATTGCTAGGAGGAGGTGGTCTGTCATCCCATATCAAATCAACTAAATTTTGAGAAATTGCATGTAAGGAATGTCCTGACATTTCTAATTTGGAAGATAGATCAATCCAGTCTTCTGAAATTATAATAATTAAGCATGTAAAGAGAGACTCACCATGAATTAGACTTTAAATACAACTAAAAAACTATAAATTTAAATTTTATATAAAACTATAATGAATAAAAGAAAATATTCATATATAAAAAAATTTTAACCTAAACTAGGGATGGGCAAACTTTTTCGGTCGCGGGCCAAAAATCGAAAAATTGGCGGGCCAAGATAAATTTTTGAAAAGGAGAAAAACAATATACAAGTACTACAATTTAAATATGTTAATGAGATGAATAAAATTGCGATTTCATTTTTAAAATTTCCTTATATTGAGGTTCGAAGTGAGATGTACTGATTCTAAGGAACGAGGCTAAATGCTCATCTGTCAGTCTACTTCTGGAATTATTCTTCTTAAGGTTCATAGATGAAAACACTTGCTCACATATATAAGATGATGCAAACATAGCACTGATTTTCTTGGCGTGAGATATTAAATTTGGAAAACTTACTTTCGACAAAGATTTGTAAAACTCGAACTTTTGCATATTTAAAAACAACTGCTTGAGATGATTGTTAGATTGCAACTTAATTCAAGCTGCAAAGCTGAGCTCACTGTTTCACAATTTACGTTAAAAGGCATGGTAAATATTAAAAATATCCAATTCTGTTTGAATGGCACTGAAATCTTGAAATCTACGTTTGAACTCAAAATGCAGTTTTTTAAACAATCTTCATCATTCTTAAACTTCTCTTTATTTACTGAGGGTATTGAATTTAACCTCGAGAAATGAGAAAAGTCATTCTTAGCTAGTTGCCCAACAAACAGATTAAGTTTTAGTTTCAAAGCTTTGAGATGGGTCCAGATATCGTCGATAAATTGATTTTTCCCTTGCATCTTGACATTCAAGTTGTTTATATGACAAAGAAGATCTGTGAAAAATGCAAAGTTCGAAAGCCATTCTGTATCTTCTGACATTCCGCACTACGCAGAACATTTATTCTCATGGAAGAACGATACAATTTCGTCTTTCAGCTTCCAAACTCGCTCGAAAACACGTCCTGCACTAAGCCACCTTACTTTCGTGTAATACAGTAGCATCAGAGTATTCAAGATCGCACGGACTGAAGAAAATCTCGAAATTGCCTGTGAGTAAGCCCACGAGATCGAATATTGTTTACAAGCTTCACGACTGCATCAAGCACAGTTTTCATATTCAATGCAGATTTACATAGAGAATCTTGATGTATAATACAATGTAGAAAACAATATTGTTCTCGCGATAGTTTTGATTAAAGAGTCCAAGAAATCCAGATTTTTTCCCTGTCATATTTGGTGCTCTATCGGTCGTAATATTACATATATTTGTTATAGGCACTTTCATAGTTAAAAGCCCTTCTTGAAATTCACGAAAAATATCACGTCCCGTTGTAGTTCCCTTTAAAGAACGCATGCACGCCAGTTCCTCGATAATTTCAAAGTTCTCATCAACAACTCTTATAAACAATACTAATTGAGCAGTATCATTTACATCGGTGCTTTCATCCATAGCTATAAAGCAAAATTTAAAGTGGCCAATTTTTGACTTTAATTGTGATGTCAAATTTTTATCGATGGCTTCGATTCTAGAAGTCACCGTTTTTCGAGATAAGCTTACAGTCTCAAGATTATTTTTCTTGTCTGGACATAAAACATCACAAACTTGGAGCCTGCATTGTTTAACAAACTCCCCATCACTCAGATATTTATTATTTTTAGCAATATTGTATGCTACAATGTAACTTGCATGTGTAGCTGCTTCTTGGATAGTCTTTACCTTCTTGAAAACATTTTGTTGGTCTGATAATCTTTTACAAAGACTTTCTACGGGTTTTTTTTTTTTTTTCTTTTTTTTTCTGATTCGGGCATTTTATCGTAATTGGAATTCTTATGCTAAGATGTAAAATGACGGGAAATGCTATATTCTTTGAAGACTGCTACAGTTTCATTGCAGATGAGACACACTGGTTTATTTTTAACAACTGTAAAAAAAAATATTTCCAGGATCATTCATTATTAAAAGCACGGTACTCTGAATCAACTTTACGTTTTTTAGTAGACATTTTGGGGTTGAAATATTTTAAGAATAATCCAAACAAACACTAGCCTAGCTACACTATACTTTTAATAATTTCACAACTATTCACACTGATGCTATATGTCCGCAATCTTTCCATACGCAATCAAAAATATTAAAACTCGCGTCAAAAGAAAAGCCGCTGGCTGGAGCTAAAAATGCGCAGTCTGCCACATGTGAGGTCTAAATCATCTATAATGGATTCACATGTCTACTTCCGAGAAAGAGATAACGCTTGTTTAAACCAGTCAATAGCAATAACTAACAAAGAACTTCCGCTTTTAACACTTTACCGATTGAAAGCTGACTGTGCTTGATATTTTTGTCGATTTATGTTTTGTAGAACAAAAATAGAGAAAGTAAAAAGATCATCAGTCCTTTGAAAAAAAAAAGAAAAAAATAATATTCAACAAAGTAGAAAATAAATATTTCTTTTACTTTCCATCGAACCGGCGAAATAAAAGGTATGCGGCAGTTTTAAACCCGCATTGGAAAAAAAAAAAAATACCCCCCAAAAATGGTAAAAGTTTCACAAGTTCAAATTATAAAAGAAGACGAATAAAGAATAAGAATTATAAAAGTAATGAACAAATTTTAAAGACGTGCAACTAAGTTAAATACATAGTTAATATATAAAGTATAGCCAAGAATATAAGTTATCCGCCTTCCATTACTTTCTTACATAAATGGAAATAGCAACTTGCATATAATTACTCAGATAATGTCGTGAATCGTAATTTAATAAACAAACATGTTCAAAAATTTCAAATGATAACCAGTTTCAATATCTTGATAAATAATTTATCACATCAAATTTGATGACAAGCTCCTAGAACAGAGACAAGAAAAATATTAATACAACGCAACCGCGATTTAAAATCATACAAGAGAGTGAAAAGTTATTAACGCCATATGCGTGAACACGTTAAATCGGTGTATGACGAAAACAAAACACTGAACATGAAATAAAAATTAATTCAGGTCATGTATTTTATTTCTCCTTTTACAATGGTTTAGAAATCAGTTTTTAAATTATTTTTTTAAAGAAATGTGTTATTTTGCTTAGCATTTTGGTTTTAATAGCTACATCTGAAACCACATTCTCAATACATGAGTTTTTGCACATTTTTTTTCTTAGCCTTCTGTATTTAAAAAAAAAAATGGTTCCACTATTTTCTAAGATTAAATGGCTTCTTTCGCCGAGGAAATTCGATGTCTGGAACTTTCAACTTGAACATCGCCTAAGTTATCTGATTCTGTGTCAATCAAATCATAGTCAATCTCTAATATAAAGACGTTTATATTAAAAGTTGCATAGTCCTCAAAGTCATATGAAATGAAAAAGAACTTTTTCCCTTTCAATAGAATTTCCACTTGCACATTCAACACCTTTAATCTCTGAAAAACAATCTTTCATTAAACATCACTATTTTTTAGAAGCATTTATTCCGACCGTATCTCCCATGCTGAAAATTATCATATGAAAGATATCTAACATGATTACCGATTTCTTCCTTCCACATTCTATATTTAGAAAAGCAATTTTTCATAAGTTGGATATGATAGTGCACTTTAAACGACCATTATAATCCCCAATCATAAAGTTGAGCTTTGCTTAAGTAATTGATAGAGGTAAATTCCACTTATATATTTTGTATATTTAAATCTACAATATGGACTATACATTGACCAAAAAAACAAAAAAGAGAGAATCTTGCATTTTTATGAGCACATGAAGGTTGTTTCCAAAAATTGTTCGTGTCACCAAAAACCTTACCATTTGAAACATATTCAACAAGAAAGCACTTCATATTCTTAAAATACTTTGGGTTTTTCGAATTTTCCTATAATCCTTTTGTTAGCACTTTCATCTGAATTGGTGCATCCCAAAACAGCCAATTGAAATTTTGATAGTATCTTTACATAACAGTTTTCACCCTTTACTGCAAAAATCCTATCAGGAAGAGGATCGTAAAACAATCCTGCTCTGTTGGCATTAAAAATGCCTTTATTAGAATATTGGTATATGAAAGAAAATAATAGATTATTTTTTTCATCCACTTTTGGACAGTCTCGGAATCGACGGCAGCAGATTCAACACAAACTTGTAGGATAATCTATCTCTTGAAAAATTCTATTCAACCATTTGAAGATCAGAATTCTCAGTTTAGAAACAATTTCTGTTGCTTTCTCTTTAAAAACAAGGCCATTTATAGGAATGTTCCATGAACTTAATTGAAATGAGGAATTTCCCAATTGATGAATTCAAAGCTTCCTCCCCCCCCCCCTTTTCTATTAATGGCCAATTTTTCCAATTTTCCGAATTTTGCTCAACATCTTCTAGCTTTAAAATCGTTTACAAAGCTGAATATGCAATCCAATTAATTTAGCAAAATCAGTTTTATTGCCCAATGTAAGTAAGCTTCAGCTTTTTGATAATCTCCATTTTTTCCCCCCTACAAAGAAAATCGATTTCTTTTTTAAACCATAATTTCAACATCAGAGCTGACAAAACGTCTTGAAAGAATGTCAACTTTCAAGATCACAACTACTGCAACTAATACTACAGTATGGGTCAGTTGGAATTCTACAAATACATCTTTTATCTTCCTATTACTTATTATTTAAGACCAACAAAAAGAGGGAGGGGGTTGTTGGATTTTGAGTACTAAATTGCTGCTGTTGGCAAGAAAGGATTTCCTCACCACCACCCCTCCATCACAATTGCTAACAATTTTAGCTAAATTGCAATGAATTCTTCCCACAGCAAAAATGTTAAAAGTGAGAAATATTTCTTAGTGATAACATTAATTCTAGGTTTTAAAAATATAGGAAATTATTTTGGACCAATGTAGGACATAAGAGAAAAAAACGTTCAACTAAGATTTCATTGTATTTCACGAAATTAGCCTTTACTCCAAGTTACCAATAAAAACTTTTTTAAAAATGGAATTTATAGTTTCCAAAATTTATAATAGAAAAAATTAGCTAAATGCGTAATTTCACAAGTTTAAACAACTCAATAAATTAAAATTTGTAAGAAATACTTATATCGTATTAAAATCTAAATGCATATCAAATTACAAATTTGAATATCTCATCTTGTATTACATAAGAATAATGTGAATGAAAGAAATCCAACTTTATGAAATGATTAAATACCGATTGCATTCTCACAAAAAGCAATTCAGAAGCTAGAATAATATGTTGAAATTCCTTAATCACCCAACGCAGTTACAAATACAAAAGTAATTCAATTTATATGTTAGTGCAACAAGCTTTTTTTTTTTTTTTCGCCTGCAATATTCCCCGCCTGCAATACTGAATGACATTTACTTCAAAACAAGAAAATCAACATTTGATGTTGAATAACGCATATCTGATAAATGATATAAAAGATTTTAAAATATCTGATAATATCTTACCATATGATATAAGTAGGGGATCAATTCCAACTTTACTGCCAACCGGAAGAACCTAGAAAAGGAAAATTAATCATTTCAGAATATAAAATCACTTAATTTGATTGCTTTAATCACAAAATTTGAAAACAAGTACTTAAAAATCGGAAAAGCATTCAATAAAAAAAAGTTTTAAAACTATCATATTTAATTATTATTTAAAGAATACATTCTATTTAAAGAAATAATTAAGAAAGAAAAAGGCTAATTTCTCACAATTTTGTGTAAATGTGAACATGAGACTAAGAATACAGTAGTTTGGAAATAAAATAAAAATTCTTACTTACCCTAGACAGCCATTCATGAATAGTTGGAGTACCAGGCATGCCTTCAATATTCAAAAAATGTTTTTAATAAATTTTAAGGGTACTTAAATTTCAACATATGACACTCACTGAACTAAGCAAAAGTTATTTAATGCTCATTTGAATGTTGATGTTTGAATATATTTACTAACCTTCTTTTAATAATGTCCAATTATTATCCAATTGCTTATCTGCTTGCTGAAAATACCGCCTTTCAGTCCACAAACTAGCATGGTTTTCTGTTATCACAGCAGTCCCTAGTGTTTTAATATCAAATAAATTTTTAAATTAACAATATTATCAAATACTATCAATTTATTTGCACTATCAAAATACACAAGTAAACAAATTCTGAGACAGCATAGCATATTGCAAACAGTAAAATATTATAATTATCAAACTGAAGATTAATATATCCGATTTAATATCAATAACAAGATTTTTGACAGAACTGCATAATACATTACATTAATTTTTTAAATTAAAAAAATAAAAATCATATAATTATTTAATATATTTCTTTGTAAAAGTAATCACAGTATATTCGCATTTGTTTAAACAAAATACTTTATTCAATTAAAAATCTATATTACATACTCAAAAAATATGTAAAAATATTTAAATACCAAGAAAGTTAAATTATAAGAGAAAACCCAGAAATTAAAAATGCATTGTCTTTGTTAATACATAACATGGAAATATGAGGCGTTCCTTTTTGTTGTTGTTGTTAACGACTGTACACCTCTGTCACTTTGTTATTTATTATCGCATCTTCAAAAATTTGGCGTCGATGGAAATGATTCGATGGGACAGGTTTGTGTTAAGATAGACCAAGTTAATTAACTCAAAATTTTTTCCCATTACGACTATCAATATTTTTGCTGAATCGATTAATTACAATGAAATTAACATCTCAATAAGATTTTAAGGAATTCTGATAATAATTCTAAGATTTATAGAATTTTGAAAAATGACTCTTCCAATGTTAAATGAGTCTTAGGAACTTGCAGCGATATCTCTAGAATTATGTATTTCTGCAAAAAAAAAAAAAAAAAAAGAAAAAAAAATTCACTCACCTATAGAAATCTATACCATTTCATCAAGTCACAAAATAAATGTATGAATAAATGTGGGGGAAAAAGTGAATTGTAACACAGCAAAAATTTTGCATATTGACAAAGCTGAAATGCTAAAATACCGGAACCCAAGAATTTGGCACATACCTCAAATAGTTTTCAAAATAATCTCAAAAATTTTAAAATTTCCACAGTAGATTTCCAACATTCACACTTTGAGGGACCATGTATTAACTTTATTTATATTTAAAGATCTAGTTTTCATGAAGCACGAACTTTAATGGCCATTATAATATTGCAGATAGTTTAATTTAACGTAAATTTTGGTGTCTTTTTTAAAATGTATGTTTTTGTTACCTTTTTTGCACTTAGACGATATAAAATTAGATTGCAGCAGAAATTAACAGTGGGAATGTTTAATTTTTACTCTTTAATAGCAGTTATTATTTGCAAGCAAATGAAATAAAGAGCAAAGGAAAGCTGCACCATTTCTTATCATTCAGCAAATTAAAGCTAAAATAAGGAGATTAATTAGCACCTAGTTATATATTCAATGGCTTACTAATGAGAACTCACTCATAAAATTCTTTAATTAGGTGGAGAATATTTTAAAATATATATAAAATGATTCCATCAGAGTTATGAAATAACTTATTCTTTAGAATTGCATTTATTAAAAAAATAAATTGAAACACTAATTCGAGATATTGCAACATGATATTGAGCTTTGCTCAATTCATC
The DNA here is from genome assembly GCA_026543865.1 of Argiope aurantia. Lineage (NCBI taxonomy): Eukaryota > Metazoa > Arthropoda > Arachnida > Araneae > Araneidae > Argiope > Argiope aurantia. The sequence continues at coordinate 402,346 of JAPMOR010043764.1, forward strand.
TGTATTTGTGTCGATTGCATCAGATGTTGCATAACAGGAAGAATGTCCATCATTCTGTCTTTTATTAAAATTATTATGCAGTAATAATCTTAATACATCTTGTAATTGAACAATTGTTTCCGAATGAAAATAAATGTTCAACCTTTCAATAAACACCTATAACTTTATTGGCTTAAAATGTCTTTACAATATTCGCATCTCACCAATCAGCGACTTTATTAGGGGAAAAAATGGGTAAAACAATGCATTTCATCCACTATGAAAATTAAGATGTATGTTAATTTCTTAGGGCTGGGTCAACTAAAAAAGACTAAATGATTGATTTTAAAAGTAATGGAAATGCTCCAATATTTTAATAAACAGAAAAAAATATATATTTTTTGAAAAGTCATACACAGTTTAAGGATAAATCTAAGTCGTGTTGTTTGTTCCTCTGGAATTCCTGGAATAAAAACGAAAAAAAAAAAGTAATTTTGCAATTAAAAGGCTGAGATTCATTTAATATACGGTCCCCAAAAGGTTGACTTTTTTTTTCGGCAGAGATTTCAGCTAACAAATTTACGTGTATCTCAAGAACTACGAATATACTGTGAAATTCGGAACGAAATTTGCTACATACATACATACATACATATATAGAAAATTGCTGGATCATATTATTAAAAAATCTCAATTTACATAATCGAAAAATTTCGAGATAGCAGTTAATTAACTCAGTTAATCAGCTTGTCAATCTAATAAACTTGTTCCCTCCAATCATTTCCGTCGACACCAATTTTGTGAAGATGAGATAATAAATAATAAAGTTACAGAGGTAAATTTTTCTTTGTCGACGACTGTGCAAAATTCAATTCAGTAAATTAAATATGATCAAACACTCAGCATGATTTATTAATGATAAAACTGCATTATTTTGAAATGGAAGTTGAATGACAAGGGAAGGGGGTCTCCTCAAAAATTAATTTACAATTTTCAATTTTCCACACCAGGTCTGAGCAAAGGAATCAAAGAAGAATGTTTACTGGTACCGATTTTTCTCATCTGAATGTTGTGCTTTCATATACAGAGTGATCACAAAATAACAGGTGCTCAGAGCCCTGTAGCGCGTTACGTACTGGACGAAATATAACAAAATTTGGCCATCATACACATTAAAGCATTCGGTTTCGAATTATCAAGAAAAAAAAATTAGTAACAAAAAACTCCGATAGGAGAAATTTTGGCGCTACGATCAAAAACTTTATTATATAATTTGCTTATACAGGTACTTTGTGACATGATATAGAAGATAAAAGGAATGGTTGCGGGAAATTGAAGTCATTCTGCGTTGTCACTACGTGAACGCGCCTTATTAGTCAAGCTGTTTTATCAGCGAGATGAAAATGCCAATGCTGCTTTTCGTGAATACCGGCGGTTAAAACAGTTAAGTAGTGGACCGATGACCATAACTAACTAACGAATAATAGTTGAAAGATTTGAAACAACAGGAATTCTTGGTGTGCGAGAATTCAAGACCGAGAATGTAAAGGTATCAAGCAGGGATAAGTTGAAGTTACAGACGAATAAATGCCAATAAATTTTGTTATAGACACCATCAAATAAATTTTGTTATATTTCGTACAGTACATAACACGCTACAAGGCTCCGAACACTCTCCTGTTATTTATTGATCACCCTGCATATAAATAACATAGAAGTTTCAATATCAAAATTAATCAAATGGCTACTTGATAATCATTTTTAAATACAGTCATAGACTTGAAATAACGAAACATTTATCCATTTGTAAATAAGGACATGTTCCTGACATGTCCTTGAATTTACCAAAGCTTTATGCCACTTCTTCCCATCCTGCGCCAATTTGCTTCACTCGTACAATTGAAAATTGCTAGTGTTTCAAAATATATATTATCTATTAATGATGATTTTATAGTATTAAAAATCACATTGCATTTCTCAAATTCACATATTTAACGACATATATGAGCTAAAACATACCAGTTGTACCAGTAAATCCTGAGATAAAAGCTCGACGCCGGTCACAAGGGGCAAGATATTCACTCTAAACAAACAAAAAATACAATTAATCCAATGTTTATGAATATCAAAAGTGATTTTATTTATGATATTTTTAAAATTTGACTAAAACAAGAAATTTTGATTAAAGCGTCCCAAAATAATTAAAAATTCCACACACTGTAATTTAATAATAATTTGCAAGGAAGTTATTGGATGGGTTACATGGCACAAGAGACAGGTTTGACTAAACAGCACCAATCAAATGGTAAAATTAGAACACAAAATCCTATAAACTAAAGATCAATTTTCACAACAATATAAAATTTAAGTAAGGTAAAGCTACACACAAATTCAAAACAAAATAAAAAAATATATCTAAACTTAGTTTAAAAACATTAAAAATTGCTATAATACAATTTTAACTGCAATGGCAATAGAAAAAGAGGGGATTAATACAGTCTTTTTATGTGTCCTTTACATATATCTGCCATGAACAGGGATACTTACACAGTCGTGAGATAAAAAGTCTTAAAATTTACCAATCTATAGAGGTTCTTTTTCAATCGCTCTTTGAGGGTTGCTCACTCAGAGAAATTAGAACTTGCAGAGTTGTTGCTGGTGCTACTATTCAATAATAGGATGTGTTTCTTCGATTGTTTCACGTGAATTGTAATCTATCGCATACTTGTTTTTCAATTATTTGTTTTTTTTTTCTATGACTAACTGAGAGATGGTGTGTTGGCATTGTTCAGGATTTAAGCTTACAATAGGTGATTTGAGTTGTCAAGAGTTGTTATGGTATCAACATGCTGAACAGAAATGGAAGTATCATCCACTTTCGTGGATTCATTGTGTAAAACAGGGAGGGATGAAGTCGTCCAAAATTTAGATTAGTTTGTATTATTTCCATTATTTCTCACTGCCACTATACAAGATTTATTTTTAGGCTTATTCCTTTCTTTTTAATTGCAGTAAACCGAGAAAGATACTGTGAATCATAAAAGGTAGGAAGGGGTTTCAGAGAGTAATTCTTAAAAATATAATTTATCACCATAAACATTTGTAAATGATTTTTTATTAGATTCAGAATTAACTGTGTTTTTTAATGTGTTATTACTTTGTATTTTTGCTTATATTGTTTTCTTAGTTTGATAAGATTAAAGTTGAGGGATTACTAGAAGTTTCTTCCCTGAAAACAAAACAGATTCTAAATGTCATTTTTAGAGTGATAAACAAGTAAAAATACAATCTTATTTATTTTTGAAGTTTTAGATTCAGCTGTAAAAGAAATGCCAGATGCTGGTGTAAACATTCACATGAACTTTTCAGTACACGAATGTGATTACCTGTTTACATTACAATGAAATTATTTCTTTCAAGCCACCATTTACAGACCTACACGCAAAAAGAAACCATACTCAAATCTTGTAACTGGCTCATGTTTCTTTCCTTTTGCAATCAATGTTATCATGCCCAGTTTCAGTACAGTGGGTATAAGTTAGTGCTTTGCGATAAAGAGCTTTGGCATGTCCAAGAAATAGGCATTGATAACACCACAATGGGTTCGGGACGCAAGATTTTATGGTATAACAAATGTAACCTGCCCGAGAAATATGATAATTTTGAAAAGTCAAAATAGGATGCCTGGTTTTTAAAATATGATCATTTTTATTGTAATCCATCATATATCAGTCACCCCTTGACTGCACATTCCATTCAAGATCTTATCTATTTCATTAAGATACATCTTGCCACTGAAAATTATTCCTTTATAAAAGAATTAAGCTATCTGTGAAGAGTGACAAAAATGGGAATTGTTGACAATTTTCTACAGATGGCGATTTGATTCGCCTGTTTGTGAGAAGATTTCAATCAATAAACCAAAGAAGTGGAATTTCCATATGGATTTGATGTCACTGAACACTACCTGAAATCGTCTTTTCTATAAAAAATGGTGAAATGAAATGAAGATGTGCACTTGGTGCAAATATTCTTTTTAAAGCAAAAAACAAAATGCAATAAATGTTTGACGCCCATTTAAAGAAGGAGTTGTTGCTGTTGTTGTTTTTAAAGGTCCTATATTACATGGTATAAAAATCAGGTTTCATGGTGCAGTCCACCAACGAGCCCAACAAGAAAAGGCAGCCATCAGTTTTGCAAATAGCCAGCCTTGGTACACAGCTTAGAGCTGACCATAACCTATACACTAGAAACAATGACCAACCTTCACAAGCCCACAAGAATGACCCCTTTCATGCTCGCTAGCAGGCTTATCAATCAGATGGCTCCTCCCCAACCAAGATGAAATCCAATACATAAAAAGCACTGATTTGCCCTTTTAAATATTCTAAATTATTATTTCAAGGTTTCTAAATCATTTTGTGTATGGTAAATTTTATCTGCAATAAAAGAATATAGATTAGATTTCAACACAATGCTTTATTTCAAATCTAATAACCATTGTGACAAAAAAATTAATTGCATTGCTATCAAAAATAATTATAGCAATCAATTACAAAAAAAAATTGGACATTTCAGAATTAAAAGCTATTAGCAATAATTTTATAAGTGTAGTGTTTTGTAGCTCACTTAAATAAATTTTAAAAATCATGAACAATACTTCAATCTTAGATTTTTAAAAATGACAATAGTTCATAGCTTAAATTATGTTTTGGTTAATCGCTTATTTTCCATAAAACTAAATGTCAATTCAATTTTTAAAAAAGTACAATATTCACTAAAAAAATACCTGATGTGCATCGGTACATGGAATGATATAAGCTTGTAATGGGTCTGAGACATAATTGGTATTCTTTAAAAGAGCTCGCATTCTTTTCAATAAAACACCAGTGTTTTTCATTGCCATATCCAACGGTTCAGACGTTGAAGCACCTAAATAAATGTAAACAGTGAGCACATATTTTATAAATCAAGAGTTAATAAAAAGTGAAAAAAGGTAGTGCTTTATTTTTTAAACAAATAATAAACTAATACTACTCTTCTGAGTGTTTACTTAACCATTACTTACAACAAAATTAGACCTTGAATTGAAATTAGATGTATCTGGAATTGTTTAAGGAAGAAAGAAAACTAAGTTTGCAAAAAATCTTAGCAAATCAGATTTCTAGAGTTTAAAATAGAAATGAACTTAAAATTCACAAAAGGTACTCCAATGAATTTAGAGGAAGAACAAAAATATAAATTTCATACAATCATGTTTTTTATATAATAAAGTAGTACAAGTAAAGTTCGATTTCTAATTATGATGATGCTCACTCAATATAAAATTTTGTTTATTTGTTCAGTTAACAATGTTATTGTAATTTATCTTGCTTTATATACAAATTCCTAAACTTAATTAAATCATTAAAATTAATTCCAAAGTTTAGTTTCATAGAAAACAAATGATAAAGAGTACACATAATAAAGATATTGATGAAAACTTTTTTTTCTATGACCATGTTTCAAAATATATAAGCTAGTAAGTTGAAAAAGCAACATTAAAAATGATTTTGATTTTTATATTATATATCATCAAAAACAGCATTTGCAACAACATAATTTTAGTTTTATTATAATGGAAGATTACTCCTTTGGTATCTAAATCAGCCAAAAAGAAACTTTAAAAGTACTTAAAAAAATTTGAAGAAATGAGCAACTGAAAAGTTAAAAATGAAATTAGCTTTTCTTCATCATGCAGCTTTCCCTCAATTAAATTGTCTTAAGTTAGCAAGCATTCTGCAGATCAAAATACGTATTTTTAAATTTTTTCAAATTTGAATAATACCCAAGTTAAGTTGTTAAAGAAAACTACAATCAAGAAAAATACATTCTGATACTGTCTGAAATATCTCAGCTGACCATATTTTTAATCGAAATATTTAATTAACACTTGTTTAATAGTCACAAACACATTTCGTAAATTTGGCAATACTGGATACAAATGGTAATCTTGTATATTAGAAATCTAGTCTTAAGAGATGAATGCCAAGACCTAGCAAGCTTACTGCATCAGAATTTAAAATACATAACAAGAGTTAAAGCATAATGCCTACTACAAAAATTAGAAACTGAAATTATGAAATTTATAAAGGAAGCAATACACGAAATAATCAGATATACAACACAATGGACTATTTTTTATCCTTAGAAGGTACTTCAAAATAATGAAATTTGCTTTTTATAATAGCAATAATTCTCCTCATAACAAATAAGTTTTTAAAGTATATTTTATTTTGCATGAAAATCTAAAACATAACTGCATATTTCAGTTCTTAATTTTATTTAATATATTATATAATACTTGTTATGTATCTGGCAACAGCCAGATGTTCGGTGTAGTTGTTGTTATGCTCGTTCGTGCCTGTGTATCTTAATGCTAATAAATGTTCTTTGCGTGTATGTAAAACGAATCGTATCGTCTCTCGGTCTACCTGGCATACATGACAAAAGAGTTGGCGACGAGAATGGGATCTTCGAACATTAATTTTGAATCTTATGAGGCGTCTGTGGAAGACTGGTCCAGTTATGTGGAACGTTTAGAATCTTACTTCGTTGTTAATGGGATCGAAGATAAAATGAAAGTCCCTGCTATTTTAGGCCTTATGGGAGCAACAACGTATAAATTGTTAGAGAATCTGGCCACTCCGAACATTCCTTCTGAATTGACTTATCAAGATATCGTAAAATTACTTTCGGAACATTTGAATCCTAAACCACTAGAGATGACAGAACGGTTTCGTTTCTACAAGAGGAAGCAATTTGAAGGCGAGTCCATTGCAAATTATTGTGCCGAATTACAAAAACTGTCCATACACTGTAACTTTGGGAACAATTTAAGTACGATGCTTCGTGATAAATTGGTGATGGGTCTCAAAAACGAAAGTATACATAAAAAGCTGTTAGCAGAGGATAAGTTAACATACGAAAAAGCTACGAGCATTGCATTCGCAATGGAATCTGCTCAGAGAGATGTGTGTGAAATTCAGAATCAAATGGTATCGATAAAAAAATTACATAGTTCGCAAGATAACTATCAAAAAAGATTTTTCTAAATTTAAGAAATCTGAACCTACAAAGAAGTTTGATAAATCTCGGAAATGTTACAGATGCGATAGTACTCAACATTCAGCTCACGAATGTAAGCACAAGAACACTCAGTGTAGTTGCTTAAAGAACGGGCATTTGGCAAAAGTCTGCCGCTCAAAACATAACGAAACAGTTAAACAAATAGAATCTTGTTCTGAAACTGTACCAGTTAATAGCGTTAAATCACCACGACATGCAAGGGATAAGATTTTATTAGAAATTTTTGTTGAAGGGAATAAATGTTTATTTGAATTAGATACCGGAGCTGCTATTAGTTGCATGAATGTGAATGAATTTAAGAAACTTTGTCCGGATGTAGCCATTAAGCCTACCAAATTATTGCTTAGGAATTTCGATAATTCTATGATAACATCAGCTGGCCAAGCAGTGGTGCAAATTCAATACAAAGATCAAATTAATACAGAAACTATTTATTTGGTACATGCAAAAGTAAACGCAGTTTTTGGTCGTGAATGGTTGAGAAATTTCCAATTAGACTGGAGCTCAATTAAAGCAGTTCGGGTTGAAAATTGTAATTCTCGAACCAATAAATTAAATATCTTGCTTCAAAAGTATGAGAAAATTTTTTCTCCGGGTATCGGGAAACTGGAAAAGTTTTGTTGCCGTCTTCAAATGAAACCTAATTACAAACCGGTATTTTTTAAACCTCGACTAGTACCATTTGCTTTAAAAGAAAGAATAGAAACTGAACTTAATAGGTTAGTTGCAGAAGACATCATTGAGCCGGTGACATATAGTGATTGGGCTACACCAATTGTTCCTGTTATCAAAGAGAATGGGAATCTACGAATCTGTGGTGATTATAAGGTGACTATCAACCCAGGACTAAAAATTGAGCAGTATCCTTTACCCCGTATCGAGGACATTTTTGCTGAACTGTCAGGAGGGGAGTTCTTTACTAAAATCGACTTATCTGAGGCATACCTTCAAATGTTAGTTGATGAGCAGGACCGACATCTATTGACGATCAATACTCACAAAGGTTTTTTCCGTTACAAGAGAATGAATTATGGTATAGCCTTAGCTCCGGCAGTGTGGCAGAGAGCCATTGAACAAGTTTTATCAGGCATCGCGGGGGTACACGTATTTTTAGACGATATTACCGTAACGGGGTGAAATGATCAAGAGCATTTTGAAAGGTTAGAATTAGTACTACAGAGACTAGAAGAATATGGTCTCAGAGTAAATAAGCGGAAAAGTGATTTTTTTAAGAAATCTGTGAATTATTGTGGTCATACAATTGATAAATTCAGCCTCCACAAAACACAAGAAAAATTCGATGCAATTACGAAGGTACCAGTTCCAAAAACTGTATCTGATTTGAAGAGTTTTTTGGGTTTAGTCAATTACTACGGGAAATTTATTCCCAACTTATCTACTCGTGTCGCTCCTTTCAATAACTTACTGCAGAAAGGTACTAAATTTTTGTGGACTGCAGAATGTGAAAAAGCTTTCAAGGGATTGAAAAAAGAAATTGCTTCAGACCGAATTTTATGCCATTACGATCCTAAGTTACCTCTTGTATTACAAACTGATGCATCACCAGTTGAAATAGGAGCAGTTTTAAGTCACATTATGCCAGATGGTTCAGAAAAACCAGCAATGTTTGCATCAAGGTCATTGACTAAAACGGAACGTAATTATTCGCAAATAGACAAGGAAGCATTGAGTATCGTATGGGGAGTAAAGAGATTTTATCAATATTTATTTGGTCGACATTTTGATCTCGTAACCGATCATAAACCCCTAGTATCAATTTTCGCACCTAATCGTAGTTTACCATGTCTATCAGCAACACGAATGGTTCATTATGCACTTTTTCTATAAGCATTCAGTTATACAATCAAGTATCGAAACACTAAGAATCATAGCAATGCCGATGCACTTTCACGGTTACCACTAGCAGTTGGCAAGGACTGTGAGTACTTGACTGAAGCAGACGTGACAAATATTTCGCAAGTTGAATTAATGCCTGTTACAACAACTGACATAGCTAGAGCTACTAAAACTGATAGGAAATTGTTCGAACTGTATGAAAGTTTAAAATCTGGAACTGAATTACCTGTGCCTTGGAAAGGTAGAGAATCTGAATTTTCATTGCAAAATGGTTGCATAATGTATGGTCATAGAGTATGCATTCCTAAAAAGTACCAGAATAAAGTTTTGGAAGAACTTCATGTTGGACATCCTGGAATTGTCAAAATGAAGGCTATAGCTAGAAGCTACTGCTATTGGCAAGGTATTGATGCCAGTATAGCCAATTTTGTTCAGAACTGTTCAGCTTGTATCGCAACGAGGAACGAACCAGCAAGGATAAATCAACATCCGTGGGAATGGCCAAATGGACCTTGGCAAAGGATACACGTTGACTGCGCTGGTCCTTTTATGGGGAAAATGTTTTTTGTAGTCTCTGATGCATATTCGAAGTGGATAGAAGTCATTCCGATGAAAAATATTACAGCTAGTTTTACAATTCATCATCGTATTCTTTTTGCTCATTATGGAATTCCCTTAACTTTGGTTAGTGATAACGGCGCAAGTTTTACTAGTTACGAATTTCGACATTTTTTGAAACTGAATAATATTAAACATATAACTTCAGCACCGTACCATCCTGCTACGAACGGACAGGCAGAAAGAATAGTGCAGTTATTCAAAGTTTCGTTGAAATCGAGTAGAGGCGATTCTGGAGATTTAAATGTGAAATTACAAAGATTTTTATAACAGTATAGAATAACTCCACATTCTCTCACGGGAGAAACTCCGAGTGCCTTGTTTTTGAAGAGATGTATTCGCACTTGGCTTGATCTTTTTAAACCAAATTTGAGAGACAAAGTTGTTCAGAAACAGAGTTCGAGACTTGACACAGAATCTATCTTGCGTGAGTTTCAGGAAGGGGAGAAAGTAGCCGTAAGAAATTATTCCGGACCTAACAAATGGAAAATTGGAACAATTATAAACCGAGATGGAACTTTGAGTTATAGCATACAAGTTGGAAATGAAATTTGGAAGAGACACGTAGATCAAATAAGGAAATGTGGGAAGTCGATTGAATTATCCCAAGCTGCTACTGAAATTCCAATTTACGATAAAGAATTGAATTTTCCAGATGAGCCAGTATCCGATGATGTTGCTGAATCGGAACCGCCTGCACCTGTACCTGAAGTTGTCCCTGAACCTAAAGATGTACCTGTACCTGCCACTCCAAGTGATGATATACCACCTAAGCCTGTACCAGACGCTTCCGGAAAGCCGAAAACTGATGTGCCACTCCGACGCTCAAACCGAATCAGGAGACCTCCAAAGAGACTCGACCTGTGACTCTATATTTTGTCGGGGAGGAACTGTTATGTATCTGGCAACAGCCAGATTGCAGAACCTTCCAAGCTGTGTGACGCGCTCGTGTTCAGTGTAGTTGTTATGCTCGTTCGTGCCTGTGTATCTTAATGCTAATAAATGTTCTTTGCGTGTATGTAAAACAAATCGTATCGTCTCTCGGTCTACCTGGCATATGGCATGGCATGATTCGGTTTATTATATTATAAATATTATACTTCAGTTCTTAATGTATTTTATTTCAGTTATAGAAATGATAATCTTTTAAAAACCATTAAAATCTTTGACTTGCAAATCATAAATTCAGTAGAAAAAAGCTTCAGAAAACTTGAAATAAATAAAAACTTTTAAGAAATTAATTCAAAAAATAAAAGCAAACAGAATGCCATACTTTTTCTTACAAGTTCTTATCTCAGGCATAATCAGACACATGTGTCATTAAGGTAGAAGAAAATATTTATATGTGAAAAGGAATTATGTACAGGAGGATTATAATTAAAGGTACGATTTCAAAAATCGATAATTTTAAAACTATTGGTCAGAATGAATTTATATTTTAGCAGAATAATCGTAAGGCAATGGAATTTTGTTTGGCGAAGGGAGAAAAAACAGTTCCATATGTGCCGATAGATGGCGCTGTCAGGGTTCACATTTTTCTGGAGACACGCGAAATACTGATACGTGACATGCACACTGCAGACAAAGCTGCCATAAAAATGCACCAGCTCTTTGCCAGAATGTGCCAACATGATTCTGAAAGATCGTGCTCTACTCTTGAAGCTTTATTTTATAAGAACGATGACTGTACACCAACAGCTATCAGGAAGTTTCGGACATTAAAATCCATAAAATCGGGTCCTATAACCATAAATGATCCGTGAAAAATTATTGTTCAATTCGTTACGTCTTAGTTATCCATCAGTAAGGTATTTGTTCCATGAAGCCTTTTTTTTTTTATTTTCTTTTTGTCATTATCACTGTTGTCGCTATAAACATGTATTCTTAATAACTTTTTAGTAAACCCCTGCACTCTATTGTTTTTTCTTGGCTAACAATATTCTTGTATTTAACTAATCCATTTTTGGTCTTTCCACTGACAGCGCCATCTATCGGCACATTTCGGAACTTTTTTTTCCTTCGCCAAACAAAATCCCATTGCCTCACGATTGTTCTGCTAAAATATTAATTCATTCTGACCAGTAGTTTTAAAATTATCGATTTTCGAAATCTTAACTTTATTTATAATCACCTTGTATATTAGAATTCCCCACAACAAATTTTATCAAATTTGGAGGCGAGCTCCGATAAAGATTTCAATTTCAAATGCATTAATCTGGATATGAAATTAATTTGTTATGAATAATTTTTTCCTTATTTCAATAAATATTATTTATATTTTAACACAAAAACCTGGTAACCATCACAGCTCTAAATTACTTTAAGCTAAAGAATTTATATAATTGCATTTTATTAATTTTATCAAAAGTTGTCAGCACGTGTCTATAAAAAAATCTGTGACAAGTCCAGCCAGATCTGTCTAGTGCAACAGACAAAATGAATTGCATCACTTTGTGATAAAGGGTGTTTTGGTAATTATGATATGGAAGCAAAATTTTTTGTTGAGAAAACGCATCTCTCAGCAGTCCATTCATATGATTGAGAAAAAACACGAATTCTTCACAGATACGCATTTTATTAATTTCTTACATTTTTGAATAAAGCTTCAATAAAAAAAATCCACATTTCCTGAAGATTTAAATTAAAATTGATAAATTATTGAAATAATCCTTTAAAATTTTAAAATACAACACTGAAGAAAGTTATTCTTGGAATGAAAATATCTGAAGATGGTTTACAAAAATTATTCTCTATTTATTTACATCTCTGGTATACTTAAACAACAAAAGGGTTAATCATTAACTTCAAAAAATTCCTATGAATAGTTGCAAATATAAAAAACTATAATTCATTAAGTATTCATGAAATAAAATTTGAACTATCATCTTTTATTAACTGAACATTTATGGAAATACACTATGAAAAATGAAGATGAAATGCAACAAATTAAGATGCAAATGATGCAAAGTAATATTTAGAATTATTGATATACACCCTTAAAATAAAATAAGCAGTGATTAATAAACTGCTAGAACATCATAACAATTTATTAATGATGATTTATCATGTTCTAAATTTGGTTTTAAAAAATCATGTAACAAATAAGAATTTAAGAAACAAAAAGAACAATGAGCAGAAGTGAAACTAATATTGCTACTACTAGAAAAATTGGATAAATTATTAAATCTCATATCACAGGTAAAAAGACATCTAAAGCAGACAAAGAATGAATTAATGATTTTTCCTTCTATATTTAAATAATGACTTTCAACAAACTTACTTTTATGAATTCACATTTCATAAATCCTGCTGTTGCAGCTGTTCAGTGCTAAGGATTCCAGCCCTCATTACTTAGGATTCTAATGAAACACGCATGCAAAGCAACCACTTCTGAAGATGTAAATTTCCTACAATTTAGCAACAATCACAAAAAAAGAAATAACAAGCAAGCTGCATGCTCTATTAACCAAAAAGCACATCACACTATAATTCTATGCAAAAAAAGAAAAATCAAGCAAAATTTATGCTTAATATATTTACAGAAAGAATGAGAAAAAGCAAATTGGCTTCTCTAAAAGCAAATTATAACTAAATAAATAAAATATAAAGAAACATTTAACAAAAATACATAAATATATACATCTTTGGAGTAATTTACTTACTATTAGATAATAACCAATCTTCATCAGGACTCAGCTCTCTGAATGGAACAAGAGCAGGCATCCCTCTATTCTGTGTGCGTTCCACTGCTTTAATAGCAGATAAAGATGGTACCATTGTAGCAAGTGCAGCCATTTGAGGATTAACTGCTAGATATTTTAAAGTTTCAGTGAACAAGGTTGGAAGTGGAGTTATTTCTTCTTGAGAACGGAGTTTCAAATCTGAAACGACTTGGTCCACTTTGTTGCGCCAAGCATCCGGAGGGTGGTTGTGTTTATTGTTTGCTTTTTTAATACGACTATATACAGTCACAGCTCTACCTGGACATTGTCGATCTCTAGCACATCTCCAGTACACAGTACCCTCCTTTCCATCACGAACCTTGTTGTAACGATGCCCTTCATAAAGAAGAGCTATTCCACCTCTTTGAGTAGCAACATACTGGCATTCCATTCTTTAAAAAATAATAAATATCTCTAACTGTGTTTACAATTATTATAAATTGCCAAAAATATGGCATTAAATACACAAAAATTAAAGCAAATTGAAACAAAACATAATAGTATATTTGAATGCTATTTAATTATTTCATACAATTATTATATATTATATTTCATACAATTAACAAAAAATTATAATTAAGTTTTTTAAATGATTACATTAAAAAAATTATAAAGAGTTATAAAACCAGAAATATTTAAACGTGAATTTCAAAATAGAAATTAAACAGACGATTTAGATTGAAATTGAAAATCCTGATTTAATGAGTTCATTATTTTGAGATAAATTAAAGTGTAATTCTTGCAAAAGAATTTTTTTTTGTTAAAAATAAATTGAGTAAGATTGTTCATCAAAAATTAATAAGTGATTAATCCTGCTGTTCTTTTCATATAATGTAACATTGGTGTCACATTAATCTAAACATTAAATACTACTTCTAGGAACCTATGTTCTCTGTGTTATCAGAAAAATATTTTGTTTAGAAATAAAGAAGTTTTAATGTAATAAACAATAAAATTAAAAAATGATGCAAAAATATCGAAATTTAAAGCTTATGTATCCAAAAAAAAATTTTAAAAATGCATTACAGTATACAGTTTAAATCTTACCTCCTTTATATCAATCATTTTGGGCAAAAATATGCAACATGAAACTTGCAATTATATTTTTTATAATGCGTCAATAACATGTTTCATTTATTCTTATTGTCTAAATGACTCAACCTGAATTATGAAAGTTCATTACTCAATTGTAAATTAACTGTAAACCTTTCAACAATTGATGTATGCCAACTTCTAATAATGACAGCCAAATGGCTGCTTTTCAAATAAACTTTTTTCCAGTTGATTATAAATAATACAGAATTTAGCATGGGCAATAAAATATAGAATTATTGTCACATAATAATTAGAAAACATTTATTTATTTATTTTTGGATTTTAGGTTTTTACATTTTTAGAAAGGAGATTAGAAATCTGAAAAATTATTTTTTTCTTCGGTTATTTACACAGATATCATTATTAAAATTTATTCACCATCACACTTTTTATGAATGAAAGGTCTCTTCCATGAATATTTTCCATATTTTTTTTTGCAATATTCAATTTCGAATGTCTTTCAGAAATTGCAATGGAATCTGCTGAAAATCTCTCCTACTTTTTGTTTCTTGTTCATGTAAATCTGGTATTTGTTTAGCTAAACATTTCCATCAACTAAAGTTTCAATATTCTGATTTCTTTACATTTCTCATCAGAATTGGAGAACAATCTCATTCTTTGTTGCCTACACATACTCACAATGTTCTTTTTCTTATAAGATTTGAATAGCTCAATGCCCAAAGGATCATATATGTCATCTTCATCCCCACAATTTTCTTCTATTTCAGAGCATAGGTTCTTATTTATTTCTCCCAATAATTTCCTTTGCATTGACATTTTTTAGTTAAGTTTTTGAATTTGTGTTTGAATAATCCATTAAAAGTAAAATACAAAAATTACTGGTAATTATTTTTATTTATTCATTACCAAAAGATAGTAGTTGATTATTAATACAAATAGAACAAATCACATTGCAAATAGTTGTAATACCATGTAGTATACAGCCAGTAATCAAATTTGAATTATGTTTTTTGCCTTGTGTATTACCATTAGCCAGTGATCTGTACCTGACATAAAACAAACTGCACCTTAACACAAAACAAGTTCCCAAAACACAATCGGATGACATTTTCTTGGAAAAAAGATTAGCGGCAACTTTGAAATTCCAATACCGACAACATTATAAAATTTAATACATTTTCCAGAAGTGATAACACAATTACAGTAGAATACATATAATCATAAAAAAGGATCAACAGATATTGAAAAATTAAATAACTAAATATTTTAGAAAAAGTCAAATAGTAAGTTGAAGAAAAATGAAAGCTTGGAATTTAACAATTTTGATTAGTCTCAAAAGTGGTCACTTGGTATAATGTTAATAATGTAGGTTGACTGATAAATGATTTTGCCTAGTACCCTGTTATCATTCAACTATATTATGCAACTCTTCATTTTGGGGGTGATGTTGTTTGTCTGATCCTTCTTTTATTTGCCTAATTTTTCTAAAAATGGGGGTGTTTTTTGGATAAATTGTTTTCAATTCATTTGGTACTTACTAATTGCCAGAAAATAACTACATTGAAACCAAAACTAATTTATTTAATAATAGATATCAATAAAAATTGATAAAATAATCAATTGTATCAAACTTAAACAATGAGAAATAAAATAAAAATGATTAACTGTACAATAAAATGAATAAATTTATATAAAAAATGCTTGAGATATTAAAAATATTGTAAAATCATTATACAAAAAGCAAATTAATCAATTGCAAGAATGATAAAATTCAATTTCAAACCATGTTTCCATAGAAATAAGTCAAGTCTGAATATTTCATTTTAGAAATTGATCCAATTTGTAGGATGTAATTGCATGTACTATTATGTTTTTAAATTTATATGTTAGATCTTTTACAATGGCTTCGATTTTTCCCCCTCAGTTTTAATTTAGATTCTTTACCAGTACAAATTTGTGCCTTTAAAACAAATGATGTTTTACTATAAAACAATGTTTTAATGCCATGATTTATTATTACCAGACACAAAAAGAACCGATTCCTCATCTACTGAAACAATTTTGTTAAGAAAAAAAATTTGGCTGAATTTCTAACCATTTTTCTGAAATTACTCAATAGGAAAGAAAGTATGTTTGCAACTCCTTTCTAGATGAATTGATTTATAATGAAATCAAATATTATGTATTAAATTTCATCCTTTTTAGTCGCAGTAGTAATATACTATGCACGATTTTAAATCAAAACAGCATAGAGTCCTACTCACCTAAATGCTACATTAATACTATTTGAAAAAATTTATAGAAAATACATAAATAAAAGAAAATCTTTTTCAGAGAAACAGCATAACTTCCTCACAAATAAAATCCCAAAACATCTATCTAACTTGATACCACCTATAAATAAATATCTGAAACCTCATTTTTCATAAGCTGTACAAAAATATTTCAAATCATAAAGAATAGCAGGGTTGAAATTAATACAAAAAATATCTAACACCAAAATAATAAGCCCATTTGAGAAAAAATAATTCCAATTTATAGAGAAAAATTTATAAATATCATTGCCATTAAATATAAGGTAAATTTAATAAATTAAAGAAAAATATTACTCATCCTTACGTGCTGCATCAAAAACAGATTCACTATATATAGCCTTCACTTTACTTCACAAACCCATGACGGAGTTTACTCTCTCCTATCCTGTCTAATCTGCTTTCATTAGACATCAGCAATCAGGGCATGAATTGGAAAAGCAAGTAGAAATTGAGGCACTGAAATAATGAAAAAATGCTTGTTATTGCAACACTACCATTTGACATAACTGATAAATTATAGGCTTTTAAAATTTAAGCATGTTAAATATTTAATATATCTTTTGAAGAGTAACAGTTTTATTTATAACTGATGTAATCAGCATCACTTTTTTTTTTTTTTTGACAATCTAAATTATGGCTGCCTCTTGAATACTGAGCCAAAAATAAAACTGATAATTAAAAAGATATAAATATCTGTATTAATATGATTTTTCTTGAACCATTTTTTTATAACAGAGTGGAACAATTAAGTTTCTTAAGATGAATTTAAAACAACAAAAGCAATTGCATGCGAGAAAGTCATATGAATTATTATAATAATTCTTGAGTTCTTAAGAAAAAGATTATCCACTGCCAGATAGCAAAACTACAATGGAATTTTAAAACTAACCATCATATCATAATTCAAAAAATATAAAAGTAATGAATCATCTTGATAAATAAAAGTATAGATTAAACATTGAAATGCTAATAACAATCAAATCTCACTATTTGGCCCACCATTTAATCATCATATCAAATACAATATTGAATCACTATATCATCACAAAAGCAGACTGTGTGCCTCGATATTATGCAGTTATTTTAGCAAGTCTTCTAAAACAAGAAAGGGGTACTCATCATCCTGGAAAGATTGTTAACCAGTCCCCAAATTTATTTTACTATATTGTAGAAGAGCAAAGAATACTGTTACCCATACACTAAAAACCTATCACCCATAAGGCTGGAATTTCCAGGTGAAATAAAACTGCAATATACAAAAAATTCTCTTTCTCAGGACATATGCTAAATTTTGAGATCATAACAAAAGGACTAATTATAATGCAACAATTCTAGATAAATATCTCTACTGATAAAAAGTTGAGGGATGCCACAGCTAATTTCTATCATTTTATTGATCATAATTACTTTTCATGTAAAATAATGTTTTATATAATAATTAACATTAAAATATAATAAAATATTGTAATAAGTTCTATAAACATTAATAACATAAATTATAAATGTGATTACAATTTACTTCAAGTATTTTAATAACCATTTCATGCTTTTATAACATCCAGATTTTTTTTATTTAAAAAAAATTCAATTTGTAATTGCAACAAAAGTGGATTTAAAAACATTTTTATTATTAGTGTATCACTTTTATTCAGTTTAGTAAAAAATGCAAATGGACAAAAGATTCAGCCGATTACATAAATATTTTCAAAATGTTAAACAAAAAAGAAAAATATTTTATGGCTCATTTTCAAAATAATGGTTTATTCTTAATTACAAAACATTTCTTTCCTATTCACTATGTGTTTCAAAGAAAGCTCATTCATAAATGGCTTTTTTTATTATTTTGAAATCAGTTGAAAAAAAATCAGTCAAATAGTCACAAGAGCTAGTAAATGCATAAAATTAATCACTGCAATATTATATATATATATGGCTGAAATGAGAAAACATTTGATATTGTGTTTTGATACAAGGTTTGAATTTCAATGATATCTGCAATATTAATGAGTAATTTTTCCTTTTTCTAAAATATAGGCTATAAAAAATTCAAAGAAAAAAGGCAGTATTAATAAATAATTATATTTTCTGAAACATTTTAATATCATTTAGGGAAAGAAGTCTCACTACGACTGAACAGAATATTGATGGTTCATGTAAAGGATAACAGAAATGGTAATTTCAATTTATCATTCATATATAATAGAAAATGAAAGTAATCATCCTATCTTCTAAAAACCTAAAATAATCAAAACTGATGATCAGGTCAACTTGTAGAATTAAAGTTCCAAGATCAGAAAAACAAAACAATATCAAATTAGTCCAAAATTAAGATCAAAATTTGTTTCCTTCATTATGGTACTTTTTTTTACTGCTTAATTTTTCTAATATTACAAGAAACTTTCTTTCATAGAAAGGTGAAATTATAAAGATTAACATAATGTAAGTAAAACAAACAAAAAAAATCATGAGTGTGAAACAAATTTAATAGATATTACAAGACCTAATTAACCTCAAGAGATTTGCCTCGTATATCAGCACTACATTACTTAGCAGGAATAAAATATTTGAACTCGTGCATTGACAAGAAGTCTTAAAAATATTTTAACCAACTTCAATATTTCATTATTATATTTAAAATGTTATTTGAAATTCATAATAAATGGCTGAATTGTTTTTAAAAAGTGTGCAGACATTAAAAAATATTCTATTTTTAATTGTGATGTTACCGATTTCATCCATCTATTTCCACTTAGTTTTTCTAACACAGGGTTGTCACTCAAGCCTGGAAAGAAAAAAAAAATTCCTGCATTTTCTCTGCGTGTATATGCAGTATAAAGGCAATCATGCAAACAGCACTCATGTGTTAGAATAACTATACCCCCCTCCCTCCTAGTTTTTCTGCAAAGGGAAGTAAGCAATAATTCGACATTAAATGAAACAGTATTATTAAATGAATGTTTACAGAGAAAAAAAATTTACTTCATTCTTGCCTAGAATTCAGCAAATTTAGTTTTCAAAAGATATTGATCCCTTTCTCATGCTCTTTTAATTTAAAATTATGCAAAATAATAATGGAATAAAACAAAAAATAATATTCTTGCTGACATGATACAAGCCTTAAAGTTCCGCTAATGATTACTTAAAAAAATATTACAAAACTTCTTTTCCTCAAATTTATATATTTAAGCATCAATTTCAGCAACAACTGCAGATTTTTCATCTGTCTCTTTTCTCCCTCCCCTCCCCTTTACAAAAATTTACAAATCTGCTTTGCATTTATTGAACTTTTTTTGTGCTTTTTCAAAAATTTCATACCCTGTATGTACAATTTTTGTACACAGTAGCAAATCTCTTGAGATTAGAATATTTAAGACACCTCCAAAAAAGTTCATAGAATCATATACGGGACAATTAAAGAAACTTCTTTCAGAATTTCAACAAGCATATCCTTGTTGATACCAATTACTTTCCACAGTCCAATTTCCATGTGACAATACAAGAATTATTTACATTAGATATCTTTTAAATGAATTTTATTAAATGAATCAAGCTAGTCATCACTTTTTAGTTTGTTTGTTTTTTAAACAGAAAATTCGAGCTGGTTCTTTGCATGTTCTAAATATGCAGTGGAAATCTTTGCTTTGAATAAAGAAATTAAAATGAATCAAATACCGACTTTTCACACAATACTGCATTGTTCATCAATAAAAAAAAGATTCAAATAAGATGCAGCTTTTAAAATAGTAAAAAAAAAATTATATGCATTCAATTATATATATATATATATTAATAGTTTTCTTCACAAAGATGAAACACTATGCTAAAAATTATCTTCTTTCAGATAGTAAACCTACTAAAATTCAAAGTAATTGTAATCACTATTCCAATACTGGTATTTTCTTTTCTCTATCTTTTGAAATTGAACTGATCCATAAAGAAGAAAAAAAAAGAGAGATAAGCTTCCACAGCTTAACAGTTGTAAATGACGTTCAATTTTCAGAGCTACAGTGATGCTCTTTTATTCTTGCCATGTTTAAACTGTTTGTTAGAAAAAGAAAAAAACTACAGAATTTAAAATTCCCTATACTTTCTCAGTTTTGGGGGAAATTCAAAACTCCCTGCATTTTCTGTTTTATGAACGATTTTTAAATTCTGTGTTTTCCCAATTTTCCGGTTCTGCCATTGCCACAGAAAACTTGCAACATCATATTTAATGACTTTTTTTTTAAATTAACAACTTAATTTTTTAAATTAAAATCTCAATGTTAATATTACTATGCTTTCTGCTAGGTTTAGGAGCTGTTTTATTTTGTGACCAAAATATAAAAATATTTTCTTTTCACATTATATGAGAGTTACAAGAAATTGTTTTATTTTCTCCTAAATTAAAATAAAAAAATACAATAACACTTTGTTTTTACCATAGTCAATTGATAACAAAAGATTTTAATCAATTGGTTCTTACAAATAATTTTAAATTACTTTGGTATGATCTGCAGCGATACACAGTTAATTATAGGGACATCCATCAGTGCAAGTAAAAAAAAAAAAAAAAAAAACTCTTCTGGCAAAATTTACAAGATGATTATTTTGAGTAGTGAAGGCAAAAGAACTTATGCCTTTACTACTTGCATGGTATTCAAAAACCTACAAAACCAAACTTGCTTTTCTAGCATTCAACTTTGAAGGTAAAGCAAACAAGAAGAGAGTTATAACACTTCTTGTGGGTCAACTATGTTCAAAATTTGAAACAGATCAACAAATTAGAGTCAAGATCACATATCAGATTTCACTAATACAGCTTATTGCATTTTTGTATTACTTTGTTCACTTACACAAACTGACAATGATAAATATATTTACCACAAAACAGGATATTAATGTATATTTCATGTGATAAAATTTTAAGCATCTAACTTGCTACATTTTAAGCTTTGAACAAGACTTCCCACTGACACTGTTGATCCCAGTTTGACACAAATCCAAAATATTTGGTAAAAATTTAAAATCAAACTTCATACCCCCTTTTGAATTATGAAATTCAACAGACAGAATTTTTAAATTAGTTTCATATCATTACTTTTTTTTTTTTTTTTTGCAAGCATATGTACTCAGGGAGGTTTCTAACACCGAGATTCATCAAAATCTTCAGGATTTATGAATTCTCACAAAATAAAAATTTATCATTATATTTCATACATGAAAAAGCCAAAAAAAAGTTCTTATAAAATTTATAAAAATAGAACCAGAACATGATTCCTACTCCTAGTAAAGAAAAAAATTCAAGGGCTTACAAGGTCCTTTTTTAGAAAATTCAAAGATAATAAAATTATATTATTTGCATTTTTGTATTTAAAGTATACATAAAATATTTTCTCTATTAATTTTTTAATTCATGAATAGTTTTTTATTATTTCTAAATGATTAAAGGAAGAACACTAAAGAGATTTGTTATGCTCATCTTCAGTTAATAAGCTAAAACTTGCAGCTAAAAGTGAGTTTTGAAATCAAAATAAAAGTATCTTGCACACTAGCTACCATACAGCAAATACTAAATGCTAATTTCATACAAATTAAGGGTTCGGACTTCATAAACACATTTACATTTGACTGAAATAAAGTTCATTAAATTCACTCCTCATAACTTTACTCTCCACCAGCAATTGGCAGAATGAAAAAGAAAATGCAAGAGAAATGCAAATTAAGAAATTATTTACATTTAAACAAATGAACTAGAAACAATATGTCATTAAAAAATTTCAAGTTTATATTTTAAATTACACTGTTAAAATTTAATTTCCTAAACTATTCGATTCTGCTAGCACTGAAAATTTCTATTATCTTCCAACTTTTCAATTAGTTTGCTCACAGATTTCTTCAATTTAGAAGACATCTTCAGTTTACAACCTTTTTATTTAAATTCATTAAGTTTATCAGCAATAAATTTCCTTTCCTTATGCTTTTCGTCATTTTGAGATCTTCTTCACTTGTCAATTTTTCGAAATATTTAGAGCACGCAATTTTGCTGCATATATAACTTCTTTTGCGACCTGATAATTCTCTAATCAACCACTTTTTTTATCCAATTCAGCAGAAACCAAATGTTTTACAACATATATTTTCTTTAAGTTTTTCACCATCAATATTTTCATTTAAGAAAACTTCCTTTTCAACCATAGTTTGGCCATAGAATTTTACCATCAGAATCTTAATTACTTCCCTTAATTTCTCTAATCTTTTCATTATTTTGAAGAAAACTTGTGAATTCAATTTTTGTATGCTTCAAAATCTACAAATTCTATTGATGTACAAGCCACATCATTCAAAAAATTAAATTAAATTAAAATAGAAATGCATTCATTTTCTTCTAGCTGCCCCCAAATCACAAAAACGCAATAAATGAATTTCATCTTGTTATAGCAAGGTTTGTTAGGCTATTCAACTTTGATTATTTTAGGTTTGTTAGAAGATATGCCGATTGCTTTGATTTTCTGTTAATATTCTGTTCAGTCAATGATGTAGAAAGGCTTCTTTCTCTAAATGATATTAAATTTTTCTAGAAAATGTATTTATTTATTAATATTGCCTTTTATCTGTTAATTTTTCATAGTCTATATTTTAAAAGAAAAAAATTATCCATTAATATTACAGATATCATTGAAATTCAAGGAATACAATACCAAACGTTTTCATGTTTTCAGATTTATGTATAAACATAATTTTTTAAGGTAGAATCATGGCCAAAGACAAGGAAGATATTTTAGAATTTTAAACCTGCTTTATTCCATCCCGGGAGGCATAATTCATGTAGAAGCAGGTGCAACAAGCACACCAACACAGAACGACACAAGAGCAAAATGAGGAAAAGCTAATGAAAAATTTATCCCTGTGATTGTATACTGTGAGATTTTTATAGGGATTTCTCTACACATGTCAACCAAGGTAAAGGAATTATAGGGATCTTTTATAAGAAAGTGCTTGGCTTGACAATTTTTTTTATCCCTTCACTCCGAGTGTGGGAACTTGTCGATCTGGGCAATTTTACAGAGCATCTATTGCATAAATTAAATAAAAAAGGAGGAATTAGATCAGGAAATAAAAAAACATTTTAGAATGAAGTTAATATGGGCTAAAATAAACTAAAAATTAGGAAATCAATTAAGTATAAATTAGATTTTAAAATATCATTACATATTATATATATATATATTTATATATATATACTATACTAGCTCTTGCAACCATTTGTTTGATTTTTTCCCCTCTGATTTTAAGTTCAAAAGTTAAACTATTTATGAATGAGCTACTCATACTTCTACTTCTAGCAAATATTTAGTGGAAAAGGAAATTATCGAAAACTTTACAAATTTAAATTCATACAAAATCCCGACCTTCATGTATCAAATCTGCAAGATGTTTCTCCAAAAAAAAAAAAAAAAAAAAAAAATTCTCATTAATAAAAAGTTAAGAATTTTTCCCTGAACGAATTCAGTATTAATTTTTCTGATATCTTTATTTGAAAAATCAAAGAAATGCTATTTACAATTTTTTGGCTCTCAAGAAACTAAATTTTCAAGATGCCGAAAGATTTCGCACAACTACCGACCATCTTTTTCATGTTCTATGTAAAAAAATGAGTTTTATATATAAAGAATGTATAATATTTGTTGAATAACTTTGGCCAAGAATGCCAATGCCAAGAAAAATTGACATACAGGAGCTTTGTTGAATGTGGATTTGGTGTAATAAACTATCCTTTTTGACATAAAATACCTAATTATTCCTAATTTCTATTGCTTGTTCAAGTAGCTGCATTCTCTCAACAACTGGTTCTCCAAAATATCTTAATTTTCAATCTCTAAAAATCTGAAGTATAATCTGATATTTTTGCGAAAGTTTTGAATAACTAAAAATGTTAGATAAAAAAAGATTCAAAACCCTAGGCAGGCTCCAACTATTCACATTTGTATAAAGCTTTTTTTTTTATATACATTTTTTCACTCCATGTCAAAAATTTCCAATTGACTGAGAGACTAGATATCAAAATTGATAAATTTTTTCTCAAATCTAATTTTTCCATAGAACATGAACAACTTGTAAAATATTTTTAACTCTGGAAAGGCTTATTAAAAATAAAGTCGCATATCTTGTTTCGGTCTGCTGGTATTCTTCATTCTAAAACAGAAATTCATTCTCCTAGTTTCCAAGACTGGTTGAATGTCTATCAAGCATTAGACTATATATATATAAGTCTAGCCAATCTTTATATTTATATATAAGATTAGTCAGACTTTTAAACAAAACACCCTGAATATATGGACCAATTACAAATATAAATTCATCCTTACAAGTTATATGAATGGTAATTCTCCTGAAACTTCCAAGACAGTTTAAGTTCTACATCTAAAGCATTATAATATCTCCAGATTCTGGGTCTTTTTAAATTTCCTTTCTTGCATAGCAATCCTACTTCCTGCAGCCACTTTCTCCTTTTTTCAAATTACACGGAGAGAAAAGATTCAAAAATTATTACTCTCCCATATGAACATCCTTTTTCTGTTTGTGGAATTCTAAAGGCAGAACCAACAGTCCAGTTAAATTGTTGCCAAAATGTAGAAAAAATACATTGATTTATGTTCACCAGTTGGGACTAGGAAAAAAGTCTCCAAGTTAATACCCAAAAATACCAGATTAAAGGTGAAGTGTAGGATAAGAAAATCTCATGTTTTTGTCTCAACATTTTTGTAATTTTTTTATTAAAGATATGGTAAAGAGAGAAAATTGCCTAATAAAACTTTTTGATATCTGCATTATTTTTCGAAAAATTCATCTTTGTCAAAAAACAAGTCGAAAAATGAGTACAAGTAGTTTCCCATTTTGTATAAATTTACAAACAGGAAAAATACTATTAAAAAAATGCTGTTTTTCAATTTCAGATAGTATAATTGTCATAAAAAATGGCGAAAATAAAATTTTTAAACGGAAAAAATCTTAGTGGCCAATGGTCTCCGAAAAATTTTAACTATTATAATACCATCTAAAATTATAAAGCAACATTTTAAGAATAGGGTTATTTTCTTCTCAGTACACAAAAATGAAAAAAACTAGCTATGTATTTTGCTTATTTTTCAAGGAACTAACAAAAAAAGTATTAACTGTAACTATTTTTTCTGGGATCCCAAGTACAGAAAAATAAAATTCTGAGTTTTTAAAAACTGTAGGTAACCTATTGAAAAAAATTTAAATTTAAGAAAAACAAGATTTGCCAAAACTTTTCTAAATAAAAAGAATCAAGCTTTCAAAATCTGTCCTCAACAAACATGACAATGATATCTATCTCTTCAACAACCTGAAGAGTTTCGACTTCCTCATAAGGGTGAACACGAAACATGCAATATTTACAATTTATATATATATAGTAATAAAAACCAAGTTAATAGGGAAAAAAAGTATCAAAATTAAACCAAATACAATGTTGCTTTTTTTTTTTTAGTTTGAATCAGAAATAATTTTTTAGTTGCGATTCCGAAACAATTTAGTTTTGTTTTCAAAATATTTTAGATTGTTTCAATTATAGGTTTTAATTACCTAATGCTAATATTTTTGGTTATATTATATATATATATTATCCTATATATGTGTATGAAACTGGTTTTTCAGCAGTTCCTATCATAAGATTAAAGCATGATGGGAAAGCAGATAGGGTAGCTATGCCCAGTTCCAAGATTTAAAAAATATATATTGATCTATAGACACATTAATCCCACCAATTATCATATTTATTAAAATTGCTTAAATAACTTTTTAATCATTTTAGTTAAAAAATAAATTATGCTTAATCAATATAACTGTGTTTGCTGTACTATAAAAAATACTTGTTAGGATTTTACAGTATCAGTCAAGGGGACCATTATCAAAAAAGCTTGGGAGCCACAGCAGTATGGCAATTTGGAGCAGAACATATTCTATAATTGAAAAATTAGTGAGAAGTACCAATTATCTACAGCAAAAGTATACAATTATCCAATTATCCATGGACATTAACATTACTAACATCAACATTTCATTATATACCAAATTTGTAATGATTGTGAAATAAGTATTAGAGCTCTGTTGTAGGTTACGATTTCAAGCAAATCACGTAAAATATAATTTATGACGTAGAGTCATTCACCCCCCCCCCCCAGATTTTTCAGTGTTTGCAGACAAAATGTTAAACTTTCGATTTAAAAAGCTTCCGTAAAATAAGTTACAACTGCAAATTTTAATTAAAGGTGTCTTTTTTAATAATGATTTATTAGATAACACTAATAATTATTCATTCTATAAATTATTTTTCTGTTTAAGGTTTATTACAAAATATTTGCCAAAACAATTTTTCTACCAGCATTAGAGTCAAGAGTGGTAAAGGTTCAAAGAAAAACTAGCTAGATCAGCCATTAGAGAAACAATGCATTTTGAAACTTTACTGAAAATGATTCCAAAATTTTTAGTAGGAGTTTAGTATAAATTTCATTCTAGTATACACTTTTATTATTATTATTTTCTTATATATAAAGCATTGTAACTGTCAAAAATTCTACCTTAAATTGAATTTCAAAATTGTGGACATCCTTAAACAAAAAAAAAAAAAAAGTCTGAACATAACTAAAAAATATAAAGCTAGATGAATTAAATTTGGCATGTGGCCTTCATACCAAACTTCTAGATTTTAAACCAAATTCTAACAATGGGATGATTTATCAGTCTGTATGCATGCGAAACTAAAAATTACATGCATGTGAACACAAAGAACTAGATGGATAAAATGTAACTGAATAGTATATATCAAATTTTGAATAAGCATGAAAATGTTAATGGTCTGTCAATCTGTATACTCAGCATGTCAATGTCTTGTCATAGCATAGTCTTGTAATCAAAATTTTATATTTATATCCAATTTTACACAAACTAATCAAAAGGAAGGGATCTAAATACATAATTTCTTTTTATTATACTACATAGCATAACACACAGCAAACTGAATCACTATATACAAAAATGAGATGGGAATACACCAGTTTATACTAGTTATCGCATACCCATTGCATTATAATAATATACAACTCAATTGTGGACTATAGAACCTTATCAACAAACTACATGTATTACTTACTATTTTTATCAATGTAATATGTTATTGATTGACCAAGAAGATTAAAATCCATGCTATTACATTTAATAAAGATAAAATTCTTTGAGTACTTTTTTTTTTTTTTTTGCATAAAATTTGTCATGCAAAATTTTCCACAAAATGCTCGTTATATGTCCGAGCAAGATATTTAAGAAATGAAGCAAAACAAATTCTTATTAAATAATTCTTAATAATAATAATAATAATAAAACAAAAAATAATTCTTAAAAATTAACATTAAGTTGATAATATACTTCTTGCGTACAGCTGACCATCCCACCACCACTGAATGTAGCAGTATCGACAGGATTTGTTGCAACCGACTGCAGTTGATAATATACTAAAATGTGAATGGTTGGAATACACTATATACAAGTTTCAAATGCTCTGACATTAAGGATCGAATATACTCCAACTGGTGTAGTGCAGAACTTTAGATTAGGTGTTATCATCTGACTATGGTTGAAAATGAAGAGGTCTGTTACAAAACAGCTTTACTGTTACTTAAAAAAAAATTAACAAAACTAAACACCTGATCTTTTCAGATTCAGAGATCAGGGTTAAGAAATTGAGATGAATTGGTAATGTTTAACTTGTATGTAAAGCAAGCAAAAAAAAAAAATGACTAATATAACTTGAAATTTAAAACATTCTAAACACTACTAAAAAACCTTAGTAGTTAGAACACTCTTACTGATTTTTTTTTTTTAACTAAAGTGCATATTCCATTTTCTTTTGGTAATTTTTTAAAGGATGAAAGGATTTTTTAAATGAAGCTGAAGAACTTTTTTCAAATAAACAAAATTTTCATGATGCATGGCTGTTAAAGTGTTAAAATTCCATTTTCAAGAAAGAGAAGAAAAAATATGCCAATATCAGAAAATATTTTACCGAGTATGTTTACTACATATAAAATAATTAATACAGACTGGTTATAATTAAAGTGACCTTACTCAAATATATGTAGATCTTGTTCTGGTTGACTTGCTTGATACATGGTTTATGCTTTACATAAGCCATGGAGGAAAAGAAAAACTGGAAGGTAATAGTACAAATTTTAACTACTAGATGGCATGCACTGTAGATAAGTCATTAGTAAGTCAAAGAAAATAGTTAAGAATAATTGAGACCCCTATCTTGTTTCTGTTGAGAAATTCTAAAAATGAAAATTAAATCCTACTATAAGCTGTTATATTTATATATAAAAAAATATACAACTTTACAATTTCCCTTTCAAATAAAAAAAAACAGAAATGACAATACTTATAAAAGATAGATATTCACTTTTTTTAAATATGGTTGCAATCAAGATAAACAAGTGAGGAAAACAGGAAAGTGTTTGTTTTCCCATAAAGCGTGTTGAAGAAGACCTATGCTTGTCAGCTAATTAAGACTTCACTGGTACAAATTGTAGTCGTTCCTAACTAACCCTTTACAACATATAAAAACAGGCTAGTATAGCTTCCGATAAAGAATACACAAGTGAATTGACACAGTAAATAATTTAAACAAGTGTTTTTATCTAAAAAAATACAATTTGGTTTAATAAAAAAATTTACTTGAGTATGCTTTAAACACGAATAAGTCCTTTAACCTGCAGCAACTAAATTCTTAATATATGATATATAATAAAAAAAATTCATTTTTTGTTCTTTCACAAAAGGAATAAGGGATTATCTAAAAGAAAAGTTCCAAGAATCTAATCTATTAAAACTTTCAAGAAGATAGCCCTAGAGAATAAATGCATCACTAGAAATCAATGTCTTGATTATATAAGCTTCATTTTTAAATTTAGGAATTTAGAAAGAAAATTTAAAAGCTTAGAAGATTTTGATTGATCCAATATTATTGTGGGACTTGATTCTCCGAAAGAACGCCCTCTTCAACCTTTTGATGATGTCACTGGCAGGTAGAATGAACAATATTTCACAAGAGGGGTGGACTGCTGTTCTTAAATAGAGAGGATTCTCTTAAAAACCCAAACTGGAATTCTTGTAAGTATTCCTTCACAAATATCTAAATGACCCACATGTAGATGATAAGCTCACTTTAGGTAACCATATTCGTATTTCTTCTTCATCGGAGAACTTTCATATGCAAATCTTCATTATCATCTTAATCTTGTTACTCATAAATAAAATGATTAAGCTATCTTAGTAAACTGATAGAATTCCTTCTTTGATTGTAACTAAAGACCACTTTGAATAAATTATAGCAAATTTTTTGTCAATATGTCAGAATTTCACTTTTTACCTTAGAAAAATCACTAACAATAAAAATGAATTTAAGTATTAATTCATAAATGAGTCTTACTAAAAAGGATTTAACTGAATTTATAGACAAATATTTACTTAAAATATAAATACATAAAGCTTTATTTCCATTCTTCATCACAGCTCTCATTTGAATTCTACAAATTTCATTTACTATGAAGATTAGATTACTAGTCTATACAGATAAATACATTTATTATGTTCTTTATATTTAACCTTTCTTTCCTTTAAAAGATCCTTTATATTCAACAACACAGTATCTTTTTACTAAGTTTCTTGAAGAGGAGTAAAACCTATCCATACTAGAAATCTCATCTATATTAAATTTAAGAAAAGCTTATTAAAATAGAATTTAAACATCTCTCCCACCATAACTTATACTAACATAATACTTTTAGGAATTAATGACTATAAACTCCAATTAATAGGCAAAACTAAAAGGTTGACCAACTTCTAAATACTAAAATAATAAATCCAAGTTTTTATAACTTATGATTGTATTTTAATCATGAATTATAAATAGTAAATAAAAATGGCATCCATTTTCTATCCAATATATTAGTTTAATGTTTTCTGAAAATGTTACCATCAATAAAAACTCGCAGAAATTTCAAAATTGATGCACTTTCATAAATTTTAAAACAAGCTTATCATTTTACTAATGAGCATAAATAACATTCATATTTAACAGGTTGGTAACATAAGTATTTCTAACGAGCATAACCTGTCAGTTTAAAAATATGGCAATTCACCAAGCAAGGAAAATAAAATAATTTATAAAAATATTTAACTTTCCAAAGCGATTCCTTAATTAATCTACATGCTCCGACAATTTAATATTTTTTATAACCATAAAATATGAATTTTGCAACAAGGAATTGTACATAAAACAAAAACAATTCTTTAATACTACCAATCAAGTCTCTAAAAGAAG
Source organism: Argiope aurantia (assembly GCA_026543865.1). NCBI lineage: Eukaryota > Metazoa > Arthropoda > Arachnida > Araneae > Araneidae > Argiope > Argiope aurantia. The sequence continues at coordinate 433,401 of JAPMOR010043764.1, forward strand.
GAAAAATCCATCCCCTCATAAATATATGAAAGCGAGCATTTTTTATTCATTTCATATTAAGAAGAAAAGAATATATTCCATTTATGAATAAAACCAATTTCGACTAAAGAATATTCATCAAATACTTTAAATAATCAAGGAAATATTTTGTATACAAATAGAGCTTGCTAATATCCTCATTTTTAACTGGTATAGACTAAATTTACCATACAATATCAGAAGAAAGATATACTATTAAAAAAGTAACATATTTAACATAGAAGAGCTTTTTACCATTGGTGTTTGTTTTTAACAATTCTTTATGCTTTTCAGTAAGAAAATAATGTTTAGGATTACTTCTAGGCCTTCCTTTCCTCCCCTTAGTATCCAGTTTACATAGATGCAAGTGAATGATCCAAATGTTACATATATGTAGGTAAATTATTCATTAGCTCTTCATAAGCAAAAAATTAAAAAAAAAAACTATTCAGAAAAGTTTGAAGAAACACTTTAAAGTACGATGATCTCTTCTTGATTTTATGCAGTGATATTTAAGCACTGCACGATTTAAAAAAACCTTTGTTTAATCGCACAATAAAATGCATCAATTCTCAACAATTTTCTCCCTAAAGAAATATGGTACAAATTAAACTATTATATTCAAATATTTTAACTTCTTAAAAATACATATAATATGGCTATCTATAGTTATGAATTTTATTTAGATGTATTAAAACAAAAAAGTATATAATTCTTTTTGGGAGGGGTTAGGTTAAAGAATAAATTAAAAATTTGAAATTTATTTAATTATTAATTGAATTCAAATTAATTAGACTTTGAATAATACCTTGTCGTTTCGGATGTTTAGCATTTATCTTCCATCCTATCTGTAAAAAAAAAATGCAGGAAAAATTTAATTACTAAAATATTTAGCAAAATATTTTAAATTAATACTTTTCTGAATAATCAAAATTTATTAAAGCAATAATTTTCCCATGAATTAAGTTGCATAAGAAAATGAAATGATTATTTTACGACAGTACATTAATTACCGCGACATGACTGTAAGAAAAGAAAAAAGAAACAAATTAAATGTAAAAATAATAAATTTTAGTAATTTTAAAACATACGTAAAAAAAGCATAATAAACAACAAAAATAAATAATTCTCATCAAATGATTTATATTCAATATCATTAAATCACACTAAAAATGTAATGAAATAAACTATCACAAATACATCAAAATGAAGTGTCCAAAATTGCTGCACGCGTAACGATTTCGAAAGTACACGTGCCGTCCACGTGCGTTTGTATACGAAGTGGACACGCAGGTCCAGTCGGTACACTGGATTACTCTTTGCCCCGTCCGAACTTCCTTCGGACAGTCACTTCACACATGACCCGCGACCGGTATTTGTTTCAGTCATGGATATCACCTAAGCCTACAATTTTTTTGTTGACAATGTTCATACTAAATAGTTATAAAATATACATAAAAATTTCTAAATTCTATTTTAATAATTTTTAAATCCTTGCTTTACTTTTCTACAAATATCAAACTTTACCCACAATAAGCATTCATGGTTTTGAATTCGTCAATTTGCATGGTAATTCGTTAGGCCTAAATATCTAATCAGACCACATCGAATGTACTTCCAAATGTTGGTTTTAGGCCTGACGTCACAACACATCAAAATCATAATTTTTTGAAGATTTTACACAAACTTTGAATTGGCGATGAATTACTTCTTGAAAACACAACATATGTCTAATTTCAGAATACAATAAAATAAAAAGAAACGGATAGAACAATAAGATTGTATAAAATAATTACTCGCACCTCAAATTATGCAAATAAGATGTAAAGGATGAATATTGCCCTGTACGTTCTTCGGGATAAAGCGTTACTCAAGAACAACCTATTCTTTTGTTCACTACTTCAGTTTTCGGTCACCAGATGTCATTACAATACCATTTTCTGTTTCCCTCAACAGATGGCAGTCATTGCTTTGCAAGGTGACCTCAATTTGTTTTTTGTTTTTTATTAAAATAATTTCTCCTCAATCGAATATTTAATTGTAAATGAATCAGAAATCCCCATTCTAGTGTGTTACAGGGCGATAAAATTACATTTGTGCTTTAAAAGCATTAAACGAAAGTTATTAACAAAAATATATAAAAAAGTGAGTGGAATCAATTAAATAATCACACTCGTACTGTACGATTGCGCAATTCTCCTCTACCTAAGAGACTGCAAAGGCGGTGCTCATCGCAGAATATGTTTGTTATTGGTCAATACACTAATGATTGACTAAGAGTCACGTGATCGGTTTATGAGAATCAAAACAAACCTTTCTTCATCGTGTGGTTTTGCGCGCGTGTGATTTACATATACGAAACGATTTTTGTGAATAGTAAGCTAGAATTTTTGTGATTCTGACACAAAATATTACTTTTTGGTATAAAACAGCGAGAAATTTCTAGTGATTGATATCAGGATTCATTTTCTAAAGGTTTGTTGACATTTTGAAAGTGTGATGTTGTTGTGTAACAGTTCCGTTTTTGTATATATGTGGATTACTATTAAATTTCTAACATTCTGCTGATAGTTTTATTTTATGTTCTTGTTGTAAGAATAACACATATTCTTTGCAAATTGTTACTATTAATGTCATTTCGTGAAATTGTATCCAGAAAATTTAAATGATATTTTTTGCCATGACATATGTTGAGTTACTTTCATTCTATAGTTATTATTTATTTTAACAAAATTTTATTTTAAAACTTATTAATAAAATTTGAATGACCGTATTTTGTGCTTACTTATATCTTTGTAGCGGTACATAACATTTTCTTTTTGAAAGGAGTAATGCACGACTTATTATAAAAAACGGGGGAAAATAACAATGTTTCCATTTAATACAAACATCTCTGCAACAGTAAGTACATAGACTTTTCACATAGTTTATCCATTAATTTCTGGGTTTATATGCAATTCTACAGATAGCTGCTCTTAACTTTCAAAATAAAAATATAAATCACGAGACAACATTCTTTGTTACCGATTATGAAAGTTACTTTTGTTACCAAAGGTAATTAAATACTAAATTAGATTAATAGAAAAGTAAATCATGAAATAACTTGATTTAAAATATCCCTGATGTATAATGTTTAAAAAAAATATCCCCATGTATTTTATATATACGTTAGCCATTTTCTGCTGTATAATTGTATGATTCAACTATTTGAATATCTAATAATATAATTTCATAGTGTAGTTTCAAATGAACTTGCAGTGTAATTCTAATGAGAATTGGTTCATTTAGTGTTTCTCTGCTAATTGGGTTGTGAATAATTTTATTATAGTATCAAGAAAGATATGAGAGATATATAGTCATTATATTTTGTGGCACATTATTCATCAAACATTTGATTGAAAAAGTACATTTTTTCAAATTGCTGATGCATAATATTTTTATAAAGTGCTTTCTATATACATTAATGCACTAATTCTTAATTGCATAAAGCAAGAATTACTTCGAAACATGTTTCCTTATTTAGACCCTTGTCTTTTTGTACTTTTTTGGTTTTCATTTCACTATAGAAAAATATGTATTTATCAATATACTTATTTAAAAAGCATCATTAATATCCAAATGAAATAAAAAAAAATAAGATTTTTATTTTTATACTGTTAACTAATCTGAAAGCTATACCATATTACTTTCAAAATTATAAGAAATAAAGGCATGAAATAAATGAAATTATTCCAAAAAAATGTGTATGGTATAAAAAAAATTTAACATGATATGTACATTGATTTATAATGCAAGAAACGTTATGCACATTTATGTAAAATTACAATTTTTATAACACTATTATGTTTTTAGTATTCTACCATAAGTGTGTAAGTGAATATTCACAAATTATAAAATTAATAATTTATTTATTTTTCATGTTCAGTATGTTTAATAGTATTTACCATAACTTGAAGTAAAATAGGTTTTAAAAAATAGTTAATTTATTTTTGTATTTTGCATTTTTTACCTGAGATATATGAATCCAAAGTGTTAATTATTTTATAATGAAAAAAAAAAAAAAACACCTGCAGTAAAAGTATAAGGAATGATTTCTTTTACTCATGAAATCTTGTCATGTGGGAAGGAAATTTTATGTTATATCAATTTTGAATATATTCAGGTTTAAATATAATTGCTTTATTATTAATAATTGCTTTGTTATAAATTTAATCTTTTTTATATATATAAAATAAACTCAAGAATTTTGAGAATTTACTGATAATTTAAATTTTTTGATTTTTGTTGAGTTAAAAAAATTTATAAAAATAATCTTGTTTGTAACAGAAAAATGGGGTGGTTCCTAGCACAGCCCACCTCTTGGCGTCTTTTTGAATTCTCGCCAAACGAGTGGTGATAATGTCGCCAATGTAGCAACCTAGATGGGTTTTTTTTCTTATATTTATTTTATATATTTGTTTTATTCATTTTTTATTTTATTTTATTATTAAATAATCAACCTAGATGGATTTTTTAAAATTTATTTTAATTTATTTTTTATTATAGTTATTTTATTTATTTATTATTTTTATTTTATTATTATTTTTTATTTTATAATTATTTATTTATTATATTTATTTTTTATTATATTATTATTTCTTGCCTTCAAGTATCGTTTTTTAATTGAAAAATAATAACAAATATTCAATTAATAGTCAGCGAGATTTCAAATAAGTCGCCAAGAGGTGGGCCCATCTAGGATTTTACCGAAAAATGTAGTTCCTTTATAGCCAGCAGTCATCATTTTAAAGACTGATATTCAACATCATTTAAAACTTTAAATTTTCTAAATAAAAATTCATTTTGTTGAAAATTTTTTGATAAATATCATTATTTGCTGTGGAAAGTAAACGTGATTTTTCCCCTCATCATGCTAATGAGAAACTTTTCATTAAATTATATTTTCCAGAAAGAATTATATTTTGAATACTCTTCAAAAAAAATTTTTTTTTCCACATGGTTGAGTGTTAAATAAATATCATTTGTAAAAATAATCGTAAAATTTTTTTTTTTTTTTTAAAAAAACTTAAATTCTGAGTAAATCATCAAATTAAATTAGCTGATAGTTTTAAGAGATAAACAATTGTAATTTTGATAACCATTGAATAGTTATATTTTTATGATATAATTAGATTAGCAGTATATTTTTTCAATCCTTATTATATTAAGTAGACTATTTATTGTTATTATTTCTTTCAAGTTTTTAATTCTATGAAGTTAGCATACTTTTGAATTAAGTTTATTATTTAAATTTTTCTACTAAATATTTATTTTAAAATTTCAAATAAAATGCATTCTTTAGAAATATATTGATAGTATATTCTTAACTCATAAAATGTATTCTCTATAATAATGTATTAACAGTAAAATTTGCTGCAAATTTTTAATTATTGTGAAAACAAAGAAATATAATATTGATTGACAAATCTCTTTTAATTGCTTCAAAATTAAAGACCTACAAAAGTTTTGATAAAATCTTGTTCTTTAACTAATATACAATGAGCTTTTAAAAAAATGACCTACCTTAATTTTTAATAACTAAAATAACTATAAATTGGTCTAAAAACTTGAAGAAACAATGAAAATTAGTTTTATTGGAACAATCAAAAGTGCTGTTATAAATTATATGAACTATAGCAATTTAATTTTTTTTAGTTTGAAGGATTTTTAAAAAAAGTCCTTTTGTGTATCAAATTAGTTTTTTATTTATTTTATTTTATGATTATGTTAAAATTGATCTTAATGGACAATTTTTTCAAAAGTTATTGATCAAATATTTAAAAATTATTTTATATTAATCTAAGTAAATTAAAATTTTTGAACAATCGTTCTTAGGTACACATCTTTATTCTCTAACAAATTTGATATTTCTAAATCCAAAAGATTACTTCTACAAGCATTCATTCTTTATTACTGTAAAAAGCTTGAATTAGTTATGAATAATTTTTCTCAAAATGATTTTTGACAGTTTCATTTTTTTTATTTCTGAGCATAATGATCTACTTAAATATTTCATAGTTGATAAACGAATGCAATATATATGTGAAATAAAATTATTTATATGTTTTTTCAATTAAAATCTTATAAGAGAAAGGAATAACATTGATGTACTTAAAAAATTTTTGTAGTTACTAAGTTTTAGCTTAAAATGCAGAAATTCTTTAGCATATCTTCTTGCCTGTGTTTAGTTAACCATTTAAATTAATGATATTACATCAGTGCAGTATTACTAATTATTTCTTTTTGTACTACAAAAATTGTCTTTCCTTATAATTCCATATGTGGGACAAAGTGCATGAAAAATGGTATTTTAATCTGGGAACACTAAAATTCTGATTTCACATGACATTAATGTTATGTGAAACTTCTGTATGTCATTTGATTTATCTTTTTTGTTAATTTTTTTGCAGTCTACAAAGAAATTAAATTTTTAATTCATGAAAAATTTTATTAAATTGGATATTATTGATAGCTACCATTAGAGAGTTTTGAAAGACAAAAAACTTTAATAATAATGAATTAAAATGTTTGTCTTTTGGTGCCCTTCAGAACAAATCATTATACTTAAAACTACCAAATTCAGAAATTGTACTTTATAAGGCAGAAAAAGGGCCAATTGTTGTTGTTTTCTCAGTTAATTAGAAAGTAAGCAACATTTTAGTTTAATTTTAGAAAACTTTCAGATAAAAAAATTTTTTTACACAATCTTAAAATTCAAATTAATTATATAGGAAACAATTTAATTTTCTGCAATTTTTTTTGCTTGTGTTAATAATTAAAAAAAATATTTCCAAATTTATAAAAGCATTCCTCTTGTAATATGATTGCATTTTATTATTAATATTTTACTCATTTTTATTTGTTAAAACTTGAGTCAAGAAAAAGTTTATATATATTTTTTATTGATTCCAAAATTTTTTTTACATTCAATTTTAGTTTTACATAAGTAAAGTAGATTTTTTTAACTATTGAATTTTACAATGAAACATAAAACTTGTTATTAATCTTGAGTAGATGAATTTTATTTCTAGTTTTTAACATGTTTTGATATTTATATTAGAATTTTTCAGAAATAACTTTTGTAATTGTTTGTAATTGAATTGTTTTAAAATTGTTTATAAGTGTGATTAAGCTATTGTATGTCAGGAATTGCAGGCCTTCATTGGCTTATTTCTGGTATTTGAATCTAGATCAAATTTACAAAGATGAAACAAAATTTATAGATAATATCGATTCTTATACATTAGTAGTAACTTTGGAACATAGCAATTTTCTAATTTAAAAAAGTTATTACATCCATATTTTATTATTAGCTTTTATTTAACTAGTTTCATGTTTTATCAAGATGGAATTTAGTAATCCATTTTCAAATTTATTTCCTGATATGTGTGAATTTTGAAATTATTACAGTTTTATGTTCTTGATAGCATAATATCTTCAGAGCTTAATTATCCATTTATTGATATTTAATTAAAGTTTTGATTCACTACTGGTAGATTTGATTCACACACTTAGTAATGAATGTGGGAAAAATTGTCATGATTTTTAAATATTCATAATAATGACTTAAAAATTGAAAAACTAAAAATTAACAAATAATTGAAATAAACCAATTTCTTGTTTTTAAGCAAACTAATAGAAGTGTTTTTAAAAACTGTTTTCATAAGTTATTTTTAACACAGTTATTTAACATGGTGATACTGAAAATGAAATTGGGCCCAAATCAAGTTTAGACCCCCAAAAGGGTAAAAATCTAAAATTCAGCTCGGAACTTCAGAAAGTAAGCAAAGCAGGATCAAACTTATAAACAGTTGAACGGTTCAATTTGTATCGATTAGATTATTGTATATATATTGCAAGTTTTAGAAAAGAAATGAAGAAAAACCAGTCATAGTTGTGTACAAGTTGTCCACTGAAAGCAACTAGCTTCATTTTTTAAAGATGGAGCTTTCACTTTAACATTCACATTTAATATTACTTGCCTAATATTAGGGAAGTAGACAAATAGGCATGATAAACAAAAAAGGTTTAATGTTTCTGAAATAATGAAGGTGAAAATTTTCAGACATTTTTAAATATAAAGGCGCTTTTTGTGGGAAGCATGAAACCAGAAGAAATATAATTGAAATTGATAAAAACCAATAATCCTGGTTAACTAATTTGTCACCAAAGTTGGTTAATTCAAGTTATGTTTATTAGAAAATTGTATAAAAAATGTTGCAAAGTTTTAGGTCTTAGTACATCAAGGTTTTTTTTTTTTTTTTTTTTTTTTTCCTGTAGAGAAAATATACATAAGAACAAAATACAAACTTTTTACTGAATATATAAGAAAAAAGTTTTAAAAAATAATCATTGAGAATGTCAAATTATTAAATTTAATATAAAATTTTTAGTGTTTTAAGTTTATGAAGATGTTCTTATTAGCATTGTAGCTAGCAGCTCCCAAATATCTGATCTTGTTATAATTTCTTCAAGCCACATTGTGTTTAGCATCACTGGCAGATTATTTCCTTTATCAAAAGATTTTATAATACTCTCGGTTTTTCATAAAGAGTTATCTTAAGTTTTGGCACTTCTTTTTTTAAAAAAAAATTAGCAAGCAGTGAAAGGGGGGGAAATGTCTTTGTTCATGAAATAGATAAAATCTTGTAAGGAATTGAAGTTGCTTGATAATATAGGGGAGCTAAAAATGATAAAATTGTTAATGGTAAAATATTCGTTGAGGTCCATAATTAAGAAAATTATTATTGGCAATGATCTGAGAATTCTGTTTATTTCAGGTGCAGATCCACCGTAAATTGGTTCAATTTATTATTAAATTACTGCCTGAAAAAGTTGTTTAATTTTTAAAATTCAAATACAAACTAAAAATTAACTTATTGAACAGAAATATAATATCATAAAACATTTGCAAACAACATTGTAAAACATTAATTTGAAAAGAAATTATCTCAAAATAACATTTTCAAAACAGCTATCAAATTTGTAACAAATAATTTCTTAAGCACTGTAAAAAGAAAAAGTTTTAAAATCTTAACTTCAACAAACCCATTATAAACATTTGACTTATAGCACTGAGTGTTGCTTTGTTTCATTTTTTTTTAAATATGAATTCTGCTCTGTATTGTGAAAGTGTTTGCAAAGATAATTAAAAAAAGTTAAATACTACATTTCAAAAGCACTTGCTAGGGCAACTTTTATTTTGTAACAAACCATAAACATTCATATCACTGAGAAATTAGTCGGTGTATCTTACTACTTTAGAATGTGGCTAAGGCATTTTATTAAACAGATTATCAATTATTGGCATTAAAAACTATTTTATGCCTTATTAAACTATTTCAGTTGCTTTTATTATCATTACTTTTCTTATTCATTATTTTTTTGTAGCATTTAGATTATATGTAGCAATATAAACTTGGTGTGATTATATACCTTGTAACTTTTCATATCGTACAGAGTTTCTTTCATAGCTTCACCATAGCCTTTTTTCTTTTTCTTCTCTTCAATCCCCTCCCCCCACTTGGACATATATTCAACATACAGTTATATGCTTGGGCCCATTTATTAAGAGTTTGTTTTTGTAAAGGTCAGAAAAAAAATTAAAAAAATATGCTAATTTGTGAAAACAATACCTATTATAATTTTAGTTTTCTCTTGTAGGAGCAAGAACCAGCTGTGGACGAGCAAACAAGTGCAGTTACAGAACAGGAGACACCCCTGTTCCATGGATCTAACATGGTAGAACAGGAGAATACACAAGGTAATGACAATTCAGGTGAACATTCTATTGATTAAAGTTGAAGGCTTGAAAATTCTTTGTATTTATCTCTGCTTGCTGAAGCTGAATTATTTATCCATTAAGTTGTAAAGAAAAATTCTGCTTTATTTTTAAAAATATAAAATGTTTTTCTTTCTGTGTGCATGCGTGCATGCATGTGTGTGATTTTAAAATGCGAAAAAAATTATAGACAAGGCTGCAAAATAAATACTAATTAAATATTATTGAATAATCACAATGATTTTAAAAGGATGTATTGATGATGTAACATGTTTTCAGTGTCAATCAATAGCACACTTACTAAACATTCAGAGCAGAAAACTATCTGATTACTTAGAAATATTTTCTTACTTACAGTTTATCAGTGATAAGCTTATTAGCATGTTTCTGCAAATATTTATAGACTTTATTTTTGTGGGCTTTGTTACTGATTAAAGCAGTGCCCCCCAGGTAATATAGTACCACCAGGGAACATCTCAAGTTCATGATGTGAAGTTGCCATATAAGTAAACAGATTTCCAAGTTCTCTATTGGGTATAGCAATAGCGTGGAGTGGATTTAGCTCCACTGTGATGAATGGAGGGATTAGGGTGATGTTCTAGAACAGAGGGCGAGATCTTCACCTCCTTTTTCACCTATACTGTTACAATGACAGTGATTTGATTCTCCCAGATTCCTAGGCACAATAGGGATAGCTTTTTTGTGTAAAATGTTATTTTTCTCCAAGTTTTTATGCAGTTGAAAAAAAATAAGCAGTTTCTGTTTCCAAAACTTCAGGCTAATCTAATAAAAAAACAAACTAACAAAAAGTCAGGTTGAAATATTCATCTTGAACGTTTTATTTGATTTGTGAACAAATACATTGCTTTTTTTTTTTTTTTTAATGGAGTTTGTTTCATTTGAAACTACTGTGCAGCACAAGCATTAAAAGTATACCACTAGGCATTCTAGTAACTTTTTTCTTTTTTCTTAATCTTCCTAAATGAACTTCAATAATGTTCACAAAATTGGGTTTTTATTTTTTTTTTTTAGTGTGGTACTAATTTATAATTATGGTGAAAGTATTGATTTTTAGCTTCCAAAATCATTTTTCGAAAATGTTAAAGGAATAGTTAAATGTGTTCAACAGAAACAAAAATGTTGAACATGTTGTGTGCAACTTTATATTCATTTTTTAATACATTGTTTCATAAAAATAACTTCTAGCCACACATCTATATGTTTAAGATTTTAATATGAGTTGAATTTTTCTACCAAACAAGGTTTTATAAAATCATTATTTTCATTTCAATTTAATATAGTTGTCTAATATGCTACCTTCATGTTAAGGGAGTAAGTTTTGCTTACACAGGCAATCAAGTCACAATACATTATTTGTGTGTTACTCGGGAAATGTGGGGAAACATATTGAATATTCACAGTCAAGTCACAGTATTATGACCACCATGTGGATTAACATAAACACAGTTGTGATCGATCACATATATGACTGACAAACTTATTTATTGAAAGACGTATAAAAGTGGTTTCAGATTGCCTGTTCACATAGCAGTGATTATCATAATTGACAAGTCATGCAGTTTAACAGACATAGAAAAGGGTATGGTCATTGGGTATAGAGTATAAAACGGCAGCATTTCTGAAACTGCAGCTTTTGTGAAATGTTCCCGTAATGAATGTGTACAATAACTGGAAGAATCAAAAGGGTGTGTAGTCCAGGCATACAAATTGTGGTGCACCATGGGTCATTAACGACAGGGGTGAGAAACTTGCAATGCCTGGTTAAGAGTAATTGATGTACTATCACTGATACTTTGATAGCCAAAATGAATCAGTAATACACTAGAAAGCTATCCAGGACAACTGTTAATTGCATTTTATTTCATATTACCATTTACTGCAGATGTCTGATTCCAGCACTCATGTTGACAAGCATGCATTGCAAGAAATATTGTGCATTTGTATTACATTGCAAACATAGGACCCTGAAATGGTGGGAAAAGATTGCTTTTTCTGATGTGTCTCGCTTTCTACTGCATTGGATCGATGGGCATTGTTGGATTCACTGAGAGACTATAAAAAACAAGAGAAAAAAATGCCAACAAGATTGGGGATACAGTGTGATTTTCTGAGGCATATTTTCTTAACATGCTTTAGGTCCATTAATTCCTGTAGATGGTACCCTCAGTAACTCTACATACTTATCCATTGTTACCGATCAGCTTTACATAACCACTGTGTTTCCTGTAAATGACGGCAGGTTTTAACAGGATAATGCTATATACCATATATTCAGAATTGCCTGTGCATTTTTCGAAGAGCATGTAGTTGAATTCTAGTTACTACCTTGGTCTCTAAAGTCTCCAAATCTTAATCCTTTTGAAAATCTGTGAAAACATCTTAGTTGACACATCAGACAGAAAGACCAACTGCCTCAGAATCTTCATGACTTAAGAGATGCTTTACTGTTCTCATGGTCATAGGCGCTTGTTGTCAACTTTCAAACACATATTGAGTGCATCCCCCAACGCTGAATTGCTGTTTTAGCTACAAGAGATTATTCCTTTAGATCGGTAGTTATAATATTGTACTATGACTCGTGTTTTAATTTAAAGGTTTTTAAGTATACATTCTTAGGTAGTCATATGAATTAAACTAGAAATATAATGCTATTTCGATTTATAAGTGTGCACTCATTAATTTAAAGCATTACCTGGTTATATGTGTTTTTATATGGATGAAAGCTTTGTTAATCTATTTCTTCTTATCATTCTATACATTAAATTTTGATGTGAATTGTGCTGTATATAGTCATTTTTATTTATTTAAAGAATAAATCAATGTATTTCAAACCCTAATTAAGGGTGCATAGTTGTTAAATTTCCTTAAAATTTGCTTATTTTTAATAAAACTCATGTTTAGTTGTGACCTCAAGAAAGTGGCTTGTAATATATGGTTTTGTAGTACTGTTGAATTTTATATGTCTGCAAAGTTAATGTAAAAGTGTTGTTGAATAAAACTGTGTAGGACCTTATTGATTTCTTAAATTTTAATTAATCACTTTTCGCATATATATATATATATATGTAATGATATTTTAATTCTAATTTCAATTTAATTAATTTTCAAGATTTCATCTCAATTTAGCCCATAGTGACTTTATTCTAAAATATTCTCTTATTTCGTGATCCAATTCCACTGTCTCTACTTAATTAATTCAAGAGAAGCTTTGTTAAATTGCAGAATCAGCTAAAAGTCTAACTTTCCCACACTCTGCGTGAAGAGGCAAAATATCGCTGATGAGGCAAATTCTTTTTTTAAATCTCCCTGTGTTTCCCCTGCCTTCTCCGCGCGTGTATCGAAAATCCCTATCGAAATCTCGTAATATATTAGCACTATGAAGAAATGTTTTCCCTATCAAAATCATAGGTTATATAAGACCAGGGATAAACTGTCCAAGAGCTTTTTCCTCATTCCTTTTCTGTGTACTCATCACTTGTACATATGCCTGCTTGTTAAAAATGAAATAAAACGACGTCACAAAATAGCAAGTCTCTTCACTGTCTTCAAACTGCATTCTGCTTCACATAAAATAATGCTTACATATATATATATATATATAAATCCTGTTAAATTCCTATTTTTTTAATCTTAAATTAGCAAATATTACTTTATTCTGAAATTTTTTCTTATTTTCTGATACAAATCTCGCTTTATTATTTCATTATTTTCACATGCGCTTTAAAAAATTGCCAAGTCTGGAATTCCCTTCTCCGATTGAAGGGATAAAAATCCCTAACACCCGCAGCATTTCTTACAAAAATATCTAAGATTCCCTTCCTAAATTGGCACATGTCAAAGAAATCCCTAAAAGAATCTCTTAGTCAAAGTACTAATGGGAAAATGTGTCATTCTTCACTCGTGTTCTGGTGCAAACACTTGCATTCGGTCATTGGTTCCCAGGTGAAATCATGTCCACCTGTGGGAAAATAAATTGAAATTGATTCCAAATGTGTTCTCTTTTCTATTGGAACATCTGCAGAATTAAGTTACACGCACGCACACAGATATGTATATAAACATAATTTTCCCTCGCACTAGATCTGTCGAATTACATGAATGTATTCTCTCTGCATCTTCTGACCTTTCATCTCTGGTAAATCCCATTGAGTTTGGAAGTTAGTATAAAAGGTTGTCCTTCAATTTAGAGAAATAATGATTGTGTGGAGTAAATAAATTCCTTTCATTGACTTGAATCTTCTTTCATCTCCTTCTAGATAGGGAAAAATATCATTTCCTTTTGAAGACAAATTGGTTTTCCTAGAAATGATGAGAGTTTTTAAAGTGACTTCAGCACTTTGTTGCTTTTCTGCACATGGTTATTTCTTTAAGAATTAGTTGTTTATTATATTTCAATATTATTATTAGTGAATTATTTATGTATTTTTTCTGGAAAATGAGTATTTAATTCACTGTGGACTTTTCAAAAGTGAATACACTGAATTATTGAATGCTTACATATATAAAAGTAAAACAGTAAATATTAGTAAAGAATTGAGAATATCAGTAACTTTGACTTGTTTTTAAAAAAATTCCCCTATATTTGTTCATTGGCAGCTAAAGAGTTTGCCACCAATAACATAATAAAAGAAAGTTTGAATCTGATTTCATAATCTTTTTGCAGAAAAGGAAATATCTCTAAGAATAAGAAATTGCTGAAATTGAATGTTAAGCTAATCGATACATTTGCTCAAGCTGGACAGAGCAGAAACTTTTTTAAACGAAATTCGAAGTGTTGTAAAAATATATCAGAGAAAACTGAAGAATTGAATGAGTAATAACAAAATTTCTAAAATAAAACAGAAAATTTCATTTATATATTTAATAAAATTAGCTGATCCCAGATTTGTTTATTTATGTTCTTATTCCCCCCCCCCTCCATCAAGGGATCAAATTTTTTTTTTTCCCTCTCTTTTTCTTTCAAGGGATTGAAAAGGGCAATATTAGTGAAATGATGGTGTAATGTTCTATATTAACTGTAGTGTAACATAGTAATTTTAAATATAGAATGAAAATGCATTAGTAGAATTTTCATAGAAATTTGAAGAAATTTTTTTTAATTTCATCAGTATTTCTGAAAAATATCATTTACTGGGAATATTATATGTTTGTATCTGTATAAAATTGAGTATTTTCTTGCGAAACTTACTGAATTTCATCATAACTAATCATTTTATCTTCAAAATTACCATATTTAATGTTGGCTCTTTCCCTCTCTCTCTAAAAGTGCTTTTTTTTTTAAAGATAAAATTTGACTTCTCATCCTGTAATTTCATTTTCTCCTTCTTCCATTTTATTATATTAAAAACTGGCCTAGCAAGAAATTTTTATATATCCAATAAAATGAAAGTCTTTATTCTTTTATCACCTGCATATACTATTGCTTAAAAATTTTATAAACTTTTTTTTTGTAGCTTCATTACTTATTTTAGTAAATAACTCCTAATTGCCTTCTTTTATTTTTAAATTAAAAGAAGTTTATGAAATTAGAATTAGGGTATCATCTGTAAATTGACATATGTTTCATTTTATTAAAAAAAAAAAAAACTTAAATAACTCTAAAGGTTTTTATTTATTTACTTATGCAGTGCATTTTATTTCATATTCATGTTACTTGCAATTTGATACAAGTACAGAGTAATTCAAAATGAATAAAGCGATTACAATTGGCTATTACTATTCAATGAAAAAGAATTTGTCGATCAGATTAACACATAATGTAGATGGAATTTCAAAATTTCCCATGCTAAAACAATTGAAGAACTCAAAGTACATATTTGAAATGCACTTGCGTCAGTAACAGCAGACATACTTCAGATTGTGTGGCGTGAAATGAACTATGGCCTAGATATTGTCCCTGTGACCAAGGGAAGTCACATAGAACATCTATGATATATGTATACAAAATTTTTAAGTTCCGTTTACATTATGTGTTAATCTTATCGATAAATTCTTTTTCATTAAATAGTTATAGCTGTCTGTAATTGCTGTTCCATTATGAATTACCCTGTATTTTATAATCACATTTCTTATATCGGGGCTTTTCTCCCTTTTGCTTCTCATTATCAACAGTTAATTTGAAATTGTCTTCAAAGCATAAACCATTTGTACCAGTTCAAAGTCTTAAAATTTTATCTCTTAACTCAAAATTTGTTTCAAAAAGTTTAATGTGCCGGATAGTTTTATGCTTGATGTTTCATAACTTTTTTATTATCATTATTTTTGTTTAGCTTCTCCTGTTCTTCCTGTTTCTCAACATCAAAATGTAAAACTTCAGAAGGCTTTCTGTAATGCTTGGTACATAAATGATTCTGGAACCATAGGAAATGAGAAATCTGCGTGTTCCTCTGCCTTTAGTATTGAAGGTGCAGAAAAAAATATCAGTTTATCACAAGATGTTTTTCTAAATGAAGATTATTCTCCTCTTACTGACTGCAATCTGAGTGAACAACTGATGGGTGTAACCAGTGCTGAAGGATGGTGGCAACCATCCTCTGAAATGATATCGTCTTCTTCTGATCCATACTTTGAAGTTAATAGTCCCCTCTCTTTTTGGGGTACTTGCCCATTGGATTTGGAAACGATGAAAATAGATGAAGTGTTTCAAGTGGATAAGGATGATCTTGTTCAAAGCCCAACTTTAGCTGAACTGAATGCGAATGATGAATCTTTATTCGATTCTTTTGATTGTTTTGATGGCTTCTTTTCAACAGCAAAAAAGGCAAATCCATTCAAATTACCTGATTTAAACTCTGATTTTAAGATTTCTGCTTTAAATAGTGTTGATCAGTCTAAGCATTCTCCTATATTACAGAAAGGACCTGAATTTCATTTAAAGGATGAGTCATCTTTTCCAAAGGAACAAATAAATTTGAATTCTGCTGAAATTAGTTTCAAATTGACATCAAAATCTAGTCTCGGTGATACAAAATTACAGACTGTTCCCACTTCAATCAAAGAATCTAGAAATCAAGAAAATTTTGATTGGCCACCAGCCAGCAAATGCCTGAAAGCTGAATGTGATGACGAGCCCTCAAATATTGAATCTGCTACTGAACATACTGATAAGAAATATGCAGAGAAAACTGATCACTTGCCAAGTTCATCTAATAACGAAACCTTGGAGAGTGATGATGATTCTGAAATTGATGATGAATATTCCAGTGATGCAGGTATTATTTAGTTTCTGTTTGTTAACATGTTATTAGTGGCTATTTGTGTGTAGGCTCTGTGAAACAGCAGCTTCCTCAATGAAGGAGGGATACATGGTCTTTTGTTAGAATTCCTCTACTCTATAAAAAAAAAGTTTATACTTTTTCCCCTGGAAATTTGTGCCCCCCCCACCTCAAAAAAAAGTTTTTTAATGAATATGAAAATAAGGACTTAATTAATAATAAATAACAAATAAAAACAAAAAAATTAGTTTTTATTTAAATTTAAATAAAAATAACATTTTTTTAATTTCAAGTTTTTTTTTTTTTTTTTTTTTTTTTTTTTTGCAATAATTTTTACCAACAATTAAAAATCCTGAAAAAAATGAGTGAAATTTTTTGCATTTTCAATAAGACATGTTTAATGCTGTGATAAGACATGTTTTGTGATTGTGATATATAGTTTAAGCCCTTGCATAGAATAAAATATGGACAAATTGAAAGAGCGCCCAGCATCGTAAAAAATAATTTCCTTGTTTAGAGAGAATTGGTGGTCACCTCTTAAAAGACCATATGTTGATTAGCAGATTTTGCTCTAAGTAGCAATCAAAATTGACTGAAAATAAAGTTCTGAATTTCAAAACGTTTTTAAATGAAAATATTAGTGTCAAAAATATATTGCTTAATACGACTTATAGGACTACTAATATTTAAAAATATAGGTTCCATAATCATTTTATCAGTATATTTACTGGCTGAAATAGCATAAAATATAAAAATTCTTTGTCATTTAAGGGATTTTGTCATTTCAAATTATACACCTCTCTATAGTTTAAAATTAAATTATTAAAATTAGCTATCAGGCCATGATTAGAGTGGATATCCTGTATAAATGTTGCATTGCAATCATATAAAGATTCCAGTTCTTTGCAATTGCTGGCTGTTCTCACCAGCATCCTTCTCTCTCTCTCTCTCTCTCTCTCTCTCTCTCTCTCTCTATTATTTAGAATTCAGTTTTTCAAACAACATTTGAACATACTTTATATATGAAAGAAATAATTAAAGATACTTAATGAGGTCAAGTAAAGCATGCATTTAAGAAAATCTGTAAATTACTTGAATTTTTCTTTTTATTACAAAATTTGTATTATTGATTTAAAATGTTGAGAACTGAAAAATGTATTATGGTTTCAATTATGATTAATTTTCTCAAAATTCATTTTGCCATATTTTTTGTTTGATAGCTGTTCATTTCATCAAATATACTATTAATTAGTATAATTACTTTAAAACTATTATCTTTCCATCCCCCTCCCTTCATGCTGTTGTATTAAACATTTTTAAAAAAGCAAAAACTATAAAAGAATTTTTAGAAGTTGATTGAAACATTATTTCTAAATTTTATTCTTGGCACAATTTTTAAATACAATTATTACTTAAAATATCATGCTGTATTTATACTTCTTTAAACTATTGTAGTTTTTATTGATATTTTTAACAATAATTATTGCACTATTTTTTTTCCTTCTGTTTTGCCATAATTATTAAAATTTACATTAACTGTCTCTTACTAACTCCATAAACAAAATTGTCATGGAATTATACTTAATCATCTCTTACCATGTAATATGCAGTTTGTAAATTTGAGCATGATTAATTGTTCTGAAAATAAATGCATATCATCACATTTTTTGTTGATTTTATTGTTTTTCTATTTTATGGTTATTATCAGTCAAAAAATTTTATTCTTTAAAACTACATGCGATACACATACTAACTGAAATGCTAATTTTTAAAGTAAAATTTCTTAAAATAGATATTGAGCAAATTAAAATGGTAACTCTTTTAGTAAGTACGGAATATTAACTTTCATTATTGTGTAATATTGTTGAATTTATTCCATTATATGTACATATATTATTGTGTTGTTTCACTGTCTTTTCCCTAGATGATGATTCAGAAGAAGAGGTTAAAGTAGCTTCTAAGCATGCCTCTACCAGCAATGGTAATTTTGAAAAGAAAAGATCACGTTACTTTTGGCAATACAATATGCAGTCTAAAGGTCCAAAAGGTTCAAAGGTGAAAATAGCTGGAAAAACAAGTAATATTCATGACCCTTCAGGAATTGCTGATCCAGTTTTCAGTGTGAATTGCCCAATTGCTGGTGTAAAACACTCTGGTAAAGCAAGAAGAGGAGATGGAAATGATCTTACCCCTAATCCAAAGAAGTTGTATAATATTGGACTGGAATTAGAGAAGCTTAATAATCTCATAGATGGCTTGGTTCCTGTGAATGAATTGCCTGTTAATGCTCGAACAAAATCAAGGAAGGAAAAAAACAAATTAGCTTCTCGGTAAATATTGAATTCTTTTTTAAGTGTGTTGTTTTTTCTCTGTAATTATTGCTTTTAATGTATTGGTTTGTTGTTGCTTCATCTAAATCTTTCCTGTACATTCAAAAATTATAAAGAATTTGTTCTTTTTTCTATTTCAAAATACGTTGATTTCCGAAAATGAATGTCCGTGTCAGTTCAAACTTTCAAAAGATTTATTTTGATTGACTTTACTCTTGCAGTTAGATTACCAGGTTATTTATTTATTCATATATATAAGGAAAATAATTATTGTATTCAGAACCCTTTAAACTTTTTACTGATGTATTTACTACATTATACAAACAAAAAAAAAATGCTATGAAAACTAGGGAAACTTTAAAAATGTGGATATTTCTCTTGAAACTTTTTATGTTTATTTGTCATCTCCCTTATTGCAAGTGACTAAGAGCTGTGCCAACTTTCCTGCAAAACATTTTAAGATTTTTAAATTGAAGATTTAAAAAAAAAAAAAAAAGAGTGAACATCTATATGTTAATGTCTTGGTTTCAAGATATTTGTCTACCTAGAGTTGCCACGCCACCTCGAGACCAGGAAAAACACAAGAAATGTAAAAATCGTGTAAAAATAAATGGGAAAATGCAGGATATTTTGAAATTTTTCGAAAACAGGGATTTTAAAAGTTTCTTAGTTAATTTGTTTTCCCTGTCCAAAAAATACCTATCTTCAAAGAGTGCAAAAATAAAAATTCGTAATCGCAACTTCAAAAGACGAAACAATACCATTCGCGATTGAGTAATGCGGAAACTCGCCCCTTTTCTCTCTCCTCTTTTTTTCTGTATAATTCATTCCAGTTTTGATTTGCAACACAGTTGATCTTTTTCCGTGAGTTTCCCGAATTTCAATTAATGAGCTTACGCGAGACTTCTGCAACTGCGCGAAAGAATAAAATACATTTTTCTGGCGGGATTAGCAACATTTAATATGCGGAAGTGCTGTAGCGTTTAGTCTACCATACTTGAGTTTATTGAATGCTTTGTTTATTATTTCAGAAACTGTAAGCTTATTCAAAGTCGAATGGAGAATATTTTTATATCAATGAGCTGCACAACATCCATATGTAATACGAATTGGACGGAAAAAAAAAATCAATCCCGATTTTGTTGAATGTGTTCGAGAAGTTCCACAAATTCAATTTGTTGACTACTGCTCGCTTTGTAAAAAGATAAGCCTAAGTAATATGGGAAATCAGGCACTTACTAATCGTGCCAAAGGAGGTCGTGCCAGTTCAAGAGTCATCATCGATGCTGGACTTGGTACCTAAAAGAAATGACACGTAAAATCCGGATTTATTGTCAATAATTAATATTTCGAATTTTTTAGTTCATGAACAATAATTTAAAATTGAATTTTTATGGGCCTTAAGACTTGTTGCTTTATATTCGTCCTTTAATTCATTCAATAACACATCGGAAATATTTTCACATATGTTCACTAAAAATAGCTAAAAAATGATCCTTAATTTTGTGTGATTTATAATAAAAGAGCTTGAGTGGTAATATATCCCTCCCCTTCCTTAATATATAAATTGTCTTCCTAAATTCTAGATAATAAATAAGTATAATTTGTTTGTTTTTTGTATAAACTTTCTTTTAATATGCTATTATTTCAAATAAATTAAATTTTTGCTTCCTCTCCTTGCTTTTTCTTTTCCTTAAAACTATATTCCATTACAACTAGCACATGAGTGCTATTGGCGCATTTTCTTGTGTCTTGAATATACGTAGAGGGATTTTTCCCCCCCTCAGATTTGTGTTAATCCTACTACCAGTCCGTTTGTTGATAAGCCTTAGTAATAATATGTATAATTTTGAAGAGAAGAAAAGATTACTTTATTTAAGTAATAAATCCTACAAGGACTTCATTGTGTTATAATAGATATGGATTTGAAAGCTATAAAGAAATTTTTTTGTGATTATTTTTTAGTATTAGCTTATGGTTATTTTAAAATTTATTTAAAAGTGCACTATTATTATTTTTTCTTTGGTAAATTCCTCTCATTTGTTATGTTTGTTTCACGTGTCATATACATATATTTCTTACCTCCTTTGTAGTGCATGCAGATTGAAAAAGAAAGCTCAGCATGAAGCAAATAAACTTAAACTGTTTGGATTGCAGCAGGAGCAAAGTATGTTATTTTATTTAAAACTTTTTCTTTCTTTCAAGATGGTTAAACATTTTCATAATATTTAGATTGAGAAATAATGTTTCCAGTCCAAGGATAACTTAATCGTTTGTGAAAAAAGGGTTCAAACATAGAATTATGAAATATTTTTTTAAAAATTCATTTTAGAAATCATGGTAGCTAAGCTTCTTTCAAGTCTGAATAATAATTAGATGCACCATTATTTGTGAATTCAGTTTTATTCTTTGCTGTTTCCAATATGTTAAATTTTTATGAAATCAGAAATAAAACACTTATTTACGAGTACATAACCCTCTCCCACCCAAATTAAAAGCATATTACTCTGGTTGTGCCATTCAGGCATCATCAGGCTTGGAAATGTTAAAAACGTTTCCTTTATTCATTTACATTATATTATAGCTAATCTTTTTAATTAGATTAGAAAGCTACTTTTTCTAGTATGACTGAATAATATACAGTACTGGCACAATTATTATGGATTTTTTGAAAAAAAAAAAATAATTTTTCTACAAAAACGACATTTAATCAAACAAAAGTGATGCAAATCAATTTTATTCACAAATAGCGAGTACATCAATAGTAAACAACTATTTTAATATTTAGTTTGTCCATCCTTTGCATTAACAAGCGCTGTAATACATCTGGGCATTCCAGTGATCAGCTTTCTGCACAATTCCTTGATTCTACTTGAATGAAACAACACTTTGATAAGACTTTGTATGACTTCTGTTTTGGTCGTTATGGGAACTTCATGTATTTCATCTTTCAATACAGAACATAAACTCTCAATCGGATTTATATCCGGGGAATTTTCAGGCCATGAGAGCACCTATTCTCCATTTTCTTCAAACCAGGTCTTCACTGATCTTGCCGTGTGACACGGGGCTGAGTCCTATTGAAAAATCCGATGTCTATCATCAAACCAATCCTGTGTTTGAGGTAGCAAACGTCTTTGCAGTACTTATACTGGTCCATGGTGCCATCGACAATCTTCAAACGACTTGTTCCATGCACAGAAATGGCTCCCCAGACCATGACCTTCTGGGGAAATTTTACAGTCTTTAAACTTTCCGGTGTAAATTCCTCACCTGATCGCCTTCTTACACTCTGCACACGATCGCCAAGCACTGCAATGGTAAGCTCGTCAGAGAACACAACCTGCAACAATACAGAACACAAAAATAAGGTGTTAGAAGCTGAAGAAAGTGACAGAAGCTATAGAATAACAAGTAGACTTAATCATGTAAAAGTCTGTAAGCCTTTAAATTGGAAATAAAGTTTAAAATTTTGCAGAATTTTATTCATTTGTGTTTATTAAGTTTTTACATGAATATTTTAAACTCTTACCTTCTCCCATTGCTCAGATGTCCAGTCAACATGAGCCTCTGCCCAGGCCTTACGTGCCTGTTTCATCTTGTCAGTAAGGCGAGGCTTTTTTGTGGGGCGATATGCTTTTAGTCCACCTTCCAATAGTCTCTTATTTACTGTTCTGCGAGCAATGGTAATGCCTTCTGCTGCAAGTTGGTTTGAAATCATTCTGCAAAATGCTCTTCTGTTCTTAATTGCCATTTTAATTATTTTTCTGTCTATTGTCGGCGTTGTTTTCTTGGGTCTACCACATTTTCCAACTCTATTTGATGCCAAACTGTGGCTATTTTCCAATTTCTTCTTATATTACTGATTGTTTGAGTTGAAACATTAAGTTTCTTTGCTATTTCTTTCTGTTTTAATGTGGTTTCTTGCAATAAAACACTAATCTGTCCAACCTTGCGAGGACTCAAATCACGAACTTTACCCATGTCTGCTCAATTACATAAACAAATTAGAAAATCAGAAAAAAACAAAGTTGGAATAAAAATTAGATGCACAAGTTTACAGAACTAAAGTGATCATATCCAAATGACAGGTAGAAAACGCAATAAACACACACGTCTCCTCGCAAATGCCAGACTATTACTGAACTCCGTCCAGACAATACAGTGATTGTTTCTGTGTTGTCAGACATTTTCTCCCTGTATTGCCAGACACTCCCATATAAGACTGTAAAACCCACTTAAAATCACTAATAAATATTTGTTAGGTACTGGTATGGTAAAGTAAATAAAGGGTTACTTAATAAAATTATTTGCAAGACATTTTTGCACAAAAATTAGGTTTTTTTTTTTTTTTTTTTTTTTTCTCAAAAATCCATAATTGTGCCAGTACTGTATCTATATTAAGTTAATTTAATTAAACTTCACATAAACATTCTGCTCTTTTATAATAACATTTTTTATAACATTTTGGTGTATAGATATAGGATTATATTTCAAGTGATCGTCTGTTTCTGGAGATGTACTACACTAATTTTTCCCTTGAATTTGCTGCTTATGTTTTTGAATTGAAATTTTATGATTTTTTTTAAACGAAGCTTACTAAAATTTGTTTTGTTACTTAAATTTTTTAATACAATTTATTCGGCTTATTTTCTTTGTATGCATACATATTTTGTGTATATGATCATTTGTGCTGAATTCATTTTTCAGAATGTTTGCTTCTGTTTATAAAGGAAATCAAGAAGCTTGTGAAAAATAAAGTGCGTCATTTTAAGCAGTTCAAAAATCAATCAATTGTGGCTTCTATTGAGGCTCTTAAAACAAAAAAGCGTAAGCATTATTTCCCTTTCCTTTGTTTATGAATCATCATATACAATATTGAAGCTATTTTAAAAAGGTAAAACTATGAAATTGTAATATTTTATGTATAATATAATCAAGACATTAAAGTTAAGCTATCCTAAAGTCTCTTTACTGCTACATGCTATTATTAATACATTATTTAAAGCTGCCTGAAATATTTCAGAGATTAGTGTTTCTAAATATATTTTTTTATAAAAAAAATAATGAAATAAGGTATTTTCATTATTTTTTGAGTATTTTATGTTAGGCTTTGTTACATAAAAGAAAATGTGTTATTGATTATCTAATAATAAAAACTAAATAACTTAACCACTTTTTACTTTTCAATCATTTCCTTCATTTCACAATACAAACAGAGGCGGCGACAGAGATTTGCTGACGAGGGGACAAGACAAAGCCGGCAGGGGGGCAAGCACAATATCTCTAATTAGGCTTCAAAATAACTGATAATAATTAATTTTACATTTACTTAAAAAATTCAAGTATTATTTACCTTTTTTTCTATTCAGATGCTGATCCTTTCTTTCAATGTTAAAACTTTTCAAAGGTATTTGTAAAAAATTGTTCTTGATTTCTTTTACTGACCATCCAAATATTTTCAATATTTGAGTCTATTTCTTTATGAGACTGTTGAGGTTTAATTTCTCTGAGATCTAATTTTAGAAAAAATATGGTTATATTGCATTCTAAATTGAAGTATACAGACAGAAACACATATTGCGTAAGAATGGCGTGTCATGCTAAATGAACAAATGCATGCTGTTATTATTTTATATCAGAAGCTATATAAATTGAATGCTGAAACAAAAGTTTTATCAAAGAAACTTTTCTTAGAAATTCGAAATAATAAAAAAACATTCGACGATTTCGCTAAAAACCGATTTTTCAGCGTAGTCCCCTACCTAAAATATTTGTTAAATAAAGATTGCTGCAGCGAGCAGGAATTCAGATGTGTTACGAATCCGAGGAGAATAGTGCGCATGCTCTACAAAAATTTATTATAATTCGGGTACGAACAATATAGAATGTTGAAAAGATACAATGTGGTAGAATGTAGATTATTACGATCTGTGAAGGAAGCAACAGGACGAATGTTGTTGGAAACATTTTTTAATAATCACATTCACACACTTAAACATACACTAACACAAAGGCAAGACATTCATGCGCGCTGCTTCACAGTTCAGCATCACATCTCATTCTAATTACAATCGCAATGCACTATGGGATGGCCTAATCAGGCTTCGCCATCTAGTATCCAAAAAAGAAGATAAGAGTAATGCAACTGCTACATCCTCCCCCTCTGGCTCCGATAACGTCCCGGCAAGGAGACAGAATTTGATTTGTCTGGAAGTCTATTGGTTAAGAGTAATGCAACTGCTACATCCTCCCCCTACACCAACGAATATCGTTCCGGCTAGGTGGTGCGATTTTGGATATTTTCCCCTTAGATAGAAAAGCCATTTTTAATTATTGAAATGAGACAGGAAGTTAAAGAAGAAAACTTGAATATAACGGATCAGTTACACACTTACCCTCTCTTTTGAATGTACAAAAAAAAAATCAGTAAAGTAGGTAGAACGCAAATGATTTAAATCTCCCTTTTTTTAAAAAGAATGCAAAATAATTATAATATTCAGTTAGGAGATAAACATATTTTCAGCAATGGAAAAAAAATATTTATGTTCAAAAACTTTATATTTTAGATGAAGCAACACATTAGGACAGAAATTAAATTCAAATTATTTCAATTGTTAATTTTAACTGCCGGTATATATACACATTTAATAAAAGAAAAGCAGATATAGCAAATAATTGCTATTAAATTTGTGTAAGCACTGAAAAAGAATTAGATTTAAGAATTCTTAACCATAAAAATAACATTCTGAGAATCAGAAATAAAATTGCACATTTTATACGATTAAAAGATGGTATATGCTGAATCGTTACTCTGAAAATAAATAATAATAAATCTATCAGAGCAGTTTATCATAATACCAAACAACTAAAAAAAGAAAACATATTCAATACTTGTTTAGATTAATCACTTTGAGAGCGACTGAGCTTATGAATACTTAATGAGACTTGGCGCGTCACTCAAGGGCACATAAAATGGTATCAGAAAACAAGAACAGACAGTTTTGGTTTCGGTTCGCAAACTTACGGACCAAGAAATGTATCAAGTACGATAAATTACTTCGTGCTTAATTAAAATACAAAAATACAACAACAAATTGAAACTCACTATATAGAATACCTTAATTTTTAAAAGATATATTATTACGCACTTTCAATGATTGAGATCAATTAACAAAACAATACAAATATTTCAATATCTAAACTAGCAACGATGAATAGGCTATAAAAACAGAAGTAACTTAGAAATTATTAAATAGTATGAAAACATTTCACAGAAGACGAAGCATTTTGGTGTATTCAAACAAAATTATACTCAGTACAGAGGTCGACGTCCCATATAAGTTAGGATTTAAAACTGAATACTGGAATACTGCTTAGGACATCAAGGAAGCGAAGATGGCAGACGCTGATTCATCTTTGAGGATTGATTTCTGGAACACAATGATGGACCGTTCTGAGGATGAGAAAAATGACATGTGTCAGCGCGACACGTTCTCGGGATGAGAAAAATGACGTGTCAGGACGGCACGTTCTCGGGATGAGAATAATCACATTTGTCAGAACGACACGTTCCCGGGATGAGAATAATCACATTTGTCAGGACGACACGTTCTCGGGATGAGAAAACTGATGACATGTGTCAGGATGACACGTTTCATAATTTGCTGCGAACGGGAAAATTTTCTTGCGATTTCACTTTCGTTTCATCATTTCACTGGAACACAATGATGAACCATTCCCGGGATGGGAAAAATTATTCTGTCAGGATGGCATGCCAATGTGGTGGCGAGAAAATTTTCTTGTGATCGTCGGGACGACATCACTTTCGTTTCCTCACAAATTCTTTTCCGTCGGGCGCCAATGTGGTGGTATGTAAATTATTATGATCTGTGCAGGAAGCAACAGGACAAATGTTGTTGGAAACATTTCTTTAATAATCACATTCACACACTTAAACATACACTAACACAAAGGCAAGACATTCACGCGCGTGGCTTCACAGTGCAGCATCACATCTCATTCTAATTACAATCGCAATGCATTATGGGATGGCATATGGCATCGCCATCTAGTATCCAAAAGAGAAGATAAGAGTAATGCAACTGCTACAACAATGATATTGTTTCTTAAAAAGGCCGGGATATTTGTACATATATTTTGTAAATATATGTACAAATTTACTATTTTATGTGAGATATGAAAAATGGAATATTTAAACATTAGACTCCCACCCCCCATATATTTATTTTTGATTATATATTTAGGCTTTAAAAACCAGGGCATTTTATTAAAATCTTGAATTCCTCTATCTTCATTTTTAGGCCTCTGTCTTCTTTTTTTTAAATTCGAAGTTATTGCAAGCTAATATTCCTCTCCAAAAGTGAGTTTTATCACCTCAGTTGCATACATTGGTTTTTCTTAACCCCTTCGTGTACAATGACGAGTCTGACTCGCGTATCGAGTAACTAAATTTTAAGTTTTAATTCTTTCAATTAAGTGAAAATATTAAGTAATTTAGAAAGAAAAATATTCTTGAAAACGCATCATTACCTCAATATTATATTAGGAATTAAAATTATTTTATGTTATTTATCCTTATATTATTTTAGGAATTAAAATGATAATAATTGACCGAAATAAGATCTGCCATTTAATCAGGAAGTTAAGCAAATTTGTATGTCAAGGGATTAATATGTTATACATAAATATTCTATGAATAACTTTTTTAATCATCCTTTTATCAAAACATATTTATTAAAAGTCTTTTAAAAATTTAGAAACATCTGAAATTATATAGTTTTTTTTTTTTTTTGGCAAATAATAATTGAAAGAAAAAAATATAAACTATACGTTCTCCGATTACACAGTCATAATAATGAATGCAGAATCTGAAGAATTTAAGTAGTAATTTATTTAATTTATTGCTTATAAACTCTATATACCATACCATATCATAAACATTTTTTTTTTTTTTTTGTCGTCAGTTGTAGTCGGTAATATTTCTTTAGTGTAATAATCGTATCCTGATAAATTGGACTGCACTAGAGAACAGATATTTTACTGTTACAATCAAATGAATAAGATGACGATTAATTTTAGAACTTTAATTTGAATGATGAATTATTCAAAACAATTCTATCGTCCTATTCATGAATATTATAAAAGTATTAATTTTTGTAATAATTCCACTGGCAGATAATCGAAGTGCTCGATGCAAACAATTTTTTTTCCTCCATAACCTATGATAAAATCTTAGGCGACGGACAAAGATTAGTGCGGGAAAATGTGACGTTATTCACTTGCCAGCTTATTGACTATTCTACTAAATATAGTATAAATGATATGCTGAATGAACATTACAACATTTAAATCAGATGATTGAGAATTTGGACGCAATGTCATCGACATCGATCGCATTGAATTCTTAGTCGACCGACCTTTATTGGCAAAATGAGATATATATTATGTCTTATTCACATGTCACCTTGCCGGTTATATTGCCATAAGTAGTGCAATTTAAAAGCTTGATGAACGACATTTGAATTAAATGTCTGAAAATCTGTGGATATAGTATTCGACACTCGCCGCATTGAATTCACAATCGGTCGATCAAAAATTGCAAAATAAACCTATTTCCTTGTCGATATTTTATTCATTTGTTACCTTGTTGGTTATATTGCCAAAAGTAGTAGACATTATAAGCTGGATGAACAGACATGTGATTCAGATACTTGAAAATCTGCGAAATTAACGTCTTCAACATCCATTGCATTCAGTTCCTAGTCGGTCTATCGGAAATTGTCCGCAAAATACGGCATTTTATTGTCCTATCACCCTATTGATTATTTTACCAAATATAATCAAAACGCTTTAACCGTTACTTGGCTATTGCGACTGTTTACAATATATTAACTTTAAGGTTATTTTTAAATAAACATATTCGATAATGCGCAGCTCTCTACAACTATCCTGTAGTCGTGAACGTTTTTGCCGACGAAACCCTCAATCTCTCGCCGAACAGCCCCCCCCCCCCCCCCCCCCCCCCCCCCCCCCCCCCTGCTATCGCCGCCTCTGAATACAAACGATTGAATAACAAGCCATTATTATTCATTATTCTGACGTCACTACATTTTCTGAGCTTCAATCTGGACAAGTTTGGAAAACAAAAATTCTCTGACTAATTTGGAATATCTGGTCATTTTATATTGAAACTAAGATCTTAAAAGTGTAAGTATCAAGAACATGAAAATTCACTATTCAAAGAAGCTGATGCTAGATTACCAATATACGTAGAATTAGGGCGACTTAGACTGTGCTAATGAATCTAAAATGTGATGTCTTTATACAGTCGTCAATAAAACAAAAATGGTACCCCGTTGTAACTTTATTTATTATCGCATCTTCACAAAATTAATGTCGATGGAAATTGCCTTAAAGGACAGGTTTGTTGAGAAGGACAACTGATTAACCGAATTAATTAGCCACTGTCACAAATTTTTTTCATTACGGAAACCGAAATTTTTTGATAATTCTATGCAGCAGCCCCTTTTTATATATGTGTATCAAATTTCATTCTGAAATTCGCAGTAAAGACTTTTCTCGTTTCTGTTCGCATGAATTTCGGAAGAATAAACAACACAATTTGGATTTGTTCTTAATATGAGTATAAAATGTCAAAATATAAATAATTTGTGTTTGTTTTTATTTAAATATTGAAGTATTTCCATTATTTTTAAAATCAGTTCATCATTCGGCCTTTTTATTTGATCCAGTCCGAAGAAATTTACTTACATCTTAATTTTTATAGTGAGTGAAATACGTTGTTTAACTCTTTTTAAAAAAAATGCTGATTGGTGAGGTGCGGATACTGTAAAGATATTTTAAGCCAATGGAATTACCGGTGTTTATTAAAAGGAGGGAATTTTATTTTCTGGTGGAAACTATTATTTATCGTATAGAAGATTTATTAAGTTATAGAGGAGTATTTTATTATAATAAATATTACACGTATAATTTTTACATAGATTTAAATAATGCTTTAATTATTTCATGCTTTCAGCAAATATTAAATATTTAAAGATCTATATGTTAATACTGTAGTAATAAAATATTAAATTATGAAAACATTAATAAGTGAAATTTAATTAGTGGGATGAAATTCCACTTATCTAGTTGTAGAACTGCATGAGGGTAATATTTATGGTGATAAAACAATATTTCGAATAAACATTTTTTTTTTTTTTTTTTTTGCTTGTCCGTATATGAATTAAGCAAAGCAAACAGCTGTAGTCTTCAAATAAATTCACTAATAGATTTCAGAAAATCTACATTTCAGGCGACTCTGAATCGGGGGGTAAAAAACATATTTAAATTATATCCATCTATCTGCGATCATGCTAACTCAAAAATGGAACGTGTTAGAAAGATAAAATTATGCACTTTTTATATAAAAATTATTAATTTGAATGAAAAGTTTTAAATGAAATCATCTAAAAGAAGTCTTTATCTAATCTGTGCGAATATAATAAATTTAAAAAAAAAAGGCTAGATGATAGAAATTTTTTTAGGATTAATTATCAGACTAGTTTATTATTTATAGCAGATTTTAAAATTCCAATTCTATTAGAAGATTATTAGAATAGTTAGGATACTTAATCTGATCTTTATCGAACATTTTATGCGATCAGTTGAAAAGATATGACTTAAAAGGTATCCTGGATTAAATGTAATAAACGAAGAAACATATTTTATAGCATACGAAAAAAATTTCGGAGTTTCAAATTGCGAGTTTGTTGAAAATTCTTGATGGACTACATGATACTTGTAAGTCTTTTTTAAGTGTTAATATTTATACATTGGCATATTGTTTGTAAACTGCTTGATGAGGCGTGCGAAAACCATTCATCGAAACGGAAGGGTGGAAAAAAGTAATACTATAAAGAGCTACTATAAGAATGACAGAGCAACGGCTGATGCGATAAAAATAAACAAACAATCGAAATGAGCTAAGCACATTATCATGCCATAATTTCTCGAACTTGATGTTTTAAATGCTTTTTTATAAAGGCAATTGCAAATATTTCATAAGTCTCTGGGAATTATTTTACGGCTGTTTTGAAAATATATTTCGCCTAATTAATGAAAATTATGAATGGGTGCTCTAGATTAAGCTACTGAGTATATAAATTATATGTTCTAATAAATTTCCTTATTTTAGCATTAATTTATTATCTGAATTATAAGAAACTGTATGGCTTTCTTTGTATCTCTGTTTTATTTACTTGCAAACGATAACAGCCGGTTAACATTAAAAATTAAACATTCCTAGAATCAATCTGTCTTGCAATCAAATTTTATATCGTCTGGGTGGGGGAAAAGACATTCATTTAAAAGAAGAAAAAAAGAAAGCAAAATTCATGTTAAATTAAAATCGTCTTACCTGACAATAAATTTTATTTAACTAAATGCGGTATTGTAAAGACAGATGAAGCTCGTGCCTCATGAAGAGTAGATCTATGTATAAAAATAAATTTTATATACAATCCCTCAAAAAGTGTACTTTGCAAATCGACAGTAGGAATTTTACAGTTTTTGTGAATATTTCAAAAACTATTTGGGGTATGCACAATTTTTTGAATTCTGTCTTTTACTATGCCAGCTTTGCTCCCATGCAGAAATTTAACTATGTTACAATTCACTTTTTTCTCGCATTCATTTTTAAAATTGATTAAAAAGTATCAATTGTGTATTATTGATGCATTTATTTCGTGATGTTATGAAATGTGATAATATTTTAAAATGAGTGAAAAAAAAGTGTTGAGAGATATATAATAGTTCCCGAGATATCGTCGAAAGATCATAAAACTCATTTAACATTGAAAGTGTCATTTTTCAAACTCTATAACTCTCAAAATTATCAGAGTTCCATAAATTTGTATTAAGAAATTAATTTCATGATGTCAGATCGACTCTGCATAAAAGCATTGATAGCAAGCCGTAATGGGGAAAAAAAATTCGAGATAGTGTTAATTAACTTAATTAATCAGCTTGTTGTTAGGAACAAGCCTGCGCCCTCGAGTTATTTCCAACGACATCAAATTTGTGAAGATGTGATAATAAATTTTAAAAAGTTGCAGTGGTGTTTCATTTTGTTATTGTTGTTGACGACTGTACCAGATTTATTTTAGAAAAGCATTATTTTTAAAAAATAAGCATTTCTGAATGCAAACTATTCTTCAGAAAACAAAAGCTGATGAATTTTTTATTTCTTACTCTTTTTCACTTATAATCATTTGACGTATATCAAAATATTTTGAATTGTCAAACATTAAAAATATGATGAAAGTTGGGATGTATTTTTTTTTAATCGAATAAAAACTACTGTGCATGTTCTATGAATTAGTGGGGATAGGGGGAAAGAGAAAGATTTCAAAAATTAACTTTCTAAAAATTGAATTTACTTAAACTTTTTATATATCTTTTGATATGAATCATCTGTTTATAAGTAAAAAACAGGAAAAAGAGTAAAAATTAAGGCTGTCTCTGTCAATAGAAGACATTTGTTCACTTTTTTTCTTGATTAGTTTCATTGATAATGTTGCTGTCAGCAAAAAACGTTTTACAATGCTGCAAAGAAATGAAATGGGCTGTTTTTCTGATTTATTTGCATATACTGTATCTAAAGAAACAAAGGAAAAAATTCATAAATTTTTCTGAAGCCTTTTCTACCTTGGTACATGCAGTTTATTTCTCATCATTATTAAAGAAATTTTTAGAAATGAATTGTACTAAAAAATGCTTAATATTTTCTAGCTGTCACCAAAGTAGCTGGGTGTTCTGCTGATTTCGTCAATAATGTTTTGAAAATTGTAGCTTCAGGAGATGATAGTGGTGCCCTAAATATAACTCAAATGCATCATGAAAATTAAAGGATGTTCCTGTTCAACCAAACTCACTCTTGTCTTCTAGAAATATTTACTTCTCCCCAATATTAATCAAATTATTTTGAATTAATGTTTTCAGCTCCAGTTGTTCACACATATATGTGTACATGCAAATATATTACCACATATATATATATATATAATGAAGCATTTAATTCTAATTTCGTTGTCTTTATTATTCTTACTGTGAATTCTTGTTAATTTATAGCTTTTATGACAGCATATTGAATTTGTGAAATTATGGTTATTTCATAGCTTTGACAGCATATTGAATTTTGGAAATTATTGTTATTTTATAGCTTTATGACAGCAAATTATCGTTGATTTATAGATATTGAATGTTACAAATTATCATTGATTTATAGTTTTTGTCAGGTGTAATGCTTGCATATTGTGATCAATAGAATGTTTCTTATTAAATTTCTTGTAATTTTTGCTTTGCAAATCACATGGACTTCCACTGATAAACTCTACCTCCATTTTTGATTTATTTCTACAATTTGCTTACCTGTTTTGTTATCACCGTCTTGTGGACTAGTCTTTGATGCAAGCGCATGCTGTATGTTGCAAAGTAGTAAAGTTTCTTAAATCTACAGAAGATTGAAAATTTTTTATCTGTGTCGTGTACATATTTCTACTGTACATCAAGGCAAAGGATAGGTTTTTGATGTATAGAACATGTTTGTTACGATTTCGATACGCTGTTGATTTCCATTTTTCTTTCTTTTAATAATTTAGGGAGAATAAATATTATAATGTATCTAATTTGAAAACCGGTTTTTACACTTTTTCCTGTACATAACACCATTTGTAAATTCTTAAACCATATTTTCTTTTTGTGTTGTTTGTTGATGAGCATGAGAAGCATGTGATTTTCTCGAGATTGCATCAGAAATTATTATAATGCCCTTTAAAGCTGAAGTTCTCATGTACTGTTCTTCTTTGGAAATTTCTCTTCAATAAATTCTAGTTTTTAAAGAAAATGCAGTAGGCTTTCTCATATTTCCCTATTACTGCGATATTTTAAAACATGTAGCATTGCAATCAGTGTTGAAAAGTTGCAGTTTTTGCGTTATTTTAAGCAATAAATTTTGTTTTACTAAAATTTACATTTATTCTAAGAAGCTCTGTTTTTCCCTTAAGGGTTTCTATTTGCTTCCATGTAAGTTTTTTAAAATCTTTCTTCATAATCCACTGAACATAAAGTATAATTAGAGATAAATTGTTTCTAATATCAAAAAATTAAATTCGAATAATTTCCATGTAAATTTTTTTCATTAATATATAGGTATTTTAGTTTATGTGAGATCATTTTGTAATATTAATTCAGAAAAAAAGGAGAAAGAAAATGCAAATTTACGATATTGTTTTCTAAATATCCATATAAAAAATTAATAGATGCTCGATTTTAGTCCTGTTTTGTTGTCAGGGATCATATATCGCATTTTTTTTATTTGAATTAAATGATAAATCCCAAAGCTAATACTCATTTATACAGAAATATATGTGTATTGATTTTTTTTGTTTGCCATATCCACGTATATTTTCGATATGTATTAAAAGTTAAATGTTTTTATATATTTTTTTATTGTCTATATATGTAATTTTAATTTTTATTTACGAATGAAGTTACTCACAATTATTTAAGTTTAGAAAAGTGTTCATTTTTATTTTCTTGTATTATTGACATATAAAAGCTTTCGAATGGGGATACAATTGTTTATTTTATCACTAATTTGATTAATCTTTCTTTATACCTAAATCAATAAACCTCAAAAAATTGATAGAGCATAGTGAAACCTATACTTCGTTATATCTTTAAGTGTAAATGCAGGGAATGAATTTTACATTTTAAAGTCGATTTTTGCTATTTTTAGCTTTAAAATCTCAAATCAAAACTTAATATAGCAATATAAAATTTTTCAATTTTATACTTAAAAATGACATTGGAATTTGCAAAAAGTAAAGATAAAAAAAACGATGCATTTTTTTTTCTTTATTTTTTGCCATAAGTTTAATGTCATTAATGAATGCTGCTCCTTAAACAAGGCTGATGCGCTTATAGAGTACTCTCAGAATTTCAAAACTACATATCAGTTTCTTATTGTGAAATTTGGCTTCAAAATATTGTTGTTTAAGGGCGTGTAATCTGTGCTGTAAATATCTTAGGTCATGAATTAATTAAACCTTTCGCCAAGCAATATTTTTTATATATAAGATTGTGTGAATGCATTTTTTTGTAAAAGAAATGTTTTAAACTTGCTGTTTGTTTTGAAATGACTTTGTGAAAATGGACTGGTTGGAAATTACTAGTTATCAACCAATATTAATGTGCCTCTATTGAATTGTATTTAAGGTTTATCATAACTTCTGGGTATCTGGCTCTTTTGTAAGCTTAAAATGTACAAATGGAAGTTTTCAACTATAATTGCTGTAAGTAGAATATTTTTTCCTTCTCAGTATGATTTCATTTACTTACAGATGTGGAAGCATGAATACTATCCATGTACATCTGGGTTTTATAGTAATTGTTATCGTTTATATATATATATATAAGGTTATTTATTGATAAACTTGAAATAAGTGGTCAAGTAAAAGTACAATGATGCAGTGTAAAGGACAATTTTCTGATACTTATTTTTTGTTAAATAATTATTTACTATTTAGATATTGTGAATAAAGAACATTTTCAAGCAATACCAAAATATTTTTCTTTTTTAGAAAATATACCAAATTAATACATAAAAAATATTTGATGTTCTTCACACCTTTTAGAAATTTCTTAGGAAGCTTCCGATCCATTTTGTTTCAAACTTTTATGTTTCAAAATTCTTTGTAGCTAGTTTTGCTTGTAAGTTTATTATTATAGTGAATATCAGATCTGAAAAAATTTTAATGTGTTGTCATATTTAAGTGTTCTGCTTTTCAATGTAAAATTTTTATATATGTGTTTGTAAAATAACACTTGAGTGAAAGGTCGAATAAATTGGTCTTTTTTATGTTGCATTTATAGAGCTTTAAAATTTAAAGTAAGTAGATCTTGATTTTTTTTAGGGTTATTGAATTATGTTAGATTAGAATTTTTACTAAGCTATATGTTTATTTCATTACAATTAAATACATATATATAAGAATTTTTTAATATTAAAACTATGCAATATTAATAGAACTCATATTATTAACTTCTATCTTTTTACTATTTAACATATATTCAAATAATTATTTTTCTAAGAGATATTCTGAAATAAAATGCACATCTCAATAAACTATTGAAAAAGTTCTTTTAGTTTTTATACATGTTTAAATGAAAGGATATCTAAATAGGTCACAAAGTTCACCTAATCTATTTTTCCCCTAGAAAGGTATTTTATGTAACATTTTTAAAATAGAAACGAAAGTCAACGAATTTCTTGCTCTTTATGTGCTTTATATTACCACCATGGTTTCTTTTATGCTTTTCATACCTTGTTGAAGTTTCTGAAAAATCTTGTGTTCTCATACTAACTAATAAATGCTTAAAACATTAGTCATTTGTTTCAGAAATAAAGACAGCAGAACACAAATTTAATATTTTCTCTATTTCTTGTGTCGAATTGAATCGAATGTCTTTTGATATTTTGTAGTGTGTTCAATAGGATATATCTATGTAAATAATTTGATGATCATCACAATCTGTAACCGTTTGCCTGTTTTACGCACTATTTTTTTTTGTAAGATTGGTTCTGCAGCATTTTAATTTAAATAATTAGGGATTACATACTGTGTATTGATTACTCTGCATTAAATAAGCAGATTGTTTAAAATTGAAGAAAATTGTTATGAACATACTCACATTTAGCTATAAATAAAACAGTTTCTCTCTCTCTCTCTCTCTCTGTGTGTGTGTGTGTGTGTGTGCGTGCGCGCGCGGACGTGTGTGTGTGTGTGTGCGTGCGTGTAAAGATTATCTAATACTGGTTTAAGGGTCTCTTTCCCCCTTCCGCTAGATTTTTCTTATTTGTAGAATTTCTGATTTACATTTGTTGAAGATAAACAGAAATTTATTATGTAATTTAAGCAAATTATGGCGGTAATGAAATGGTTTCATTTATATTGGAATAATTATTTTATTTGATATTCCAAAAAATAGAATGAATATGTCTATATAGTTTTGTAGCTTCCTCTTACCTTGTCACTTCCTGATTAAATTAATTCCTAACTTCTGATTTAAATTCATGCTTATATTAGATATTGTTTAGAAATTAATTTTTTTTAAACCTTTCTTTTTCTTTCTTTTTCAAATCATGTTATTAGTTTCAGATGTTTCTTATAATTTAATTACACCTTTAAGGACAAAAAAAAAATGGAAAAATCATAAGTATTTATTTATGTTATTCCATTTAATATATGCAATAATTTTACCATGTTGATGTAATAAATGTGTATAATTACTGTGAGATAACTGAACTGTGATATGCAATTGCCTGGCATTGGGCTAGTGAGTAAATTAGAAGTGAATTCAATATATAGTATACGAATTCC
Source organism: Argiope aurantia (assembly GCA_026543865.1). Lineage (NCBI taxonomy): Eukaryota > Metazoa > Arthropoda > Arachnida > Araneae > Araneidae > Argiope > Argiope aurantia. The sequence continues at coordinate 471,271 of JAPMOR010043764.1, forward strand.
TGTAATTATGTATAAATAACATTAGCCAATTCAGGCTGTGTATATATTTTAGTTTATTTCTTATATTGGATTATTTGTGAACAATATGTGTATATATTAAAACATTCATTTGCACAAAACTATTAACAAGATTTAGTAAATAACCTATAGAAATATATATTTCTGTAATAAAAAAGACAAATTCCTGAAGAATATCCAATTATAAAGTTATCATAGATGTCTATTAAATGTCATTTTATGTTTGAAAGACTACCAAATTTGAAAAAAAAATAATGTAATATTTTTGCTTGGTTCAAAAATAAATGCTACTCTCTCATTTTTTGTGATTCTCTTTTTATTAGTAGATAAATACAGTTTACATGAGCAATTGTATTATGATCAATTAAATAATAAATTTACTGAAATTCATTTCTTTATTTGAAATTGTATGCTGTTTCTAAATATTCTGTAAATTCTACTGAATATTACTTTATATTGAACTATAAAACTATGTAAAATTAAAACTTTTCAAATTTGGATTGGCAAAAATCAGCCTTAAACAATTGGAATGGCTGATAAAAAAAATCTATTATATTAAGATGGCTTTTTAATGACAGTGTAGCTAAAGAATAGCTCATTCCTCCATTTCATTTTTAAATAATCAAATTGTAATTAGTGTTTTTAGAGTTCTTATTCACTATTTGGATAAATAATGGTTGAAGATTTATAAATTCCTTTCGGTAATAATAACATAAAAATTAAAAATATTTGCATCACGTCATTAAATTTACTTTAAAATTCTTGGGAAGTTTTAGTAAAGACAGAAGTTGGCAGGAAAGGATCAATAACAACTGATGACATGAATGTTGCTACTGTGTCTTTATAGAAAAATTAATTACGCTTAGATCAACATTCAATAAGTGGATAAAATGCATTCAATAATTAAACAATATTATAGAGTAGAATAAAAGTATTTCATTCAAAAGTTTCGGATTGATTTTGATTGCCAAGATGAAATTGTATTTAAATGTTAATAAGAGAAAAGGAAGCTTGGGCTGACGATGGCCGAAGTTCATCGTCGCGGTATATCGTCCAACATGTATCGATGTATCTTGATTTCATTATTAATTTATTGCTATTATAAGAAGCATCTCTGAACATATTGACTAATCAGAACGACTCCAAATAAAGGTAATTTCCATTATATATAATAAAAGTATTTGGGAAATAATAGTTTTAAAACTCCTTCAATAAAGTTGTTGTTAATATCCCACCTTTGTGAGTGTGACCTTTGTGAGTGTCAAATCGATTTCTGCATTTTACAATTTGTCATATTCCTTTATATCAATAAAGTCGTAATATTTAAAATTTTATATGTTTTATTGCTGATTTAAAAAACGCCAATTTCTTTCAATCTTCATTTAAAAATTTTTTTTAAAAGGTAAAGGAGATAATAATGCCTGTAGCAAGTAAAATCAAATGGTTTTAATAAAATTCGAAATCTAAAATCTAATGTCTTGCAAAAATAATTCTGTACATGATTTACATAAATTTCTATTCTTATTTTGAAACTATTATTGTCAGATTTGATTTAAATATGCACTGCAATTTTAACAATAGTTAGATTAGATAATTAAAATTTAAAAATTTTCTATACTGTTTCAAAATTCAAAAAGAAACGGAAAATAGTAATTTCGAAATGAGTGAGATATTAACAACAAATATCATGGAGTGTAAATTTATTTACGGAAGAATGTTTTAACGCATTAAGAATTTTAGAAAAGATCTTCCAATTTTCGCTCAATTACAAAATAACATGATCAAATGAAAAAAAAAATATGCCATTATATATCATCATTAATATACACTGAACGAAACAATAACCAACATTTAAATAAAACGATATGTTTCTGAATATTAAAATTCTAGCTAAATTTGTATCTATTGTTTCTAATAACATTTTGGCATATTCTGAAATACGAAATAAAATGGGAATAATTAAAATAAAAGGAAAAATTAAATAAAAAAAGATATAAAAGCTTTTAAAGATTAAAAAAGTTATCACTAGAATAATCTTTATCTTAAGAACAGAAAAATAATAATTTCACAAAAGTCGATTAAATGCAGGATTTCTTAGATCAGTTCAGAATACCGTATATTTAAAAATAAAAAAAAGCAAATGAATAAAAAAGAGAAAGAAAAGAAACATTTTTAAGCTGCTTGAAAATTTGAAATAAGTGCATCATATGTTTCAGTCATATGAATTGAAATAAATCGGAGAAATAAACATTTATCCATTAAAAATATTTTTTTTATCTTAAATATAAAATAAAACATTTTAATCAAAAATATATTGTGAAATTGTCAAAGTGCACTTTTTAAAGATAAGTTATGTGCATTTTTAGAAATATAAAAGCGCATACTACAGAAAAGCACGCGAATTAAAAAGAAAGAAAAAAAGCAACACATACTTTCTTTTAATATACAAAACAATACCTTGAAATCCAGTCATAAAATATAGCCATGACTGATTCTCGATAGTTATGAAAATTTGATCGTTACCGAAAAATCGATAAGTATTGGAAGTTCGATATAAGTAGGGATTGCGATACCGAATACTGGTATTTTGAGCCATTTGTACAATTTTGTAATACCGGTATTCACAAGTTTAAATACCATTTTTTCGGTATTTACTGGAAATTTTTTAAATTGTCTCCACTATATGTTCAGAGATCGCCAACATAGCAAAACAGTATACGTTTTTGTTTTTATGTATCCCTAACGGGCTAAATTAATTAAACTGTGAGTACGGAGTTGCATCGTACAATCAAGAGAAGAGAAAAAATACTGTTTGACAACGGATTGTAAAACCCTCCGCGTTTTTGCGCATGCGTTAGGATGGGTTTAATTCTACAAAATAGGGGTGAGAGAGAAGATGAAAGGAGGACATGTTTACATTTAACAATGAAGACTCGCTGTTTTGTGAGATGTAAACATTACATATAATTAGTAATACAGAAGGAAAAGGTACTAATGCACAGTAAAATATTTCCGAGCAATTTTTATTTAATATAAGAGACATAAACATTAAATTATGAATAAATAAAAATGTCTTACGGTATTTACGATTAATGATTACGGTACGTCTTACGATATTAATGATTTTAAAAATGAAAAAGAAGAAAAGAGACTAACCAATTCAAATCTGATCAAATTAATAGTAAATTTTCTTAAAATTTACTCACAAACCTATCCACATTCAGAAGAATTCGGTACAGTTATCGAAGATTATGATGACACTAATGTCGATAGTGAAACGGAATTTTCTCTTGAATAAAAATTAGAATTAGCGATAAATAAAAAAATTTCATCAAACCAAAATACAATACAGAAATTAGCTATGTCCAAAACCATCCGAGGAGAAATCGATTTATTTGAAGATGAGAGATTTATAGGTAAATATTTGGAAAAAGTATATCGCACATTGCTAAGAATACCACTAATCAGCGTAGATGCCGAAAGAGCGTTTTCGGCAGCTGGTAATTTTTGCACAAAATTATGTTCCAGGCTTAATGACAGTACAATTGATGCATTATGTTTTTAAAGATCACATTTCAAAAATTTGTAATAGTATCATTAACTGAGTAGTGATATTTACACTTTATTGTGATTTAAATAAATAAGATGTTCCTTTACTTTTTTGTGATTCTTTATGTACTGTTTTAATTTATAAGTTACAAATTATTTTTTGTGTGATATTTACACTCTCTAATAATACTGGCAAATAAAACAAAGAAACGCCTATGTTTTCTTTCTTTTTCTAAAATTTCTACTACCGGTATTAAAACCAGTATCCCGGTATTAAGATGTAAAAAATGCCGAATACCGGTATTGAACTTTTGGTCCGATATTGCATTCCCTAGATATAAGTTGAAGTTTGATCAAGTAACCACTTGAGCACTCATACTACTTTTGAAAAGCTTTAGAATTTCTGAAGAGGGAAGGGATTCTCATTTACATTCAGAGCATTTACACAGTTTCATTTCACATGTGCCGTTAACATTTATGCAAAATACCCATGTTGGTACAAGCGCATAACATATATTATATACATAGAAAGGATTATAATTCAGTCTTGCTTTAAAAATTTACTAATTTCCCTTAAGTGTATTGTTGTAGGGAGGTCTGATAGATTTCAAAGGGTGTTGCATTTTTTATTCCAGATTGTATGGGATCATATATAGTACTAGAAGTAACTACTATTTAGTAAGTAAATATACTAAATTTTTAACTCCAATGCGCTACTGAAATTATCAATTTTACGCTGTTGCTTTTATATTTGTTTATATCTGGAATATAGAATTCGAAAATTATTTGTTATACTAATTTGAACAAAGCATTTTTTTTCGTGCAATAATCATTCTTCAAATTTTGGCGAATATTTAATAGTTAATAAGATATAATATTGCAGATATAATATACAGTAAGATACAATATTTGTATTCCTTACTAAAAAAAGTTGTACTTTAATTTCAAGTTTATTTAATAAGAATGTTTGCATATTAAGTTGCAGCCTCCATGCCCTTGGATGACTAGATGATTTAGTTTAGTTTAGTTATATTAGCGTCCCGTTTGAAGCAGCACTAGGGCTATTTTGAGACGCACCTCGTAATTTTGAACCGCGGTCAGATGACGAGGACGACACCTGAGCTGGCATCCCCCTCTCCACACCACACCAGCGGGAGAACGTTTGGTCAGGACGGATTTAACGTGCAACAGACCCCCTTACACGACGGTTCTTCGGTGGAATCGAGTCTCGAATCTGAAACCTTCCAGGTCCAAAGCCGAGACTTTACCACCAGGCCACCGCGTTCCCTTGGATGGCTAGAGTAACAATACAAAGATAAAAAAAAAAGTGCAAAATTTAACAGTGAAAAGGTTTAGTATAATGAAGTAAGAACTTTTGGAGTTTTAAAAAATTAGATCAAAAATTTTCAAAACAGCAGGTCTACCTTTTAAATTGAATTTTATAACAAATTTAGTTTTATGATTTACAATGTATATACGTAAGTAAAATTTTGAAATTAATTACGAAACATAAAAACTCGTGTAGAAAGAATTAAACAAAAAAATAAATTGCTTGGAAAATGATGGCAACGTTCGAATTAAGCATAATTTCAAATTTAAATTCTTGTATTTTCTAATGACAATAATAATTAATATCTTACTTAATGCCTTAATGGGCCGAAATGTCTGAATTAATTCAATGTATAAATGCTTTAAAATGTTTTTTTAATTAAATAATATTTAGCCTCTGTTTCCGAACAGGTACATTTGAAGTTAAGTTATTTTTATAGTTAATTGATAAAGGTATTACAAGTGCTTTTCCATTATTTCCAAAAGATATTTTAGATGTTTAAAATAAATAATGCTTAAAAAATTCGCTTGAATTGTAAATATAACTGAAAATAAAAGGTACTTAATTCATTTATTATATTTAAATAGAAATTTGTTGATGGTATCTCTTAATTTAGGGAATAGAAAACAATTTATTCCGAAATGGCATGCTTAAAGAAAGTATTTTTATATATTAGAATATGACAATATTTATAAAAAAAATATTAACAAAAAATTATGTACAAAGGAGAAAAACGATGAAAAACAACAAAATAAGCACTAACCGTAAACTAAAACAAAATTAATTGTTTGTATCAATTTACTGCCTCACGATTCATCGTGAACCATCATTTATGACCATGATATAAATGAATAAGTGTTTTTCAAAAACTGATGGGGGAAAAAAAATCCAAAACTTTTAAAAAATTGATTTTTTTAAAATGTTTTTTTCCCGGTAAATCAAAAATCGGCACAGTTCTAAAAGAAGCCATGTTTTACAATATAAATATTAGATTTATAAAATTATTATATCATAGAAAATTTCCTTATTTGAAAGATGACAGCATTTACTTCGAAATGTTGATATTCGGAAGAGATGAGTAGAGTTGAGTCCTTATAAGAAATAGCAAAAATCGTCCAAAGAAGTGGTGTTGTTTATATCACAAGTAAAGTGAGGCTTCATTTAATATCAATGAAGCTTTATTTAATATCATTTGCGGATTGATTGCCCAATCAGTTTGTGAGCTATATTTGTACTATACGACGAACATATATGTAAACTGATAAATCCTATAATGGAAATTTCAAAAGGAGATCCTTCCCCTTCCAAACAACTACAAAAATGTTTTTAGATAATTTATTGATCATTTTGAGTTAACCTGAAACAGAGACCTTAATATAAAAAAGCGACCTCTGCTGGTTAAGTGCTCTTGATTAATCGAAGTGCAATGCTAACCTGAGCTGAGATATTAGCAGCCGTTCTAAGGGCTCGTGGAAGATTTTGGTCATATCAGAAGCAGCAGCACAGCGAGGGTAATTGAAGCTTGTCGCATAATATCATTTTTTCGCCCCTCATCTCCATCAATGGCTTTGTGAAGACAAATGGTGGTCAGGCATAACATTGCATTTTTGCCTTTTTATCTATCATCTTAAAAAAAAAAAGATAGATCTCCAAACTTTCCTAGAGGAATGGTGTTCAGGACATCCATATTCCCTCCCCCCTTGGCCCTCAATCGTTACGCCACTGAGACGACGACAGACGCAAAATTGAGTTCATCTCCTTTCTCTTACGTAGTGCTTTAAATTTTCTATGGACTGAATACTGCGAAGTAAGTAGAATAGAGGTTGAGATCCCCAGAGTCTGAGACAACGAGGCTTGCATCAATGCAAAAAAATCGCCATCGCTAATTATGAAGGAAAATTGATTTTGGTAACTATTGATTTCTTGATTCATGCAAGGATCTCAAATCTATCGCCAGAAAGATATTAACTTTATTTAAAGGAATATCCAGCACGATTTAAATTTTTGTAACAGAAGAAAAGCTGTCTTAAATGGTACTAAATATATTGAAATTACTTTCAAATCATGGGATGTGGTATAAAATTTCGCATATATTTAGCCATAAATTGTATTGTTTTCGTCTCTTTTTAATTCTGGCGGAAGAAAATCCTTAATTTCAACCATTAGTTGATTTATTTTCATTTCTCCTAGTTCGTTTCTGCTACTTCTGGTTATAAAGTTAAAATATTATCTCGATCTGAAAATATTAATTGAAATGCAACTCCACGCCCACCTTGTGAATGCCCCTGTTCCTTTCACATATATTAGTAGTATCATAAGGGTGGGATTGACATGGCAAGTGCCTTGGATGCCGTTAACAGGGGTGGCAAAAATAAAGAATCCATTAAATACATTTGAAAGAGAAGTACGGTGATTTTTTTATTATTGTTATTCCCCTCTCTTAAAAATTGAAATGGTTCCAAGCAAGTATGGGAAAACATATCGAATATAGTTCTTATTACAACCTGGGAACTAATTCAAGCTAATTTTTTCAAAATAATATATATATATATATATATATATATATATATATATATTAAAATTCAATTTAAATCCTCATTAACTTCCACATTTTTATCTTAATTTAACTCACATTAACTTCATTCGAAAATGTTCTCTTATTTCCTGATCCAATTCCACCTTTTTTATTTAATTAATTCAATACGAGCTCTGTAAAACTGCTGAAATCAGCAATTCTCACACTCCGAGTGAAGGGATAAAACTCAGTCAACCTAAACAAATTCTTTTAAAAGATACCTATAATTCCCTTACCTAAATCGACATGTGTAAAGAAATCCCCATCAGAATCTTATGGTATATAATCATCTGGGAAAATATCTCTGTGGCTCTTTTCTCTTTTGCTCTTGTGTCGTGCTGTAGATTGACGCATCTCGTCACTTCTTGCTTGTACATAAATTATGCTTCCCGGGATGGAGTAAAGCGGAGTTTAAAAAGTCAAAGTATCCTGTCTCTCTTCGACCACGAAACTGCTCAAAATATATGTTTTAAACACACACACTGAATAGGTCAGAATTTCTTTCATCTTCCTGATATATCTATTTTTTGTATGCAAATATTATTTCAAATTATAGCCTTAGAAGCAGATGCTTATTATTTTTATTATTTCATATTGAGAACTAAAGGAGCAAAATGTCAAATGCCGATTTAATTTCATTTTAATAAAGGATGTATAACTAATATATCACTGGAAAAGTCAAAACTACATTAGTGGCTATCATATGTGTAAATATTTTGCATTTGTTTGTAGATAGATTCAATCGGGAAAATACAATTTGTTGTTGTTGAATACGTTGAGAAATACAGAGAAAAAGAACCTCGAAAAGTTTATTTTTCGAAGTTTTTTTTTTTTTTTTTTTTTTTTCGAAAGAAACTTTTTTTGAAACGGAAGATTTTTTTTTTCCTTTTTTTTAAAGAGAGAAAATGATATAATTATTATTTTCTTGTATACCAAATCTGAAAAAAAAATTGCATGTAATTCTCCTAAAGTCACATTTTTTGAAAATTGCGATTATTTAAAACTTCCATACAGTTTAAGGAATCTCTTCATTTTATACTTCATCAGGTCCTCCCCCCCCCCTTCAAGAAAAATCACATTCGAAATTATGACTGGCTCTCGATCTGCATAAAGTGATAACTAAAAAAAATTGGAAAGAGCCAGATGAATGAAATTTGGTATACAGTTTTAACACTAACAAAAACGCAAAATTTACTTGTAAATTATGGAACTTTTGCTTAATTATTTAACAAATAATGTCTTGATTTTAAAAGTCTATGGTGTGGTATGATATTATTTGAATTCTAAAATTGTATAAAGGAAATTTGTGGAATAATATGCTCCAAAGTTATTGAGTAACTTTATAAAATTTCAATTATTCTTATTCCTTTAAAGATCGAAATTAGATTTTGAAAAATCCTTTCGAAGCTACAATTACTGAAGAAATAACTACGTGGCAATTGGAAGATCTTGTCAAATTATCTGTTTACGATGTTTTGAATAATTTTTTTCATCTCAGATTGGATATATCGTCTATATATAAACATCATCATGTTAAAATAATCTTTAAAAAAATGTATATATGATCATACATGGGAAATAGCACTTAACTTAAGAGTGGCAAGATTGAAAAATTCCTAGAGGTCCTCACTCAAAGACATCATAATTATATAGGCAGACAGACACTGTTGTCATATTCTCGAAGATGGAAAAATAAATTTATTCAGAGAAACAATGACAAACTGAATAGCACAAAATAAAACTACAGATCCCTATTGCCAAGTCCTCTCTTCAGTGCGTTAAATAAAAATGTAGACAAATATTGAATTATTTCTGAGCTCCTTTTAAATTATAATATGTTTTATAGCCAATTAACGGTATTATAAATAGTAATTCAGTATCCTAGGAAATGAAGTATTTATATAATTAATAATAGATGATCAGCAAACATTTTTTTTACAAGCCTTACCCTAAAAATGTGGTGGCCATCACCAACAATCAGGTAACACCACTGTTAAAAGTATTAATTGGGTAAACATTTAGATTTTATTAATAAATTAAATCCCTTGTCTTCAAAAAGAAAAACCCTTCGTTCGCCTCTAAAGTAGAGGTGGGTCGTTCGCGAACGAACGGGTCCACTAAGTGAACGAACTGAATCAGGTCGCTATCTTCTGAAAAAGTCGTTCGTTCTCGAACGACTTTGTGGACCCGGTAATTCCCGTTTATCAGCTGTGTGGACCTGGCTAATTCCGTTCGCGAACGATGGTGTGGACCTGGCTATTCCAGTTCATTAACTGTGTGGACCTGGCTATTTCCGTTCGCGAACGACAGTGTGGAACTTGCTAATTTCATGCGTGAACCTCCTACAGATAAGAAGACAAATGCCGAGGGACGGAAATGCCACCTGTTTATTTCCTTCCCCTTTTCTCAGCAGGGTCGTAAAACGGTGCGGGGCGATTTTGTCTTTTTAACAGTGGTTGCTTCCGTTCCCGCTGTCACTGTTGATTGGTGTCTCCAGAAAGTGCTTGAGGGTAGATGTTTAATTTACAGTACGCTTTCTGCAGCTACTAAAATGTCTTGCTAAAATGCCGGGATTTCGGAAAGTTTCAACTCAAAAAGAAATTAATAAAATACTCTGTGAAGATTCAGATTAATCTCATTTGATATAAGTGATGAGGAAGATGCTGGATTTGACACTTCAAACTCTTTTCAAGAAGAAAATATTTCTACTTTGTTAGAAAATGATTCTGATAGCGAGGACGATATTGAAGTTTCTGAAAATAGATAACTCGGGACAGATTATTGAAGGGAAATCAAATTTGATAGAAAATAAAAGTATTTCTATTCCGAAATTCGACCAATTTTTAGGCCCAACCCATAATTTACAAATATCGGAATGTAAAAATATTAAATTTTAAAAAAAATTAATACATTAAAATGCTTATTGTTTCCGATAACTGTGTTTAAAATAGTATTAATTATTTTTCAAAACTCAATGACCCCATACCAGTTCTTGAAACAGTTTTAATTATAAAATAACAAATTAAATATTCCTTCCTTAAAGAATTTTGCAAATCATTTGAAAATTGGCTGATATTATATCTTTATATTGGCTGATATCGTCTGGGACACAAAAAATTAGCCGTGGTAATTTTTTTAAATACAAATTGGTAGAGAAAAGAAATTTTCAGAAATTTCTACAGTAAATGTGAGAAAAAGAGGCATTTAAAACTATTATTTGTTATTTTTTTTCTTTAGAAATTTGTACAATAATTTAATTGTTAATGAAACTGTGTTTTTGTTTCATGCTGGAGTTAATCTAACTGTTTTTTTTTTTTAGGTATATGAGTTGTTTATTTATTTTTAATTTTAAAAACTGAAAAGTACTTACTGAATTGCAAAAAGAAAACCATTCATAAAAAAGTTTAAAGGTAAAAAGACTTATTTATCATTATATTAACTGAAAAAAAAAAGGTAAACAATTCCTAATTTTCTTATTTTGTTAAAGAATTATTCAAGTATTAGTATCAAATATTTTATCTGAGTTCAAAAAATCTGTTACATTATTAAAGTCGATAAAAATTGAACACACGATTAAAGGAGTTTTTAATTGAGAAGAAAGGAATCGGGAAAGAAAATAAGAAATCATTTCTTTGATACGATACTGCCAAAAAGAATTCATATGCAAGTAATATTATTATGAATTATATCATAATTATGGTAATTAAATTGCATATTATTAATTATGACGTAAAAAATTAAAGCTTTTCTTTTTATAACTCTTATAGAAATCCCCCCCCCCCAAATGAAATTTCTCTTCTTATATAAAGTCTTGTCCTGAGCGATGCCCAGCATAAAGCAATTGAAATTAGAAGCATGAAATTTGGGAAGTTATTTTTTGCACCTTAGAGGCATACTAAACACGGATTTCTCAAACTTTTAATTCAAAATTTACTTTAAAAAATAGAATTTTAATGTGTTTTTATCAAAACATCAAAGCATATTATCGCATAAAAATTATTTCAACACCGTTTTAAAGGTTAAAAAAGAGTAGTATTTGAATAATAAAAATTTTATTTGGTTGAATATAAATTTTTAAAAATAATTTCTGAGAAATAAGTGGACACGGTTCATAACAAATACTTTTATTATAATGAAATTCAAAATGACATTTCTTCTTCGAATCATTGAATCGCATTATTTTGCAGCTGTTAAAATAATTATAAAAGAAAAAAAATGCTTTTATTCTTATTGCAATTTGGTTAAAAGGGCTTTTATGTTATGCGCAAAAGCACTTTGAGCTAGATGGATGAAATTTGGTATACGATCTTCACACCAAACTTCTAGATTTCGATCAAATTTTCTATAACATCTATGTAGAGGAAATCTGTTTATCTGACTGTTTCAAATATTAGTTAGCATGGTAACTACAAAACGAAGAGAGCTATATAGTTTGGTACACAGATTTAGTATCTATTGTATAAACATCTGTCAAATTTTGTGTCAAAACCAACAAGGGGTTCACCGCATGTCTGTCTGTACTTTCAGATATATGTAAACGCGATAACTCAAAAATAACTAATTTGAACTAAAATATATCAAATTTGGTATGTAATTTTGTGACTATAAGTATAGTTTTGAGTAAAAATTTTGTTTTAATCATTTCTATTATAAAGGATTTTAAAAACTTATTTAGAACTAGGCATTTTTCTATCATCAATTTCATGGCAGTTTTGCCAGTCGTATGATGATTGATACCCATAGGTAAGCTTTAGTTTTTAGCTTTATAAGATAGCAAATAAAATTACTTAATAGAACGAGCATTACTTACTTAATAGAATGAGTAAGAAGGATTATTTAATACTCTTTCTATCTCAGCCATGTTTGATCGTAATAGTTGTTGCTTCTATAAAAATCACACACAAAATTTGTGGTCATATTGAAAATACATCATTTGTGCTTCTACATGACTATCGGCATTTTCAGAAATGTTTATGTATATTTTATTTTAATTTTAAGAAATGTTGGAAAAGCTCATAAATCTTTATTGTTAATCTTATAAAAGTTGACTTAATTTTTTGGTATTAATATTTTTTTAATTATATAATTATTTCTATGTTTTTGTCAAATCCAAAAAAGCATAATTTTACAATACAAAATGTTGTGCAAATAGAAAAATAAATATTAAAATTTATTAAATAAGAGTTTAAAATTAATTTTTAAGATTTTTTTCAGTAAAAGCTATACATTGTTATAAAATTTAAAAAAAATCTGTGATTAGAAAATATGCAGTTTACATATGCATACTTATACAAAGGTACTTAAAAGTACTTTATTTTTGCAGCAGATTGTCACTACGTACCCTGTAAGGCAAGAACAATCTTTTACTTATCATATTATAAATTATTAAATGATAATTTAAGATATATTATTCTACTAAAGAGTGAACATAAAAAATGCAAGTAACCATATATAAGAATAAATGTAATAGTAAAGCTCTTAAAAAATAAAAATCTAATGAAATTTGCGCAAGTATAAAACAATTGAAATATCAAAATTCCGAAAGCTCGAGTTCTAAGTGAATCCTGCCCTTAATTAAGTTGACACGACTATTGGCATATATTCCAGGAAGTAAAAATAAATAAATTAATTAAATTTAAAAATAAAAATAAAAGCTGAATAAATAAATATATAACTGAATGATGATTTATAATGTTACTTTAAAATTTATTGTGCAATATTAGAATGATGTAATATCTTGTAAGAATACTTTTATACTTAGTAAACAGTGGTGAGCTTAATTTTTTACGGAATTATCTAAATGTAATAGGAAACGCCCAAACTGCCAAAATAACCAATCATTAAAGATATTTCATAATAAAATAAAAAGTAAAAACGGACCTAAAAAACGCCTTTAAAAAGCATTAAAAAACCCATTAAATAACACTGTAATCTCAGGCAGTAGAATAACTCAGATATGATCAAAATTACAAAGCCTGTTCCTTCATTCCGACCTGCGAGAGGGGAACAAAATCATTCGAGTCTATGAATTCCCCCATTCTCTGCTTTATGTGTACCTTTTTCTCAGAACGAACTGCATATGGCAAAATAACAGCGCATGCGTCGAGAAGTAAACACTTACAGTAGAAGTCACCTTTCTTTACGACACTCAATACAACCGGAAATTTCCGGTTTGGCCAGTGACGTAATGAGTCAAAAGCAACCAAGTCGGTCATTCTCGAACGAAAGAGTCTAGTTCATTCGTTCCTGGAACGAAAGAGCCTAACTCATTCGTTCGTGAACGAAAGAGCCTAACTCATTCGTTCGAAGAGCCGAAATCGTTCGCGAACGACCTGAAACGAACGGGTCAAATTGGTGAACGAACGATTTTGAACAGAATCTTTCAAATGAACGAGATTTCCCATCACTAGTCTAAAGCAACTGAATAACTGAAAAGCAATCAAAATCACTAGCACCCGTTCCTTCTAACTCATTCGTTCGCGAATGAAAGGGTCTGCTCTTTCGTTCAAAAACGTAAGAGGAGACAAACATTCGTGTGAGAACGACATTAATCAAACGATGAAAATGGTGAACGACAGATGAAAAATCTTCCTACAAAGCTGATTAAAATCAGCTGACCTTCTTTTACCGAGTGATATTGCAACCCTCCACTCCCTCTTCCTTCTCATCCTTCCTGTGGGCAAACCTCAACGACAGATGAAAAATCTTCATACAAAGCTGATTAAAATCAGCTGACCTTTTGCAACCCCTCCACCCCCTCTTCCTTCTCATCCTTCCTGTGGACAAACCTCAAGGGGTGTTCAATTGAGAATAGCAAGTTCCACCAAGTCGTTCGCGAACGAACAAATATGTTCAGACAACGATCTGATTATTTTCTTCAAAGAACTTTTTAATGAACAAAAAAGATCAATTTCAGTTTAAATACAGGAAAGCAGCGACGCTAGATTCTTTATGATTCTAAACAATACTTGTTTAACGAAAATTCTCGAAATCATCGCCAAGTCGACAACTGCGTCCGTAAAATATTTGGGGGGGAAAAAAAGAAAGACCCCCCGAGAAATTTGACAACCGGTTTGGTCCGGTGAATACCGATTTGACGGCTATGCAGCAAATAGTATGTTTAACTGCGGTTGGTAAATACGGCCGTTTTGTTTGTACCGTTCTTTCGAGATCGAGTTATCTCTCTTGCATCTTCAAATATTTGAGCGTCTCGTAACATACCTTGCACAAGTTTTAACTTTGGAGGTATATTACAACATGGTTTGTTTCTATGGTAGATGTAAACATACTTAGTCATCATAATCTGAAATTAAAACATCGTTTTCTGTAATTGTTTTGGTTCCATACTCTTTGGAAAAAACAAAATAAACATATTAATTTTCATAGCCAGTTTTTAAATCTAACTGTTAGAAGAAACAAATCACGAAATTGTAAACGTCTCACATCATTAAGGCTTCTGTCATAGGCGTTTTTTATTAGCAACAAACGAATAATGATTTTATACAAGATATACTAAAATGAAAAATTAAATGCATATTCATTTTAAAGTAAGCACCATATTCTAAATTGTTATCAAAAGACTTAACATATTCTATGACATATTATTTGCTTTGTAAATTGATTATAATTGTAATTTGCATGAAATATAGTTTTGGATATATATTGACAAAAGTATCAGGTAAATGACATGACTGTTTTAGCAGAAATAATATTTGTTACTTCTTCTCTAAAAAACTAAATTATTTTCTTATTTTTTATTTGATATTCCTCAGCTCCTAGTACAAAATCAAAATGATGTTACAGCTCAAAAAGCATGTTTTCTTCTCACACTCAAAAAGATAGCTGTAGGGTGAGCAATGCCATTTCAGCTATTAATTCTATATAAGGAAAAATTATTTGTAAATTTCATTTTTTTTTTAAAATTTTATCAATTTTGGTTATTTAAATTTTGTTGCTGACATGTTTATGGAATTTAAATTTTTTTAGTAAGTACAGATTTGTGAGTAGTTATAATGGAAAATCATATCTATTAAATATCAATAATTTTTAGTTAATTATTTACTTATTATTTTACTTTATGGTTTACTTTATACTTGTGTAAGGTTATAGTAATTTTATTTAATACATAGAATTAAAATATTCAAAATGAACTGCTTGATCATTAATTTAAAAAGTAACTGGAATGTCATGCAGAAACACTTTTAAGATTGATTTTCCAAGATGTTATTATGAAATATATATGATTTCATCTTGCTAATGTATAATAGCTTGAAAAGAATATGTATGTTACTCTTTTGTTTCAAATGCTGGAAATAATATTTTATTTTTAAAATTACTCTAATAATAACATTTGGAAGCTGTAAAGGCATTAAATTTATTTTTGGAAAGAGTAAGAACTTTGCACTTAGTGATGAAAATGGAATGTTTTTCTTGGATATAAAACTGAGAGGAATTGGGGATGCAAATAATTTTTTTTTCTCGAGATAAAAAAGGTTGTTACACAATCCAAAGAAAATTTTATTGAATGAAATTAGGAGTAAAAAAAAAATGTACTTAAGATAATGCAGCTTGAATAAAGCTAATGAAACTTATATTTTCATTACCCATGATCAATTGTGTTTTATAGTTTTACTTCACTTTTTTTTTGTTATCACAATAGATTTGTCAGAAGTATTTTGGTTAAAGTAATCAGTGGCATTTTTCATTGCTCAAATTGTTGAGTTATTATATGGAATCAATGAATGAAAATAATTCTTATTCCATATGGAATTTCCAATTTAAGAGAATCATACTCCTCTATATTTCTCTTTTCTGGAAATTAATTTAAAAGTTTTGTGAACTTCTAATATATATTTCAGAATTAATTGGTTTTCTTTTTAATTTTCATAAGATGTATTTTATATAAAAGATTTTATTTCATTCTACCAGCATAAATTGGATCTGTCAAGTTTAAGATCTAGGAAATATTTTGTGATAAGGAATACGGAAGTATAGTAAAGAGCCTGAACAACATTTTGGCATTTTATATAGATATCATCAATTTTGCAGCTTTCATTTTATTTGTATTTTTTATATAAATAATATGGATTACAGATTTTCTTTAACTAAATTTTCAATTTAAAGAACATTACATCATACTAATTTAAAGAAGTTTCACTTTGTGGGATGTGCATCTTAATTTGGCACTTTTTTTTTTTGCATATTTTCAGTAGAATTTGTTTTTTAAAAAGTGCAATAATTATTTTAGTTTAAACAATTTTTTCAAGTAATTGATCACGTAATACGATTTTAAAATTTTATTTAGTTTTAATCAAGTAATTGATAGAATTATAAATAAAGTTAGTGCATCAGTTAGTTTTGTAACATATTGTGCCAGATCCTGCTTTGAAAATTTTTAAATTGGGATTGAAGTCATGAAAATATATTACTTTATTGCTAAATAGTTTTTCAAAATTCAATTAATGTTTTGCTGTATTGAGAAAATGTTCTTTTTAGTGTTTATCTAATATTCTTTTATGTAAATAAATAATAGTATTTTGAAAAATCAACGAATAAAATTAATTTATTATTAATTAATGTTCTAGTTTGAAATTCAAGTTCATTTTGTGTGCATGGGTAAGGCTGCCAAAAATCTTTTCAATAAATAATAGATTGCCAAAAATTTTTGTGGGTTTGAGAAAATTTAAGCATTATAACCTTACAATATTGATTATATATAATTCATTTTTAGCTTTTAAATTGATTTTATATATATTAAATTCATTTAATATATATAAAATATTGTCTCTACATTGTTAGTGAATTGTAAAAATTTGATTAAATTAGAATTAGATTTTATTTAATTTTTTTCTATATCCCAAACAGCATGAATCAGATTAGTTCTTAATTTTCTTATGCAGTTGTGTCAGTTTTAAGATAAATTTACATTGCAATGCACATATTCTGTTTAAGTATACAGTCAGTAAGAAGAATTGTGCGTACTATGTGAAATTTCTTTTTAAAAATATTAGTTTTGAGAAAAAATCATTTTTAACCTGATGCCTTAAATTGACTTTTTAGAACAAATCAAATTGGATTTTATTGATTTTCAAATTAGTGACTAGAAAGCAAATTATCCGATTTGATGTATTAACCACTGATTTGGGATGAAGCAGTTAAAAAAAAACATGACATCAAAACTTAAAATATAAAATGCTAATATTTATCTTCCATGATCTAGTATAATTAAAATATTTAATTATTCAGGGATCTATTGTAAAGTTTGAGTCTTCATTAATTGAACTGTATACCATTTGAAATCTTTATTGTCAAGTATTTTGGTTATATCTCTTGATGTGTAATCTTCACATCTAAAAAAAAATGTATGTAATTGTATATTCATTTAACCTCAAAGTGCATCTTTTGTTTATGAAGGACATTAGCTGTATTTATCTTCCTAGTCAAAAGTCTTCAAATCTTGTAAATAATATACATCAAAAGAAGAATATGCTATAATCTAATTTCAAATATGATAATTTTAAATTAATCTGCAAACAAACTTTGAATAGATTAACAGAAATACATTGAATAAAAAGTATTATTGATTCATTGCTTAAAACATTGAAACCCATAATCCATTCAAAACAATGCAGTATATCAGTTCATTTTGGTTATATATCTAACTATATCTCTGTCCATTATTAAAAAACACTTATTAGACACATACTTTTCTTTAGTCTGCTTCTTTTACATATGATTGAATTGCTATATCTTTTTCGTTTGAAATTATGTATTGTATCTTAGGTGTTTTTTTTAAACTTTTGTTTACATTCAGCTCTATAGATGTGTTCAGTTTCTTCAAGTCCCACTTTTTTTAATCTTTTGAAATCAATGTTTAATTATTATTGTATTTTATTTAGATTACAATAATGGATTCCATAATTGAAGTACCTGAGGATGTTGTGTCAGATCCTCTGAAGCATTTGCTTTCACTTGATTGGAATTCATCTGTAACAGTGACTGCAATAGAAAATAATTTTGAACCTACAAAGTCTGTAAAACGAGTTAGATTTTCAGATGAAGTGGAGAAGATTTCATACGAATCTGATGTCGAGAAAAGTATTGATATTACTTTTTCTCATGAGGAAGGTAGTGATGACAAAAACAATAATATTGAGATTCATGATGATTTATCTAATGAAAATAGGACTGATATTTTCACAGAGAGTACAGAGTTTACAAACTTTGAATTGCCTTTCAATAATAGTGAAAATGTAGTTGAATCTGTAATTAAGGACATAGATGATAACTCATCAGTCAACTCCAGTACTGAAATCGATATAATTACACCAGAAGTAGAGGATTCTGTCATTAAGAATATAGACCAAAATGACTTTTTATTGGTAGATAATTATGAAAACAATGAAATGAAGTCTTTTGTTAATCTTGAAGAGCAAGCAAATGATTTAAATGAAGTAACCAGTCAAGTTAAAAACTTGTCTTTGGAGAATGCATCATTAGAAAATGTAAGTTATGATTTTTAGATTGATCTTATCCAACTCTCTTCTAGTGAATATAAATCTGGATCATGTATACTTTTGGTCAAATTAACTGGAAATTTTTTGAAATGCACTGTTTATCTTAGGAGCTCATTATTACACCTGCACAGTGAAACATAGCTAATGAATACACTTTAATAGCAAAGGTTTCTCTTTTCTATTAACATATGATAAATTAAGCAAAGTTAGAACTAACCCTTTGAATTTAAATGATGAATCTAGCTCTTCATGAACTTTATTGAATAAACTGACAATGATGAGCTGCAGTCGTCAGAAATTATTGTGAGTTGATGGTTTTTAATAAAAAGTTTTTTTTAATCAAAAGCAAACAAAAAAGTTTTTTTTTAAATCAAAACTAATCCAATCCTTCCTCTTAAAACTAAGAAAATTAAATTGTCTGCCTGAGCAGTCTGACTGAAAGTAAATTGCAGTTCAAGGGCTTAAGATTCAATAGAATTTTTTTTTATATATTTACATTTATTTTTAAATAAATAATTTTATTTAATTGACGTATATGAAAGTACTCAAAGGTAATAAGAACTGATTAGTGAAGTATAACTTGTTATGGCTTACTATTTAAATTCTAACATTCAATGTTGTTTTTCAATTAGTTTTTTGAAATATTTGAGGGACTTAATCTTTATTTTTGATAGATAATTCTTGTGAAAATGAATAGCAGTTTTAAAATACTATGAAGATGTTTTTTTGGATTATAATTTTTTGTCTTTAATATTTGAAAAAACCACAATGTCCTTGCTAAATATTATTGGGTTGTTCGGAAAGTAATTTCGTTTTTTTTTTTTTTGTGGAAATGAAAGACAGTTTTCGTATAAAAAACAAATACTTTATTAAATTATATATTGGCTGTTCTGGTCTAACACCTTTTGCCATCTTTCTGGTAGTAGCAGAATTCCACGCTCATAAACTTTTGGTCTTTGCTGCCAAAAAACTAATCGAGGTGGTTTTCGACCTCCTCATTTGAGGTGAAGGTTTTACCGTCTAAAAAATTTAGCGAACCAGTTCTGGCACTGGTGTGCTGTCAACACACCTTCTCCATACACATCGGTCAATTTCTTTCTGGCTTGAACAGCATTTTTACCCTTTCTGTAGTAAAACAGTAAGATATGTCGAAAAGGCTGCTTATCGCTCTCCATATTTAAAAGGGCACCAACAAAAAACTATTGCGTAGAATTAATTGGAATTTTTCACACACAAACCTTGCTATATGAGCTCTTAAAGCATATAAAAATTATACGACTTAAATGTGAAGTTGGGTGCAAAAAAATACAATTAAATCCTCTGTTGGGAAAAAACGAAATTACTTTCCGAACAACCCAATATGTTTTTATAAAACTTTAAAAGTAAAGGGTTTTTTGCTTCTTCCTATAATACCTCTGTAAATGTGGTGGAATAAAACATGAAATATTTTATATCATTTAATTGAAGAATAACTAAAACTGTAGCACAAAATGTGTTCCTACCTTTTACAAAAGTTTTAATAGGTTAAAGTGAAGCATGTACATTTGAACAATTTTGCATAATTGTCATTGTTAAAGAGGATATAAATATATAGAGATTGTGTGACATTAAAATGCAAATCTATTGTTCCCTGTTTATAATATAAGAATAATTTATTTCATCACAAATAAAAGAGTTACATTTATGTCAGTCATATGTAGTATTTAAGGTATGAAACACTTCTTAGCAGAAAATTCATTTAATATTTTGCTTATAATATGCATGATTTTTTTTATTTAAATTCATTCTGTTATGCTGTAAAATTAATTTGGATTCACCTCTCACATGTATCATTATCGGCCCTATTAGTACAAAACACCCACAATATTGTTGCAATATCTTTATCAAACAATGTATCATAAAGCATTGTTATGATTGACTAACATTCAGAATATTGGACAGTATCATAGGAGATTTCATATAGTATCTTGTTTTAATGGGGAGTAGCCATTACTATATGGTTAAATTCATGATTTTTTTTATAAACTTTATACTGCCTCTTTGAACATCAAATCAATGAAATGGGCTTTCTTTATGATTATGTTCATTTATTCTTGGTGCATAGATACTTACTATACAGATTTGAAATTATGATTTTTATGACCAAGATTGATTTTATATGAAATGCTATAGCTTTTTATCAGGCAATTTCCAGCAATGTAATAATTGTTAATATATTTTTGCAGAGAAGCTGGAATTCTAAAATTAAGCAGTAATTTTAAATTTAATCTCAAGCAAATGAAAAATAAATTATTTATTTCACTAATACATATTAAATTAAAATAACTGATATGCCAATGAAATTTTTCAGCTAATCTGTGAATAAATTCATAGTATTAAAATATTCTGTGATTTTTATATGCCAAATAGTATTGAAAGTTTTATTTTCTAGAGAACCTCACTTTCTCTGGTTATGCCTGTTTCAGAACCTTCTTATCTTAACATGCATAATATTGGTATGTATGCTTTGTATCTACTTTTCTATAGTATTTTGAAATAAAAGTAACCTTTTTTTCATTTAATATAAGAAATTATTACAGTTTATGACGTAGTGAACAAACAGTGTATTAGATCTCTCTAAATGATAGGTAATTTCCTAATTAGGTATGGAGATTTTTACAAAAGATACTTATTGATGGAAATTTCAAAGAAATTCTTATAAAAATATTGAATGTTTTTAAAGCAAATTTTATGTACTGTAATGAATGAAACAAATATTAGTTATGGTCTTTTTGTACATAGTGTCCATACAACAAAAGTTCAAATTATGAATTTTTTTTCAAATGTGTGATTTAAATTAAATCTCACTTTTATATCATTATACCTGCACAAGTTTGGCAGGCTAATGAACTATTAACTTACAAACTTCAAAATATTTTAAAGTTATATTCTTCTTTTAAAACAATACAAAGTAGAAATAGTACATATTTTTTCATCTGCACTGTTGAATATATATATATATATATATATAGGGTGTTGCCGCATTCGACCGACAAATTCAGACAGGTGATAGTAGGCATCAGGTGGATAAAGCATCACCATTCAATATGGGGTCTCAAACGACGTTTAGGTGGTGAAAATCGCAAAAATATAAGGAATCGGTGAACTTTTGGAAACTATAAAAAATTAATAAAAAAATAACAAAAGGTGTTTCAACTATGAATTTTTTTTAAGTGAAAGCACATTCTTAAAAGCTATTTTCATGTAAGTAACATGCCGAGTTGATAAACCAGGGGGTCGTAAATTATTGAAAACAAAAGAGTAGTTTAGAACCCTTATCAGCAAAAATATTAAAACTTTAAGAAAAATAAAAGCTTGAAAATATAAGGAATTTTATTCTCTTTAATTTGATATAAGTCTGTAGTAAGAAAACTGGGGAGGTTTTAATATATTCAAGAAAAACTAAAATGTTTGCCAGGAAACATCGCTGGAACATCGGTACCGATGTTTGCAGAGGGTGTTGCCAAATTCGAAAGGTAAATTTAGAGAAGTGATAGTAGGCATTAAGGAGATTAAAAATTATCATAAAAACATAAGGTCGCAGGAGACGTTTATTCTGTGAAAATCGCAAAAACATACATCAAGAGACAATTAGCCTGGCGAAGAGAATGGCTCTCAGAATGCAAGGATTTGGAACAATGTAATCGAGAAGAAGAAGCTTTCTCGTGTCTAAATTTCCCATGCGTTCGAGGAATATAAAAGCAGCGAGCATTGCAGAATTGATGATTCGAGGAATATAAAAGCAGCTTGTATTCATTCAAGTGCAGTGCAGAATTGATAGTCGATAAGTTTCATTCGCAAACAACATGTCAAATTTCACGATTGCCGAATATGCGGATATGCATTTAATTTACGACCGAGCGGATGGTAATGGACGGCTAGCACAAAGAATATACCAATAGCAATATCCAAGTTGGCGTTGTCCGCAACACAGCACCTTTGCAAATATTAATAGACGGTTGCAGGAGACAGGATCCTTCAAAATAACAAGGTCAAATGTGGGGCCCGAACGCCTCAATGGCGCAAAGTACCTTGCATTCTTGCAGCACGTCGTTCCGGATTTACTGCAGGAAATACCGGCCATTTCCCGCCAGAACATGTGGTTAATGCATTATGGTGCACCGGCGCATTTTTTGAATTCTGTGCGTAACTACCTAGATACATATCCTGGGACATGGATTGGATGTGGCGGATCTGTTGATTGGCCTTCACGTTCCCCGGGCCTTTATCCCTTTGATTTCTTCTTTTGGGGCTATATTGAAATCTCTTGTTTATCAGACACCTTTGGATACATTGAAAGTTCTCGTAGCACGGATCGTCGTCACTGCTGGAGAAATCGCAAGCACACCTGGTATGTTTGAGCGCTTCCGGTTGCCCTTTAAACGTCGGTGTCGGTTGTGTAATGACCTTCGCGACCTAAACATTGAGCCATTTTTATAAAAGTTTCTCATTGTCTCCTTTCTTATGTTAAAATGTCTGTGCTGTAAATGTATGCTGTATCTGTATTCCAGCAAATAAATTTTCAACGTCGTTTGAGACTTTATATTTCTTTGAAAATTCTTATCGCCTTGTTGCCTACTATTACTCCTCAGAATTTTTCGATAGAATTTTGCAATACCTTCTGTAAACATTGGTGCCGATGTTGCAGCGATGTTTCCCGTCAAACATTTTAGTTTTTCTTGAACATCTTAAAACTTCCTCAGTTTTCACTCTACAGACTTATATCAAATTAAAGAGTATAAATTTCCTTATATTTTCAAGCTTTTATTTTTCTTAAAGCTTTGATATTTTTGCAGATAATGGTTCTAAACTACTTTTTCGTTTTCAATAATTTATGACCCCCTAGTTTCTCAAATCAGAATGTTACTTACGTGAAAAATAGCCTTTAAGAATGTGCTTTCACTTAAAAAAAAATTCATAGTTGAAATACTATTTATTTTTTTATTAATTTGTTACAGTTTCCAAAAGTTCGCCGACTCCCTATATATATGCGATTTTTACCTCCTAAACGACGTTTGGAACCCCATGTTATATGGTGATTCTTTATCCTCTTGATGCCTACTATCACCCATCTGAATTTGTTGGTCGAATTCGGCAACACCCTGTATATAACAGCTTATGTTATAGATAGCATAAATGTCCCAGAAAAATATGCTTTTGTTACTATACCATGGATAAATGTGTTATTTTTATTATAAATTATAATATTAATTTAGGGTGTTTATTGTGTATGTAAGAGTAATATTTCTAAAATGTTCTCTTTTTATATAGAGAACTCTAAAGATGAAATGAAATCAGTTACTAGTGATGGTTCATCTATTTCTTTGAACAGAAGGTATTTTTTATTAATTTACTAATTGTGGTATAGTTATGTTCTCTTACAATTCTTTCTACTTTTAATGAGGAGCGTTTCATAAGTGGAACATGTTTAGATTGGGTCTCCTTGTTATTAATTGTCGCATTTTGTAGTCTACAAAAACTGTTTTTTCATTAAAATACAAAATTTATTGATCTTAAACGGAAGCTTGTAGTTGCTATATTGCTTTGATTGGTCAAGATTTAAATGTTGAGTTCAAAATGAATAACTATGTTTTCAAAAAATAATCTTTGATAGTTTATGGTATGTTTTAGATGGCCATGCAGGTGGTAAATGCCCATTAAATACTCCCTGTCTTATCCTTAATAAAGTAAAGGATAAGGGCAAGAATGAAAAATTTTCTTGGAAAATTTTACTTATTAAGTTATTGATTGTATCTAAATGACACTGTATGAAAAGCAAAATTGCATTATGGAAATGTGCCAAATCTGAGAAATGCAAAATGTTTGTTCATATCTAAAATGTTATTTAAATTCATCAAGTCATTCAACGTCTTTTGAGACATTATTAAGAGTCGAATTCATATAAATTTGTCTTGTCAAGCATTTTTCCAAATTTTGTTACATGAGAAAAATATAAAAATAATTTCTAAGTTTGATGTTTATATAATATTGATATGACTTCTCTGATATTTTCATTATGTGGCATTCTTTATTAATTTTTGTTATTAAATAATAATTTATTATTGAATAGAATTTTGATCAACCTATATAGAAAATATTGAAGGTTATTGTTTTTTTTAATAAGCTTATGGTTCCAGACTTTGCAAAAGTGAAATTATTTATACACTTTGAATATATTGTTATATTTATATGTTATTGGCAGTTTATGAAATGCCACCATTCTATAGATTACATAAGCATTTTATAGAATGCCAAGTATTTTTAGACAAAATATGAAATATCAGAATAATTGTATACTTTCAAAAACAATTATTTTGTCTGAATGACAAATGCTGTTCAAGCAAAGAATGAAAAAAAAAAGTTTTGATAAAGCTATTATTTAAAAGACATTCATTACTCAAAAATAAAAGTGTTATTTCGAAAATATACCGAAAGATTACCATCAAAAAGACTTTACTTCAAAATACTTAGAAAACATTTAAGATGTTTGAAACAAAATTCATACCTTTCTTATTAAAGAAAACCAAATAAGATATGAACTTACTTGTTGCAATTTGAAAGGAAATAATTTTACTGTGAATTACACTTAATTTTATTTCTTATCAGCCGCCTTTGGCGACCAGAATATATTTATATAACATTGGTCTTAATAGCTTCCTCAGTAAAATATTTTTAAGCTTCAAATTTTGATAGTTTTTTGACTTGTACTATTATAGAAGCCTTACATAGTTCTCGGCAGCTTGCAGGCACACACCCTCATCTTTTTTTATAAATAGAAATACAAAGTAAAACAAGGCCATCATAGATGTATTTCACATTTTTCTAGTTCGTCATTTCTTTATCATTCTATCTCTATAGAATGCTTAAGAAATGGGCGAAATATTAATCGTTTCATGTTTTGTCAACGAAAAGGTTTCATGTTTTGTCAACTAAAGAATGCCGAATTTCAAATGTATTCACAGTATACGGTACAGTTATATACAGTAAAATATACACAGAAAGCATTCTCTATCATAAATGAATTCATCAGTAGTTGAAACTAGCAATAAATGCAATATAATCGCACACAATTGGCACTGTACTGTAAAATTCATTTATCTCTTTAGCCTTTAAAAGATTGTTGATTTTTACTAATGGCAGTATTTATGCGCTTGGAGTGTCTTTCAAACTAAATATGGAACTTTTGTATATAATTGGAATTTTATGATATTTGGTGTAAGGTTACATCCATTAATCCTCATTGTAGACCAATTATTCAAAGCTGAGTTGTTAAATTGTTGTCTTTTCAGGCATTTTGTTCATATGAATATATTGCAAAATTACAGAAAATCACTATTCTTAAATATTCATTAATTACTACATATTCTAATAATTTAAGAAATCACTATTTTTTAAATTACTTACATCCTGATTAAGTGAAAAATAAAATCTATGGATGAACTGTAGCGTCATTAGGGTTCCTATTCGTAATATAAATTATATTCAATTTAAAGCAAGTTGAATTGAATAAAAAATCGCATGAATATTGTTTAAAGCAATTTCAGTTCCTTTGCAGTATCTAAAACTCCTGTTGTTCACTTCCTGAGACTTTGTCGTTAATATTTCTAAGTAATATATTTGTTTTTCCAACCCTTTTTGCGCGTAATGGCAAATTATGCATGTTCCTGTCCTCTGTATAAATATATTTCAGAAAAACTGTTGTTTAGAATGATTACTGTAACGAATATTCTAAAATATAAAAGTTTTTTTAAGTATACACACCTATTTTTAAATGAGAAAGCTTCTGAAAGCTGAGCTTCAATTTTTCTAGTTATTTTTAAAATTATATATATGTTTTTAGGGTAAAGAGCAAATTATATAATCGGAAACAGTCCTGGAAATTAAATTCTGTATTGACTGAAAACTCTTGTTATTCAAGTGCTTCTGAGCTCAATTCAGCTGTTTTTAAAGCTTGGTGTGAAGTAAAAAATAAAACCAAAAGTGTTGAAACAGCTGTTTCAAATGAAAAAAATGTAAGTTATCAATTGCGTCATATACTTTTCAAATTCATACAAATATTTTTTTATTGCCTTTTAAAAATGATTGACTTTTAATGCATTTCGTTTTGATTAAAACTGGTATTCTTTTTATAATTAGATCAAAATTTTTTTGTTTTATTTTTGAGTGATATTATAGAAGTTTGATTTTCAAAAGAAAAGATATGCGAGTTAAATTTGAAATTCTCATGTAAATTTTCATTTGCGAAACTTTTTTTGCATTCACATTCCTTATTTGAAATACGACTTTCATGAATTTACTGCAAAAATGAATATTCTTTTAGTTTAAAGTGGTAGCTTATGCATTTCTGTTTTTGTTTAAGGCGTACAGAGTGGGTCAGAAGGTTTTCACATATTTCAAAATTTAATCTATAATAATAAAGAAATGTGATATCATTGTGCAGTTTTCATTAAATTGGATTATAATATACATATAAAGCGGTTTTTGCCATAAACAATGGTTCAGTTATTTGCATATAGTTGACACTAAAGATATAGCTTTAGTATAATAAGGTTACCTTTCGATCCGACGTTGTAAGTATAATGACTCCAATATCGGTTGTTTTAGGAGCAATATGGGGCTCCATCACACTAGGGTAAAACTATGCAAGACTATAAAGATGCTGAATTATTGGCCCATGGTAGGGCTGAGCTGATTTTCAATTTAATGAAAAAATTCGATATTTTTGAAAAATCGAATTTTTGATACGAGTTTTTGAAAAATATCGATTAATCTATATCTTGACCGTGAGTCATAGTTCATGATGAATCAAATCGATACCCACAATTAATTTTCGTTTTCGGTGAGTGTTTATTTTTGTTGTTCTTCATTTATTTCATCTTTGTACATAGTTTTTGTTAATATTTGTATAAATACTGTCATATTTTAATGTATAAAAATATTTGCTTTAAGCATGTCATTTTGTAATATGACATGTTTAAAGCAAATATTTGTAATAAATGTTTTCTATTCCCTAAACTGAAAAATACCAGCAACATTTCTATTTAATTATAATAAAAGAATTGTGCATATTTTACTTTTAGATATATTTACAATTCAAGCAATTTTTTATGCTTCATTTATTTTAAACATCCAAAATATCTTCCAGAAATAATGGTAAAGCAGTTTTGCAATAATTTTTTAAACCTTTATGAATTAAGTTTAAAAATCATACAAGCAACTGAACTCCAAACGTATGTGTTTGCCAACAGATGCCAAAGATTATTTAATTTTTAACAATATTTATTGATTAATTCAAGTATTTCAGTCCAATTAAGATGTTAAGCAAGATATTATTTATTATTGTCATTAAAAAAATACTCTTATTTAAATTTGAAATTCCGAGTAGATATGCTTCATTAAGTTTTCATTCGAATATTGCCATCATTTTCAAAGCATTTTTTTTGTTTAATTTTTTGTATATGAGTTTTTTTTAAATCAAAATTTCTTAATGCACTTCAAAAATTCACTTAATGTATATGTAAGCGTTATTTTGGTTGAAGGAGAATGCTGGTTTGAAGCAGTGAAAAGACTTTTTACATTCTTAAATTCTTTTTAATCTATCGGGAAAGCATAATTATTTACAAGAAAGCGCAGACATGGCATGTCCGCCACAGTGCGGAACGAAACAGAAGTAGGGAAGAAGCGAGAAATAAATTATCCCTCGTCTTATATAACATGAGATATTTATAAGGAAAATATTTTTTTACAGAACTAATATATTATTAAGATTCTGATTGTCATTTCTGACGCATGTCAATCACATGTAAGGGAAACACGGGGATCTTTAAAAAAGAATGTGCTTATTGGACATTTTTTACCCCTTCACGCGGAGCGTGAGAATGTGTCGGCGTTTAGTCGATTCAGCAATTTTATAAAGCTTCTCTTGAATTAATTAAGTATAGAAAGTGGAATTGGATCACGAAATAAAAGAATATTTTTAGAATGAAGTTACTATGGGCTAAATTAAGATAAAACCTTGGAAATTAATTAAATTGAAATTAGAATTAAAATATCATTACATATACAGGGTGTTGCCAAATTCGACCGACAAACTCAGAGAGGTGATAGTAGGCATCAAGAGGATAAAGAATCACCATACAACATGGGGTCCCAAACGACGTTTAGGGGGTGAAAATCGCAAAAATATAGGGAGTCGGAGAACTGTTGGAAACTGTAAAAAATTAATAAAAAAATAACAAATTGTGTTTCAAATATGAATTTTTTTTTAATGAAAGCAGATTTTTAAAGGCTATTTTTCATATAAGTTTCATGCCGATTTGATGAACCAGGGGGTCGTAAATTATTGAAAACGAAAAAGTAGTTTAGAACCTTTATCTTCAAAAATATTTAAACTTTAAGAAAAAAAAATGTCTGTGCTGTAAATGTATGCTGTATCTGTATTCCACCAAATAAATTTTCACCATCGTTTGCGACTTTATATTTATTTCTTTGGAAATTCTTATCGCCTTTTCGCCTATTATCACTCCTCAGAATTTTTTGGTAGAATTTTGCAATACCTTCTGTAAACATCGGTGCCGATGTTGCAGCGATGTTTACCGGCAAACATTTTAGTTTTTATTGAATATTTTAAAACCTCCTCAGTTTTCACACTACAGACTTATATCAAATTAAAGAGTATAAAATTCTTCATATTTTCTTCATATATGAAAGACTGTAGTGTGAGGAGGAGACGATGGAAAACTTTTATAAAAATTACTCAATGTTGCGGCAACGAAGGTCATTACACAACCAACACCGACTTTTAAAGGACCGCCGAACGCGCTCAAACATACCAAGTGTTCTTGCGATTTCTCCAGCCACGACGACGATCCGTGCTACGAGACTTTTCACTGTATCCAAAAGTGTCTGATAAATAAGAGATTTCATTTGGCCCAGAAGAATAAATCCAAGGCATTGAGGTCCGGGGAAAGTGGTGGCCAAACAACAGGTCTGAGATAAAATCTAAGAATAAAATTCTTGCAGGAAAGAGTGCGTCTTCCTGTGTGGCACCAAGCATCCAGCGTGCAGAATTCCCAACTCAACTGCAACTGATCGCGTGCTTGTCGATGGGGTATCGGCAAAACGCTGCAAAACTCGGTTTTCTGTTTCAAGTATGAGCACACTGCGTTCTTACCCTGCATTTGGCCTCGTTATTTTGAAGGATCCTGTCTCCAGCAACCGTCGATTAATATTTGAAAAGGTGCTGTGATGTAGACAACGCCTACTTGGATATTGCTCTTGGTATAATCTTTGTGCTAGGCGTCCATCACCATCCACTCGGCCATAAATTAAATGCATACTGGCATATTCGGCATTCCTGAAATTTGACATGTTGTTTACGAATGAAACTTATCGACTATCAATTCTGCACTGCTCTTTAATGAATATAAACTGCTTTCATACTCTTCGAACCATAAATTCTACAATGCTCACTGCTTTTATATTCCTCGAACGTATGGAAAATTTACATACGAGAAAGCTTCTTCTCGACTACCTTGTTCCAAATCCTCGCATTCATGGGGCCATTCTCTTCGCCAGGCTAATTGTCTGTTTTTGCGAGTTTCACAGAATAAACGTCTCCTACGACCCTATGTTTTATGATAATTTTTCATCTCCTTAATGCCTACTATCACTTCTCTAAATTTGCCTTTCGAATTTGGCAACACCCTCTGTAAACAACGGTACCGATGTTGCAGCGATGTTTCCCTGCAAACATTTTAGTTTTTCTTCAATATCTTAAAACCTCTTCAGTTTTCTCACTACAGACTTATATCAAATTAAAGAGATAAAATACTTCATATTTTCAAACTTTTATTTTTCTTAAAGTTTAAATATTTTTGCAGATAAGGGTTCTAAACTACTTTTCCGTTTTCAATAATTTACGACCCCCTGTTTCATCAAATCGGCATGAAACTTATATGAAAAACAGCCTTTAAGAATGTGTTTTCATTAAAAAAAAATTCATATTTGAAACACAATTTGTTATTTTTTTATTAATTTTTTACAGTTTCCAACAGCTCTCCGACTCCCTATATTTTTGCGATTTTCACTCCCGAAACGTCGTTTAGGACCCCATGTTGTATGGTGATTCTTTATCCTCTTGATGCTTACTATCACCACTCTGAGTTTGTCGGTCGAATTCGCCAACACCCTGTATATATTGTAAAGCACAAAACTAAATTTGCTATAAAATTTGATTTAAACGGAAGGCTTATTTTTTAAAAAAAATTCTAATGATTTTTTAAAACTCCGAAAAGTTTTACTTCACAATAATAAATTTTTTAAAACATTTTTGCTGCCAATATTGGAATATTTTTTATACTTGTGTCGTTGCTCTAGTCAACCAAGGGGGCGGAGGAAATAAACTAATGTATAAATATCCTTATTGAATTAACTTCAAATTAAAATACAACTTTTAATCAAGAATACAAATATTATATCTTATTGTAAGATAATGCACTGTTAACAACTAAATATAGCTGAGATTTGACGAGTGATGAAGAGAAAAGAAAGAAGAAGGGAAAAGAAAAAAAGCTTTTTTAAAAATTAGTATAGTGCTGATAACTTTCCAATTTCAATATATATATATATATATATTCAGTAGCACATTGGAATTAAAAATTTAGTATATGTGTGAAGCTACATGCGATCATATACGATCAGGAGTAGAAAATACAACAGCCTTTTAAGTCTTATAAATCTTTCTACAATAATATACTTAAGGAAGTTTAGTATTAGCAAAAGTTTAATCGTCAGCCGTAAAGTCATTTCTACACATATGATATATGTTATGCTGTTATTCTAACATGGTTTGTTTTGCATAGATGGTTACAAAACATGTGAACTGAAACTTTATGTATTGTGAAAGGAAATAACTCCCTCTCCATCTTGAGGGGTACAGGAATTTACAATGGAAAATAAACCAACCTCTCCTAAAGTTTAGACGATTAATATCTCTTGAAAATTTAACTCCTTTCAAAACTAGTTAAAGTGATCAGCTGGTCTTGATCGAACTTCCGATACTTAAACTTATCGAATTTTCGATACTTCCGATACAAATCGAATTCCGGAACTTATCGAATATTCATTAAATTCTAGTTTTCGATAATAATCAAATTCTTATGACTATCGAGAATCAGTCATGGCAACATTTTACGACTGCATTTCAAAACATTGTTTTGTACGTCAGTAGAAAGTATGTTGGTATTTTTTAAAAAATCAATCTGCGTGCATTTCTGTAGTATACGCTTTTATATTTTTAAAAATGTATAATTTTTTAGTTTTGTACTTTTAACAAATTCTGTTTTCCAATTTCATTATATATTTTTATTAAAATATTTTATTTTGTATTTAAGTTGCAGATTATTTTTAATTGTGGAACAGTTCATCTTTATTTCATTGCTAAGCAAATTTTGATGCTTATCGAACGTAATCATTTGCTCTGTGCTGATGACTTGACGAACTTCCGATAGTTATAAAAATTTGCACGGTAATCGAGATTCAATCATATCTGCAACGTACAAATCATATGTACGTCATCAATATTTTACGACTGGATTTCAAGGCATTGTTTTGTATATCAGGAAAATATAAGTTTTTTTAATCCGCATGCTTTTCTGCTTAAATCTAAAAATGTATAAATTTTTTATACCTTTAAAAAAATGTTTTTTTTTTCCAATTTCATATTATATATTTTTTATTAAATTGCTTTGTTTCTTATTTAAAATAATATTATTTTTAACGGTTAATTTTTGATTACTTCGATTTATTCCAGTTTATATGATTGGAATTTGTGTTCATTTTTCAAAAATTTTCATGCAGTTTAAAAATATTTTCTTTTTTTTTTTCCTTTTTTTTATTTACGTTTTTTTTTAAATATACAGTATTTTGAATTGATTTAAAAAATCCTGCATTTAATTGATTTAAGAAATTTTTTATTGAATTTTTATTATTTTTTTTAGATAAAGATTATTTTAGTGGTAATTTTACAATCATTAACTATTTTTATATAAACTTTTTTAATTTCATTTTCCACCTTCATTTTAAATTTTCATGTTTTATTTTAACTTTCAGTTTCTTATTTCATTTTAAATTTCATAATATGCCAAAATGTTGATAGTATAAATTAGAAATAATAGATAGATAATTAGATAGAATTTTAACATTTAGAAACCTAGCGTTTTATTTGAATGTTGGTTTTTTTGTTTGTTTTTGTTTCATTGAGTTTATATTAATGATAATATATAATGGCGTGTTTTTCTTTATTTTTTTTTACCATATTGTTTCGTAATTGGGCGAAAATTGGAAGACCTTTTTAATGTATTTAATTAATGTATTAAAGTTTTTAATGTATTGCATCATTCTTCTGTAAATAAACTCTCACTCCATAACATTTGTTATTTTATCATATTTTACTCATTTTTACTATTTTTTATGAAAGCCTCTTTAATTTTAATTATTTAATCTACTTATTGCTAAAATTTTAGTGCAGATTTAAATTAAATCTGCCAATAATAGTTTCAAAATAAGAATAGAAATTTATGTAATTCATGTGCATAGTTAATTTTTAAAGACATTAGACTTAGTTTTAATTTTCTAAATCAGCAGTAAAAAAGGTAAAATTTTAAAAGTTATTCTGTTATTGAAAAAATGGAATATTATAAATTGTAAAATGCAAATATTGTTTTAACGTTGTAACACTTTATTGAAGAGGATTTAAAACAATTATTTTCTAATTATTTTTAATGAAAAAAAAAACACGAATATTTTTATTATATAAAACAAAACTTTCTTTTACTTGCAGTCGTTCTGATTAACAAGTATGATAAAAGTATATTGTTGTAATAGCAGGTATGTTAAAAGATGCTATTTATAATTTATGATAGCAGTAAATAAGTAATGATATCACGATGTATCGAGAAATATCTATTTATGTTGGG
Organism: Argiope aurantia; assembly: GCA_026543865.1. NCBI lineage: Eukaryota > Metazoa > Arthropoda > Arachnida > Araneae > Araneidae > Argiope > Argiope aurantia. The sequence continues at coordinate 505,276 of JAPMOR010043764.1, forward strand.
GTAATATATCGTGATGATGGAATTTGGTCATTGCCCAGCTTTAGCCTATGGATTGGGCAAGGTCGTCCGGTATTAAGGGTTACCTCATTCTCGAGATTTACTTTTTTGACTTCATTTTGTGACGATAAGCCAAGGACAAGATTTACTCTTCAAACATGGAAGATGACCAAAATAGTGACCTGTCTATGTAAGGTGACAAGAATAACTACTCCAATCTACGAGATGATGCCCCAAACCATTACTGAACTTCCACCATGCTTAATTGTAGGAAGGAGTCATCCTGGGTTGTAGACTTCAACGTGGGTTCGCCACACATAAACCCTTTCCGTGGTGGGGAATAGGGAGAAATTAGATTCATCGGAAAACAAGACATGTTTCCATTAATCTGTAGTCCTGGTTTTATGGTCCTTGCACGATTGTACTCGCAGTTCCCGATTTGCATCTGCTGCAAGGAATTTTGCAATCGCAGCCAAATATTTTATTTATGTAATTCCCTTCTATAATGGGCTCTGTAGATGTTCATTCAGCTCAGTATTCTATTTTGCTGCTGTGTTCCTCCTCCTAGTGGTCACAATCCTCCTTAAGGGTGCTGTATACACGCCACCTACAATTTCCAAACGTAATTTTATCCCATGGAGAAAATATTGCGGTCTTTTTTCGTTTGCTATTGCGGTTTCTTTTTTATAAAGTCAACTGCAATCGGTAGAAGGAATAAAAATACAAGAAAATAATCAAACTACCAAAGGAATTTTTTTCTCGCACATCTAAAAGTGTTTTTTAATATTTATTAAAAGTTCACAAAATTTCAACTGCACTATTTAAACAATTTTAGAAAAAAATATATCATAAATAAAATAAAAGCAGCAAATGAGAAACATCCGTTTTGGTATCTTCTTTCCGATGCATATTTAAATTTAAAAAAAAATGTGTAAAAGCAGTATTTTAGGCTTATAATTGGAAAAATAATTTGCACTATCCCCCTCCCAATGCTCCTTTAACTCCTCCCATTCGCGGAGGAATACACTATAAACCCTCCCTTTACCCTCTGATTGATTGTGACTTTTATTATATGGTCTTCACTACATCTTACAATCTTCCCCTCAGCATTATTTTCTTTCTGGCTTTCTGTTTTTTTTATATTTTATTTATTTTGTTTACCGTCGCAGCTGTGGTCATCTGCGCCTTCACAATCCACATTTGTTTTAGCGAATACTACCGCACCCCTAGAAAAAAATTTAGTAAACTTTTGTAAAATGCTGTTTATTTGTAAATCCAAATTTTGCATATTTAGCTGCATCTCCAAAAGGGCTAATTGGTGATGATGGAATTGTAGAATTAAAATGCACTGTATCTTGTAAAAATATTACTCCAGGTGAGGCAATCAAAGCTAAAAAATTTCCATTTTGTAAATTAAATAAAGATGGAAAAACAGCCATAAATAAATATCACAAATATTTTCAAGTGCAGAGCTAGCTGCATATAACACAAAAAAAAGATTTTGTTTATTTTCAAAGTGGATGGAGAAGAAGCAGAAAATAAAAAATAAAAAAAATTCGTTCCGTAATCCAATATTTTAGCAACAACAACAAAAAAAAAATGAGATTTTTTTATTTTGACTATTTATTGCCAGCTATTTATTTGCTGATCCCAGATATTCTAAATCTATGAAAATTCGGGATCCTTCTGAGATTATAGAGGCCTTAAGGAGAGAGAGAGAGAGAGAAACGGGAAAACACAATAAGAATGTTTCCGTAGCTTTCTTTTCCCTCAAGATATTTTTATAACTGTTCTTTTTTATATATAATTCATGCTATTTTGTCTGCATTTTTTTTGTAAAAATTTTATTTATTTGATCTTGCATTTATGAGATCTTGTACATACATTTATCTTATTCATATATCTTGCAATAAATAATAATTATTTCTATTATTAATAGAAAAGTAAGATTGTTTTTATCAGAAAAAATAATTAGCGGGATTAAATTCATTTAAAGAGGAGTAAGATATAAGATAATCTATATCCTCTTTTATTTACTAATATTTGAATATTCTCATGTTTCTGAATAAGTTTTCTTCAAAATCGCTATTATCTGTACTCATAAAAGGAAAAAAATGTATGTCTGTGTATGTATATTACAATAGTTGATTAAGCAATATCTTTATTAAGAAACTAGCCGCCTTTGGTGACCGCCCGGTTCGCCAGTATAAATGATCTCTAAAATTTTCAATTAAATATTTTATGTAACTTGGTCTCTTAATAGATTTTTCTGCAAAATATTTTTAAACTTCAGATTTTGATAGTTATATAATTCAGTCATACTATTATGTAGACCTTAGATAGTTCTGTTCATTGTATTGCTTATATATTATACATTGTATTACTTATATATATTATTGTATACTTAATAATATAAATATTGTAAAAGATCATAGGAATCCTTTCCACCATTTACTTTTAAAAAAATATATTTCAAATTTATTTCGCTTCATACAGACATTTGTTGAAATGTACACTTTTTGTATATTTAATTTGCAATAATAATTGATTCATTTTTTTAATTTGAACTTCTGTCAATATAATGGCAATACGTTGATAAACGCTAATTTTTTTCCTATTGACGTGCTCGTGCAGATTAAATTTTATTTTTATTTTGTGCGAAATTTATTGTTGAAAAATATGGTTAAAATATTTCTTTAATAACTCGTTAAAAATCGAAACTTAATTTGTAGGTTAAAGCATTGGTGTCATTAAAAATATAATCTTTTGAGCTTTATCTTGATGCAAAAATCAATTTTCTGCAGTAATATTTTCGGAAGTTATAGCGTTATGATTTTATAAAGTGTATTCATTTTTAAATCCTGTTACTCTTTAATGTAATAAATTATTGAATGTATAAGGATCAATGTTAGTGAAATTAATTAATATTAGATAAGAATATTATCTGTAAAGCGCATAAACAATGCTGAAGGAGAAAGTTTTTGTATTAGTTGAAGTTTAAACACTTTCGTTTTTCAAAATCCTATTTTAATTGAGATTACGGAAAATTAAAGAGATGCATTGCAGAAAACGCATATATCTGGATTATAAAAATTAACTAAAACTAATTTGGTCACTGTTTTCATAAAAACTTTTTCTTATATGACAAAGAAATAAAGTTTTCTCTCTCTCTCTCTCTCTCTCTCATGCACATTATCATATTAAGTTGGCTATATTCCACGTTTAGAAAAGCAGACGAATATAATTCGTCCTAACATTATTTTCAAATTAATTATATTTATCTTTTCTTTTTAATATGGTACAAATGAGTCATTTAATTAAAATTTAGGATATTCTCTTTTCTGGGAAAATCAGGCAGAAATTAGGAACGTCCCAGCGACACATAAACACCAGGTCATTTTACACATATCAAATACATAGCAAGAGTTGAAAAATTCAACTTAATTTTGTTCAGTTTCTTTCTCAATTAAACCTATTGAATATATTTAAATAAATAATTTACTTATAAAATTCAAAAAATTAAGGACATTTTATTAAAATTTGCTGTTAGTACTAAACCTATTGAGAGAAAGGATTGAACCCATTCCTTGGAGATTAATCCGAGGTTTTACAATTTCATAGGCACATAGACCTTGCCCGATCCTCCTGGATTGAAAAATTAATAAGCGCAATTATTGTTAAAAATTAAAGTTGTGTCAAACGAAAAACTATAAATACTGAATTATTCGCTTACTCCTTCTAAATTACAGGATTCTCTAATATTAATTAACAGAATTATGAAGAGTAATTAAATGTCCAAAAATCGAAGTGCTTCAATGATTAATCAGTTGTATGTTGTAAGAATCCTTCTAACATTTATGCGGCACTCGGTACGATTTTCTGCGCAAGCAGGGAAAATTTAAAATATCTAAATGAAACCCACCCCTCTCGTGATGTTCAAACTAAAGGCAGTGTCGGTTTTTTCGAAAGACTTCTTCAAAGAGTAAGGGAAAGTTTTATTGTGGGTAATTCGGCGGGTCGGTTGTCCTTCTGAATGTCACTCTCCCATGCAGCAATATCTCCAGGGTACTAGGAATTCTTTTCTTGTTGGGTGTTATTCGGCTTGTCAATCAAACCTTTTAAGCCTCTTCCTTCGATAATTTGGTCAACGCCTTAACCCCCCCCCCCCCATCATTAGGAGGCACTTCCATCGCCATCGGGTTTCTTTTTCTATATATGGCACTCTTAATGTCCTGATATCACTCGCAGTGAGTGGTTTTTCATCCACTGTTCGTTCTAGCAAATGTTTCTTTTCCATGTTCGTTGTATGCTGTCATGACCTTCGACACGGTGCTTATTGATTCCCCCAACAGCTGTAACACTTTGGTTATCAATGCACCCATCACACGGGCTCCCAATATCTGCTCTTTTCGGATTTCTGACAAGTCTCTAATTTTAGCTTCACTCGAAACGAAATTAAGCAGACAATGATGTACAATACACTCGCACACACCCTTGAGATTATAAGCAACAATATAATACAAAAAACTGGTAGTTACGTATTTAATTTAGTTCTATGCTATCACAAATGAAAGTCACTATTTCCAGCGAGGCTTTTCCATTTCTTTGGGCAACCCTTGTATATACATTTGGCCAAATTAATTTTAAAGGTGTTCTCGAAGTAATTTTGAATTTCTTCCTAATAAGTACACTTTCTCAGAACAGGAATGCATTTTATATTTGGTTTTAATAATCTCCCCCCTTTAGTAAAAGACAAAAAAGGGATTATTACTTTTAGTCTATTTCTACAAATATTGTAGCCGTTGTATTATTATTTTTATGTGTTTAACTGAAAATATTAATTTTACTGTCGAATGAGCCAACTTCATTATATATCAACAAAGGAATTTTGAAATCATTGATAATTTTTACAAAGCTCTCTTGTATTTTATGGTTTGATTATATTTTTAGAATATCCATAGCGTTTTCGAATTATTTTCAAAGGTTTTTTATTTTCTTTTTGATAAAATGCATGATATATGCAAGATTGTGTATTTGTCTGCTATACAAATCCAGTGTTTCTAGTTTTGAATCATCAAATATGATTGTATTCTAAGCTGAAGTTAGTAAAGAAAAGAAATCAAGGCTCTTTTATGCGTGTTTATAACTCCTATATTTGTTCTCCAGGGAAATGAACATTTTCATTTATAGAATAGAGTGCAAAATTTAAGCAACCATTCTGATTTTGTTGTAATTCTGCAAAAAGTAAACTGGAAGTAATGGAATTTATTCTTCAGAGGCTAAATGTATTATTAAAAGGACAAAAAAAAAAATGTTTATTTCGAAAAAAAAAAAAAAAAGGTATAGGACGCATACATTAGGGGACAAAGCAGAAAAAGGTTTTATTGACAAAATGGCTGCAATACAACATTTTGTCTGGACCAGAAAGAGAATAAACAAGCAAGCAACTAAAGAATAAGTTGAGTAACTTATCCTTTAATAAGAGACTTGACCTTCTTTAACTGCAATGATCGTGATATCATCTGTTCATACTCAAAACAGTATTATTCGTCAATTCTTGAGTGCCCATTTTTCAGTGAGTATCTGCGTCATTTTCCTGTTGGTTTCTGGTGGATACGATGGTCCCAAAAGCCTCTCCAAAACCTTCCAAGCATGTTCAGTGAAATTTAATTCACGGGAGAACGCTGCTCAGTCCATGCGACGATATCTCCAATTTCTAGAAGTTTTTGAGCAGCAAGAGATCTATAGTCGTGCGTTATTGTCCGCAAATACAAAGTTTAGACCTATGATACTTTGCAACAGACGTATGTGGAGGAGGATTTCATAGCAATATAGATCTCCAGTCACTGAACCTATGTTGAAAATGTGGATCTCCTTTCTTCCATTCATCATTATGCCTCACCACACAAAGCACAACAGGGCCGCCTCAACGACATTTTTCCTTGATGTTATTGGGATGAAAACGTGTCATTACTTTTCTCCATATCAACTGGTTTCAAGAATCTTTTGTGAAATTGAAAACGATCCTCATCGGTAGAGAGGATATGATTCCATTGAAGAGATGTCCAATACTTTTCTAAATGGTACCGTCGATGGTCTAATGTCCATGATGTACTGCGTTCTGCCCCGGGCGAATAAGTTACTTTTCTGCAGTCGTTTGATTGCAATAAACAGAAGCATCTATTGTCTAGTTGCCATATGCAGTTGCTGACCAGTGTTGCATCCTGTCTGGTTTCGATTTCTTTTCGCCAGCACGGCAATTATCTGTCTTTTATTGCCGTTTTTCTCGACCGTCTGCCATGAACTTGATTGCTGTACTTGTACTTTAGAATACTTTACAAGCACTTGAAACAGCAGCTTTGTTTATTCGAAATTCTTCAGAAACACTCTTAAATTACGACCCTTTCCCAGTTTTCGATTATTCTTCCTGTGTCCTGAAGGTATCTTGTTGCCATTTTGAACTTAAGTGCACCGAATGTCTAGGAATGCGACTTTCCTCTTCAAATCGGCTTGCACTGCGCGTGCCCTCTCGTCACCTGTAACGTCATGTACCTGATATTTATATATGCATCACCTTTCTGCTAAGTTGATTTTTTCTTTTAATTATCGTTAATAGCTTCTTCTACAATTTTATATCTGTAGGTTGAAAAACTGCTTTATTTTTTTAGTTTTGCTCACTAATGTAAATTAACACTCTCTAATGAATTACCATAAAATGAAATAGGATATTTAAAATCCCAGTCAATAGTGTGCACAATTTGTAAGAGGTGAAGATCCATCTTTTAAGAAGTTTTGTTGTTGGTTTGATATTAGACTTACTGTCTTTTTGTTTAGGAAGCATTGGATTTTAAGTACTATTTTACTGTGTTTCAATTAATAATAAAGATATCTTTTTGAAGTAAGTTGTTCAGACTAGAGGATGAGGTTTTCAAGTCCCGAAAGAAAAATAGTGAATTAAAGTTTAGTATTTTTTCTCTGTATTTCTAAAATTTAATGTCTAGTATTTCCCACTCTTAGTTGCATTTTAGAAATATAAATGCATCTTTGGATTTATAAAATATTGTAATTCCATCCACACATTTGAATTCAATATATTACCAAATAATAAAAGTTTAAACTTTTATTAAAAATAGCAATAAAAAATGAAACTATAATAAATTCATTGTGATGTGTTTATCAAGGGTAAGAAGAAAGGCAGTTTTTATTTTGTTATTCATTCTGTTAATTTTTTCTCTCTTACTATTGCCTTATAGATTGAATAATTAGTTCCATTATATATTGAGATCCTTGCCATGTGACCGTTTTTTGAAACAGTAAATGGGCTGTAAGGAATTGAGAATGCGGTATAATTGAGAGATATAACTTCAAATTGTTCAAGAGAGATTTTTTAGCTTTTATCTAAAAGGAAAAGAGAAAAATGCTCATATTGGTGGTTTATACTCATGATAGCATTTTATTTCAATTGGGTTCCATAAATATGATAGTAATCATGAATTGTTCTTTAGAAAATATTTGTAATAAGCCTTAATAAAATGAAATGCAGACTGACGAGTCCTTCACTACGCAGTCTTTTTTAATCTGGTTTGACTGTTCACCCAATATGATGGACAAAGAAATTCAATCTTCGCAACTGTTATTTATGTATTGTTTACAATTTCAGAGCGTTTAGAATTCTCAGGTATAATTAATTGAATCAAAGTAGGAGAACATATGTTGCTGTTTGTTTTTGAATTGCTTACAATATATAATTTCTCTTTGAATATAATTGTTTTATGTTTGCATGTTTAAAACATTTTTTTTTTATTTCTTATGCAAAATTCTTTATTTTGAGAAATGTCAATTAGGGATTCCTTCGCTATTATTTGTAGGTATCTAACAGACAAACTACTACAAATAGTGCTTACTCGTCATGGAAAAAATCCAAAATTGAAGCTCTGAAAAAAGCAAAAAGAGATAAATCAAACTTCAGTCAAAATTTTCCCAACATGCACCGGGAAAATTCAAAGAATTCAAAGGAAGAAATTGAAATGGTATGTATCTAATTTTTAAAGCTACTTGTTTCCCCCCTCCCCTTAATAGGGTTAAAACTGTATAAAGTTTTCTTGTATTTTATATGTTATTTTCAATTTATTTTTCAATTAAAGTTGTTTCGAAAAATTTCTGTAACCCTATTTCAATTTATTTCCTAATAAAATTAAGAATGAGATGAATAATAATATTTTACTTCCAGCTCATTAACATTTCACAATCCATTCTTAATATATAGGATAGTTTGAAAAATTCAGCTTACAACCTGTTAGAGGCGTTAAAAAGCATAAGAACAACTATGAATTATATAGGAATGACTCATGAAGGAGCTGCTAAAAGATATGCGAAACTGCAGAAAATCTGAAGCCAATAACGAGTGGAAACTCTATTAGATAATGACTGACTGAAATTAGATAGATTCTTGAGTGCCAATGCATGTGCACTTCTATTTAGTATGAGGATTTTTGTTTAATCTGAGAGGAGAAGACTTGAGAAAGGAAAAAAATGCTTTTATCACATTTGATTTGGTTATAGAACCGAATGAGGTGGAGATGGTGCGTGGATGAATTAAAAAAAAGTAGCTGTAATGGGATGAAGATATTAAAAAAGCAGGTGAATGAAAATTCAATTTAGATTTCTAGAGCGTTAAGGAGGTTTAAGAGGCAAAGACCATTTGGTAGTGACGTAAAGAAATTTTTATTTGCTATCGCAGTGAGTGAAATAGGAGTTGCATATATGCAGATTATTCTGACCAGTGATTTTAAGTTGCACTTCAAATACCTCATCCTATATATTGAATTTAATATGTGCATGTTGATAGAATTATAAGGAAATTTGCTTTATTACTTTTTTAAAGGAAAGCCGTATTAGACAATGCCTTACATTTGGAGAGTGGGTGGTGCATGTATCCGATTTCTTAGTAGCTGTTCATCGTTCTTACCATTCATAGATATGCGTGCTTCAGAGCAGTATTGCATTGATTGGCAAAACTGTTTAAAAATTCCTGATCTTTTGTAAACATTTTCAGGCACGAATGAAAATTCTTTCAATGAAGTCGATTGTAGAAATTATGTCTATCTCATAGACATGGATTTGAAAGTTACTTACTTGAAGAAATCCAGGGCAGATAAACTGAGCAGTTGCGTTATCATGAGACAGGTCTACCATGTGCAATCCATCGAGTCCTAAATATTCTGTTCAAACAATAACATGTAGCATTGTCAAAATGAGCTGATACCTTTTTGAATGGTGAACAAACACAGAAAGAATATTCCTTTCTGAGCAAATGGCAAACATTATGTATGTTTTATCTGTTTATGTCTGTTCTAGTCATATACATCATATGCAAAAACCACGTTGCCAGTGTCTACCAATTGTGCAATTGAACAATATCTTCACCTTGATTTGGGGCACATTTTTTTCCATGTTTTTGTGTTTTCTACTTTCCATAATAGTTTATAAGTTGAATGTTGATTCACGATGTATATTTATTAGATCCTATTTTGGATAAACCAGAAGCCATTATATTATAAAAATGCTCTTTCTTTTTTTAAATGGTATTCATACACTTGGAGAAAATGTTTTTTTTTTGTTTGTTTTTCAAAGGGAAAGCAAGATAGTATTATGCAATATTGCTGGTGTTGAATTGAATTGCAATACTGGCTGTTGAATATTAAAAAAAATATTATCTGTATGAATATTTAAAAAAATCTTCAAAATATGAGTGATTAAAATTATGAATGCTATGTTCCACATTTATTCTTTTATCTTGTACAACTTCTCACACTCTTGTTTGCATGACAGTGGCATAACTTTTTGAAAGAACGGTATAAAGTTATCTACAACCGTCATCCAGTTAAAAATAAAGTAATTTTTATTAAATAATTATTAATAAAAATTGATTAAATAGGGTGTAATTCAAGTTACATAGAGACCAATAATTGTGGTACATGTTAAATCTTCTGCAGTGTGTCAAACATTCTTACATCAGTTTGGCAAAGAAGTCTGAAGGATGAGGTGTTAGATCATGGGTTATCATTCAGATTATGAATTCTGCTCCAAAACAGACTTTAAAACAGAGTGTAATTTCAAAATGAGATGTTAGTCTAGAAAATCCAGTTGAATATAGTAGAGACAATCTAACATCTGTAATAAAAGTTATAAAGAGAGCTAGATTTGCAACGGAATTATTTATGGCTATTTTAGACAATTATTAATTAACTGATCAATTGATATGATAATTAGTTATTACTATTGTTAATAAATATAGCAACATTGATAATTGTTTGAGACAATATTGATCATAAGAGAACATCCTTATGATCATATTGTATTGCTTCTCAAAATAAAATGAGTTCATTCTTACATATTGATTGGTATAAATACTAGAAAAGATTTCCATCCTTTAAAATAAAAGTATCTATACATATTTTTAAATAACCTGTGCTGGTTAAATTTTGTTGAATAAATAATATGCTCTTTTTTAAAGGCATTTAAGGCTTGGAAAAAGAAAAAAGACGAAACGTTGAAGCAAAAGATGGCCGAAAAGCTTGATAAAGAGCAAGAGCAGGTTGTAGAATCATTAATGGAAAAAAAAGAGAAAAAGATGGAGGCTGAAGCTGCTTTTAATGCTTGGTATGTCAAAGCTAGAAAAGTGTATATGCTAAATTATATAATGAAATTAAAAATTTTTTATGTAAATATAATGAAAATTTGAATTAGTCACGATTTATTTTTACAAGAAAATAATTTTTTCAGAATGCCTTTTCTTGATGAAGAATTAAATTATGTAATTAAAATAAATTCTGTAGTAAAATTTTGAGGTAATATTAGGCTGCAGGAAATCTTTGAAATGAAAGTTATTTTGAAAATGAATGTATATTTAAACTTTTTCTATAGTTATAGATTAAGTTTGTTTTGAAATTTTAAAATTTCAGTTTTTTAATTATATATTATCTGTAAATTTTCTTAAAATTCTTCTACATTTGTAAGATTTGTTTATGAAGAATTAATCTAATTGTAATATTATCTCATTTTTTTATGCACCACTCAAACTAAAGAATAGATTTTTAGCTTGGCAAACGTTTTCAGAATAAAATATTTGCCAAGATGAGATAAAGTAACTTCTTCTTTTGGAATATCAGCTTATACTAATATGTAACAACTTTTGTAGAATTTTAAGCAGCTGATCCTTGTTTAACTTAACTGTCCTAAAAAAGGCTACGTTTTAAGAATCTGTGATATGCAAAACAAAGTAATAGTATGGAAGGACAAAGGCTGGTTATCAGATAAATAAAGAAGCAGACTTTGAAATGAATGTATAATAAATAAGGAACCAGTCTTTGTAGTAGATATTAAATGAATTTGAAATATATTTCCATTAATTAAAAGTAATATTTTTTATTAAAATAGTTTTTGCCAAAAAAGTATGTCATATTACTATGTCATTAAATATCGTTTTCTTTTCCAAAACTACTAAGTGACATTAAGCAGGGATGTTTTCTTTTTTGATATATTTATCTTCTGAACTTAATCATTTAATTGAGCAATTTATTTTTTAAAGTCCCTCAAGTACCCCTTCTTAAAATCAAGCAATGACGCATAAACACGTCGAAAGCAATACAAATGGATGCATAATAAATTTTGAAAAAAATCACAAGGTAAATAAGATTTTATTTTTATTAAATAAAAAATTACACATCGACCGCGCCAAAATTAAGATCTAGTTTGACTTGTATATACGTTGAACTGATTACTGCACTGATTAAACACTGCAATGTTTTCTTCATTGTCCTTTGTATTAAAAAAAAAACCTATCTTGGTTGCCTTTAACTGAAGGATCGTATATGGCTATGAGCTCTTGTTAAATTTTTTTTTCTTTTCTTTATTACTATAGTTGGAAGTATGTTGATCTAATGAGATAATTTTACTTTTAAAAAAATGTATTGGCCTATTATGATACTTTCCCATTCCATATATTGTGTGAAGATTTCCTTAGTTTTAAAAGAAATATCTTCTGCTCTTAAAAGCGTTTGCTACGTTATGTGCTCCTGAGAATTTCCTGAGTTTTGTATTGGATTTGATTTGCTCTTATAAGCTTTGTGCTCTTTGAGAATTTCTCTAACTCTCAATCCATGTGTTGCATAAAAGTAATGTGTTACCTATGGTTATCTATATTTGACAATAATAATCTATGGTGATCTACTACATAGATAAATTATATTAATTCTAATGAAAGCTTTTGTACTTTTATATATAAGTGTGAATATATAGCGAACAAATATCTCTTTAATTTTGTATGTGTATTGAGAAAACTTCCTAGTTTTTCGTTAAAAAAAAGTTTAATTTCGTTAAAAAAATATTTCATTTCAACTAACATTTATAAAATATATAAAATATTGAGTTATTTAAGTGATTAGTTTTAGTTTTATACACCATTGATTTCTATAATGATTAGAAAGACAGCTGAAAAGTGCTGTGAATAAGGATTTAAAAAAAATGTATATAATCTGAAATTTGAGTTTTTATAGTTACAGAACTGTATTATTACTAATTTATAAGACTTGTTTTGTTCACTCAGCAACAATAACAAAATATATTTGTTAGAAACATCTTTCGTAGTGGGGACTGTAGAAAAACAGCTATTTCATCACTAAGGACATTTTTTAAAAATTTATATAATTTAAATGTATGTTTCAACTCTTAATTCATCATGCTTGAATTTTAGAATTCATATGTATAATATAAATAGGCAGATAATAGAGATTGTATTATTATTATTTTACAACTTCTTTAAGCTTAAAAATTTATTGATGAGATGAATTACACAGTTATTTAATAAAAACATGGAAAAGCATTATTTGTACTTCTTCTAGAATGAATATGGAGAGGGGGATGCCAGCTCAGGTGTCATCCTCGTCATCTGACCGCGGTTCAAAATTACGAGGTCCGTCCCAAAATAGCCCTAGTGTTGCTTTATAACGGGACGTTAATATAACTAAACTAAACTAGAATGAATATTGAGATGAGTTTGCATATGAATGAATGTAATAAGTGTCACTGATAAATATTTATGTATGAAGAACATAGCAAAATTATGTTTTTGTAAAAAGATTGTTGACATGCATTATTTAAGGAATTTAAAAACAGTATCTGACTTATTCTGTTGATTACTAATTTTTGGTAGAGAATGTTGCATTTAAAACGGATCTTGATGAAGTTTAAATTCTTTTTTTAAGTTTAGCTTTCTGTCATTATAAAGATGCTAAATGAAATAATATGATAGTATATTTTTTGTAACTAAGTTTTGGCCAACTTTTAGAGGAAGAGGTTATCTATATTTTATTAATTCATAATTATTTCCAATAAGAAATCCTTCACAAATATGAATTAAAAATGCTGTAATGTGTTAAAAATGTTGCACATTAATTAAAAGTTAGGATTTATGCAGTGCAGTATAATAAAATATAATAGTGTATATATAAAATAAGGAATTAAAATTTCATTTAAATTTACTGCAAATGTGCAAGATTTGATTTTAAACTTTTTAGAAAATTTTACAAAAATTAAGTGTGCTTATTTGATATCAATAGTTGTTAATGAATTATTTATTTTGTGATTGAAGGAAACAACATAAATCACATCTCATAAAAATGGAGAAGAGAAAAAGAGCTTGGGTTATGCAGAAAAGGAAAGAAGAAGAAGAGAAAAAACTCACAAGAGATCGAGAAGCCTTAATTGTGTATCACATGTGGCTAGAGAGCAAGATTTCTGTCAAGCACAGTACTTTCAGTACTGTGAAAACAAAACCCCCTTGGACACCGCCAGGAAAATGTGAGCAATTTTTTTCTTATCAAAATACATCATTAAATAAGATAGCTTCAAAAATATCTATTATGAAATATTTTATATTTCATCCCAAGAAAATTGAAATATGCTTGGTTTTTTTTTCTGTTGATAATAAGTAAGCATCGTGAGTTGCAGAAATGACCAAAATAGGATTCTTGTAATAAAATATTCATCCCATTAATTTTTAGTTATGTCAATTAAAACATTTTTTTTCTTTTCCTATAAAAAATAATTACAAAAAGAAGCCAACCTGCATGCCCATAATTCTGAAATTTATTAAATTATAATCAGTTTCATAACTAAAGCGATTGCCCTGAATGGCATAACCAGGAGCAAAATTAAGTAATTAGATTGTTGCATTTGCAATAAGAGTAAGTATCATAAAAAAGCAATTATTGGGGAAAATAAAAGTAACTGTTATTTTTCCAATTCTGAAAGATCCCGCTTGCTCTTTTGAGTGTTGGAAATCATAGGATAAGTCTATTTTACTATCTGGGAACCAACTCGAGCTTAATTTCTCAATACAAAATAGCAAATTTTTTATATTTTTCAGTGATCTCATGTTCTAAAACGCATATGTCATAGCATCTATATACATAATGATTACGAATGAAAAGATTATTCCTATATTTTCGATGAGCTGAAAAACCTATGGAAAGAAAAACTTCTGCGTGTTTTCTAAAGTATGAAAGAAATCCATTCCAAATTATTAAAATTTAATATTTCCAAATATAAAAAGTAATGTATATAATTTGTTATTATTATTCGTATTTGTGGGTTTTCTTCCACTTGATTAAATAATTTGTATACATTTCATATTCGGTTTTAATAAATTAGGAAACTTTGGTTGTAATATTATTGTAAAGCCTCCTTATCTAGACAAACAATTTCACTGTTTCCTTGAAGATTTTGGTGATGTTAATGAAAGACAAAGGGAACGATTTCAGCATGTTATAAAAACATAGGAGACTAATCCCAGGGAAAATGAGATATTCAAATGATGGCAGATTAATGTTGAAATCTATAGAGACAAACTTCACTCAAATTTATCCGGAGTGATAAAAAAAATAAGTTTTCCTTTGTTTTTGATTATCCTCAATTTTAATTTTTAATTCTACTACTGTAGATTTACAAAATATTACTGTATTATTTATATTAATTGAAATATTTTTCAGAATTTATTAAAAATTAGAAGCTTCTCACGACCAGCGGGTTCTCTGAGAATATTGGTTGTATTTAATTTAAATTGATTCTAATACATATAATAAGCTGTTCATAATTCTCTCGACAAAAGAACAAAGTCGAGCCCTCTGATACATAGTGTCATTATAATCTAAAATGTCTAGGTAATATGTTTCAAATTGTAAGTCGTCTTTTACTGTAATGTAATTTCATTGTCATGTAAACTTCTCTAATAATTAGCAAAATTTTTATTCCTTAGCCTTTGTCAGTGGGAGAAAATTATGCATTTAAATATTTGATAAACAGAAAAAAGGGTTTGAATTTCAGTGCTACAATGAAATCAATTGCTAAAAATCATGCCCAAAAAAATGTTAAAAAAATTGTCAAAATTTAGGAAAAAGCTACTCGGAAATGAAACTGGTATCATTAAAAATACAATTTTTAAACTTTCAAAATGTTGCAAAAATAAAATTTGTGTTTTGAAATTTTTAGAAGTTTTGGTGTAGAAACTTCAAAATTTAATTTAATTTTTAGTTAATTAAAATAATAATAATTTTAAAAAACATCTCTTCTAGGTTTATATTCTCGCCTTCTAAAATATATCTGTGTCGAATTTGTTAGTGCTTGGTTTAATGGCTTGTCCTGCCGGACTCCAATACATTCGCATGTAAACACTTTTTTTTCTAATGTTTTTCATTTAACGCTATTTTTTATACCCTAAGCTTAATTTAATGCGTTAGTGTAAATAACACTACTGTCATATCTAACAAACAAGAGGTGATGGCCAAAAATAATGCTATTACAATTTCAGCACCTGAAATATTTATAAAATTAGTTACAGGATTATTCCTAGCACGAAATTATGTATCGACTTTTGTTATGTGTAGCTATATTTACGAATATGAATTATTGCTTACCTGCGCATTTAGTCTTCTTGTAAAGAAGTGAGTTGTATAGATGATTCTAACGAGTGTTGAATGGATGCCGGATCAGTGACACCCGGCCTTGGCGATCATTTGGCTACAAAAATGTCGGCTCTCGAATAAGTGGAAATCTTGGTGATATCTCTATAAAATTCGAGATTTCGTAGTTTCTCCTCGAACATTCGATACCCTGTCAAGCCAATTATAAAAGCAGAGGTGTAGCACGAGAATAGTTGTCGAATGATTTCTCTTTTTGGAGTTTTGATCTTTGCGAGTTTTCTCTGAAAGCTTTGTGCTGTTGTGGTTATTTAATAACTTTTTGCTGCTTGTGTGCTATTAATTTCTGTAAGTGCTGTCTTGTGCCTGTTTTGGCTGTGTTTCAGTAGCCGTTTTTGTAATTTTTGGAATAAAGCATCTTTATCCGATATCGAGTTTTGTTGAAATTCTCATCTGACAGTCACCATAATAATACGAATATTCTCTAGCGCTATAGTTATTTTTATCTGTGAATTTCATAAGATATTATTATTTAAGATTTCATCAGAAGAAGGCAGTTCTCCTGATTTTAACTGTTTTAATATTTGTAGCTATTAATTTATGTTTATTACATTATAACTATATTAAAATATGCGATATACTTAGATTAAAAATTTAATTTATAATCATTTAAAAAATTCAATTATTATAATAACCATTAGAATTTATGTAAACATTTAATGGTTATCGTCATATATATCAGATATATTTTCTTTATCAATAAATTCAACAGGTTTAGATATTTTATAGTTTGTAGATGAAATAACGGATGCTGAAAACGTGTTATTATGTGTAGCATGAAATGTATTTTTTAAATGTAGATGAATGATTTAAATAGTTGCTATGAATTAAAAAAATTATAGACATGTTGTGCATTTCATAAGACTGTGGTTTTGCTGAGTTCAGAGTAAAGCATGCAGCTAGTGGCTTCCTCGGGGAGTGCAAAATATCATATACACATCATTTTTTTCTTGATTTTAAAATTTTTCTCAATAATTCTTTTATTATACTATTATAGATATTCTAAATGTCTAAAACAAGTCTACTAGAAATGCTCATTTCAGCATATCTGCCTTTGCAGAGTTCAATCGTCCATGAGGGGTAGTCTCGGCTTTCACGAACGAACCGTGGTCAGGTCATCTGTACCGATGTATTTTCTTTTGCTTGAATTGTTAAATTTATAATTTTATGATTTTAAATTTGCTTGAATCTTTTTCTTAATTTTTCGATTCGGCAATGAGTAATAGGAAAAAGTTGTTTTAAAATGATTTTAAAATGATTTTTGGACGTTAGAGGCACACTAAGAACTTTTTTCAAACTTTTAATTCGAAGTTTAATTAAAAAAATATAATTTTAATGTGTTTTTATCATAACATCAAAAGCATATTATCGAATAAACATTATTTTAACGCTATTTTAAAGGTTAAAAAAGAATAGCTTTTGAATAAACAAAAATTTTGTTTAGTTGAATGTTATTTAAAAAAAATAAATCCTGAGAAATTAGTTTTGGATATAGTTTATAACAAAGATTTTTATTATAATGAAATTCAAAATTATAGAGCTTATTCGAATCTTTGAATCACACTACTCTGCAACTATTAAAATTGTAGTAAAAGAAGGGGGTGGGAAATGCTTTCTTTGCTTTTATTAAAACTTAAAAAAAATTTAAAGCTCGTTTAATAAATAAAATTCTTTATTTGATTAGTTTTGTTAAATTTTGAAGCAATGCTATATATTGTCTCGCTCTGGCTTCAAGAATGACATTTAAAAAAAATGTTTCAATTAGCTTTTTTACCTTCTGTATACAAAATTTAGAGAAAATATTGTCATCGTCAAAAAATTCGAACTTGAGATTTTAATGAATCGCCACGTTTCATACCTCTTTGAATTCGAAAACATATTTTCAGAAAATGCTTTTCTGTAATAAAGATAACACAAAAACGCCTTGAGCTAGATAGATGAAATTTAGTATACGGTCTTCACACCAAACTTATAGATTTCGATCAAATTTTCAGCAACATCCGTTTAGAGGAAATCTGTTTGTTTGAATGTTCGAATATAAGTTAGCATAATAACTACAAAATGAAGAGAGCTAGATAGTTAAAATTTAGTGCACAGATTTAGTATCTATTGTATAAACATCTATCAAATTTTGAGCCAAATCCAACAAGGTGTTCGCCATATGTCCGTCTGTACTTTCAGAAATATGTAAATGCGATAACTGAAAAATATAGCGACTTAAATATAGCAAATTTGGTATGTAATTTTGTGACTATAAGTGTAGTTTTGAGTCAAATTTTTGTTTTAATCAAATGGGAAAAATGCATCTAAAATCCAAATTTGTTTTTCGGATACTTTCAACCTCATGCCAGAGATTAATCCCAAACAACTTGCCAACGATCACACAATAGAATCAATAAAAATATTTTATTCACGCCTGGTGTTAATATTTTATAACGTACGCCAATGCCACACAACGCATTTCTTGGCAATATGCGAGAAAGTTTTGGGAGACGCTCTGGCTGATTTATTTCCTTTTTACTTCTAACCACAGAGCTGAGTTTTTTTTAAACTTGTTTTCGTTATTTTGAAAACTAAGACTTGTCAAAGCATTTTCATTTCTTTGGAGAATGTATATATCATTTCAATTTTTTTAAATAAGAATTTTTGCTTATAGATTAAAAAGCAGGTTTTCATTAAATTTTAGGAACGTTAAACGTTCAAAAAAGACTTTACTCTGCTTTAGGAATAAGAAGCGATAAGACAATTTCTTTTTAGTCTGATCATTTGTAAACGCTGCTATTATTTTCTATTAAAAATTATTTAAAAAAATTTGTTAGAACATGGCATTGTTCTATCATCAATTTCATTTCATTTTGGTCAGTTGTATAATGATAGCCATAGGAATGCTTTAGTTTTTATAGTTTTATAAGATTGCAAATCAAATTACTTAAAAAAATCAAATACAAAATTTGTCGTCATGCTGAGCTTCTACATTTTTATTGGCATTTTCTATATGATGTTTTATTTGTATTTTAATAAACGTTGAAAAAACTCACAGACCTTTATTGTTAATCTTATACAATTGACTTAATTTTTTTTTTTCATTTTTATGATCATTTCTATGCTTTTGACAGATCCAAAAAGGTATAATTTTACTATAGAAGATATTGTGCAAATACAGAAATAAATATAAAAATTTAAAAAATAAGCATTTAAAATTAATTTTTAAGAATTTTTTCAATAAAAATTATGCATTATTATAAAACATAAAAAAAATACTACGCTTAGAAAATACGCAGTTTACGTATGCATATTGTTACGAAATTTCCGGGTTTGTTTGGATAGTGGAAGTTATATGGTGTGGAGAACGCTCAATCAGCAGGCGGCAGTAGAAAAAAAAAAAAAAAAAGACCTTTATTTACACGAAGACAGGACAGGACAGGACAGCACAAAGACGACAACTATATACAGCATAGAGAAGACAATTATCTTCAGCCGAGACGTGCACACAGCAGCATACAACAAGACTCTACTGCAGACAGTAGCGCATAGCTTAGTTCAGCACAAGCTTGACTCCGTCGCTGCTCTGCTAATCTCTGGAAGACTCGATCTTTACCGTCGATTCCGACTACTACCCGGCAGCTGCAGACTGCCTCCTTTTATAGGTCTCAGGAGGTGGGGCTAGAAGCGTCTCAACCAATCAGGAACTTTCGAGGTGTATCTCAGTTCCTAATGGACGGATCGGGAAAATTCTTGATGTTTCGGGTATAATCTATTTTGGCGCCAAAGTCGCCAAATGGTAGCCAAGTTTGTCGCCAAGCTCTGGGACCTCCGACGCGACACCCGGACTCCGTCCAATACAGATGACTGTAAAACAGTCTTTCTGATGATGGAACCAACTATGCTGGGAAGCAGCATTACAGATTCTTAACAATATTTATACAAAAGTGCTTAATTTTGGGGGCTAAGGTGCTTAAAAGTACTTAATTTTTGCAGCAGTTTATCACTACGCATCCTGCTTTTGGGATGCCTATTCTTGAAAAAACGCGGAATTTCTCAAACTTGCAATGGTTTTGACCAGTAGTGAACAAACCGATCAATTACAGCGGATGAAACTACAGATACTTCTTTGATAGAGCAAATGTATGTTTCAGTTTTGTAGAAAGTTAGGAAATGGAAAATTGAAATTTTTACTAATAATTGACAATTTTACTTACTAATTGAAATTTTTTTACAGTGTGTGCGGTTATTTTAACACGTGGAGAAGATCTAGTTAATAAAAAAATTGAAAATTTTAGAATCCTTAGGTTGGATTTAAAATATTCTGGGTGCTCCGGTAAAGCGGGAAAAACATTTATTTCGTGACTATTGCAATGAGGTACATAATTCTAATTGCAAAGTTTCCTCAAATAAGGTACCCAAATGCAGGAAAATACTTCGACTTCTGTAAAGGTTGAGAATAAAAAAAATTACAAAAATTAAATCTTTACAAGCACCCATTGAAAAAAAAAAATCAATTAGTAAAATGTTTTTTTGTTCTCATTTATAAGCACATAAAGCTTCATTTTTTTTTCTGCTGATGCATTAAAAGGCAAATTTATCAACTTAGATAATTTTACCATACATCAAACTAGTCTTCTAGTGAGTGTTTCATGTCCCTTTTTAGGGATAATATGCATATCACTGAAGGTTATTAATAGGGAGGAATCATGATACATTTACATAATGATGTGTTTATTAACTGTTATTGAATTTTGAAAAGTAGTCAAATAAAACATTAATTGAAGTATAAAAAATATAGCTTGTTGAAAATGAACATTTTTGATATCTATACAAGGTTGCATTCTTCTAATAATACTTGCGTACACGAGATCCAATTTAAAACTTGACAAAAAAAGTGAAGTAAGGCAGTTTTTTTTTTAATTCATCGGCAAAGATTTGCTGATTTCACAGGAGACGTATCATATACAAAACAACATAAACAGCCCATAAATAAATCAAAGGAATCAGTGCAGGTGATAATAGAAGGAAATTCAACAGGTGCTTGTAAGCCCGTCCAATGTCCAACCACCGTCTTCCAAATGATGTATGATAAAAAGTATTATCAAAGGTCAAAGAGTTGACCTTTGATAATACTTTTCACTCGAAACTAACTGTATATATTGGTCATCATTCAGCATACTGTTGTACAAAATAGAATCAATCAAAAAGTTTCTAAAAATACCACACCATACATTTGTAGATACTTATTATTAATAATGAGCATTTTGTACAAAGAATGCATTTTTGTCATTTGAAATGTAATTGTTTTGACGATTGATGCTTCCAACTCGATTAAAGTGATGTTCGCTTGTCCACATTACATTTCTGAAGAAGAAAGATTTGTTTCCATCTGAAATGAAATCCGATTACGAAACTCTAGAAGCGGATCATAATCTCATAGTCTCTGTCCACAGAGACCACAAATGCCATATGTGTGTCAGGAATAACGTTGAAGGTATTGAAGGTAACGTTGAAGGTAACGTATTCTCTGTATTGTTTTAGAATGCCGAATTCTCAACTGACTGATCGTACACTAGTATGAGATTAACTTGAAAAATAAATAATCAAAAATATCTCTTTCTGCATCTTTTGTTTAAAGCCATCCACCGTGGGGGAAGTAAATTTTTTAATTTGTAATCGCTAAACCATTATGTAAAGATATTTTCTACAAAAGATGCTGGAAACTCGAAAAGCGACGTTGATCGTAATGCTGGCCTTATTGCAGATAACAATTACATTCGATATAAATCATTTCGAAATGTTCCTCGTTACTGAAATGTATCATTTTATTGAAAATCTTAATATCACATTCACAATTTCAAGCAAAAGTTTTCTTTTCCAATATTCCACTACTTCTCTGAGATTTTTTAATTATTCAGTTTTTCAAATTTTGAATGAATGTATCGAGAATATGAATGTAATAAATATTTCCATCTAAATTTTGATAAACCCCTCTAAATTTAAAAATAAATATATATCAGTAAATTTTGTAGATAGAAGCATGAAACTGTGTGTGTTCATAGATGTATGTAAGAGAAACATTTTACTAATCATCACTTTCACACTATGGGGTTGTATAACAAAATTTGATTTTTTATGCTTTTTTGTTTCAACTTCCACAGAAGCCAAAGTGTTTTCAAACAATTGCCTACCTTATTTAATGAAACTTCATAAGGAAGAATGTTTCTAGGCCAAGAGAGCGTATTTGTTAATTTTTATTTTAACAAATACGCAACATCACTTATGTATTTATTTAACACTTTCGAAACTGTGCACGAATTTGCCTTTGTCTGGCGGCTCCAGTTCATTATTGGCAAAGTAGCAAGATTCAGTTCTCACAAGACTTTCAGATTTTAATTTTACCTTTATAAACTATAGCATGATTACAATTTTGTTCAACTGTCAACAAAGAATCACTCGTCAGAATAACTTGAATATACAAGAAAAGGAAGAAAATAGTTCAGAACGTTAACAATAGATAGCGCTTTGTACATGTATCCAGGTACTCGTAACTGTAACACTCATTGCGTGGGTTGCCGGCTTAATCAGTCTGTATTGTTTGATGCTCACCTTTAAAGTTTTTTTAAATTGGAAAATTCAATGAATAATAGAATTTCTAAGTCATTCGGTTTGTGACACTTGACAAATATTTGTCCCTGAGGTGGTTGGGCGTTCAACTATCATTATCCAACAAACTGGCCATCACGATCACCCGATCTTAATCCCGCATCCAGAAATCACTAAGATTATCTAAAGCATCTTGTGTTCAGTTGCCTGATTTCAAACTTAGCTGAAATTAAGAAATGCATTAAGCAACACATTTACAACAGCACATTTGCATTTAGATTTGTTGTGGAACTAAAGTTATTTCTTGGCTTGGCAGAAAAATGGTGGAGAGCACAATGATCATTTTTTGAACGAGTCTCGCGACAATTAAAAACAAATTTCGTTTTTTCTATCCGATATGACACAACTTTGTCTTGATGGAAGAGTGCCACAACTGCCGAATGACTTGGAATAGAACAATAGTTTAACCTTATAACCCATGCAATAGCCGTCACATGAAATTATCAGTGTCACTGACATGCACAGCACCATCTACTTCAAAGTTTGACCTTTTTTTTTTTTTTTCTTTCTTTCTGCTATACTTTCGGCGCATATATTCAGAGTATTCTGACCAGTGATTTTTTTTAAAAGTCGAACTTCATATGCATCACCCTATATATTGATTTTAATATATGCATGTTGATAGAATTATAAGGAATTTTTATCTTTTTATAGGAAAGCCAATTCTTTGTGATGCAAAATGACTGTTGCTGTTCGTATTTGAAGAAATATCTACTGTTTGCTGTGATAAACTCTTACATCAAAAATTGTATAATTAAATTTTATTTTGTATATTTTTAAAAAAATGAGTTGTGCTTTGCTTAATAATTAAGCCAGTAGAAATATTTTAAAATCAAGTAAATATCAGCTATCCATATAGAGACTGCAAGCCACAAATTATAAAGCTCTCGCTTTAAAGCATATGCTATAGCCGGTACCATTGACTGCATGGGACTATTAACAAAACTGTACAATGTTACTCGACTTTCTTCATGCGGCTGGTTGATCCTCTCAATACGACTCCAAACATGAGAACATATGTTTGAAAATATTAACTATAAGTTCATTAGTTTCACACACGTAAAAGTGGCAACAATTGATGTAAACAATATGTAGAAAGCTAAAATCTCTCATATCATTGGTGAAAAATCCAATATAGATTTCCAAGAATTTTTAAGATATTCCACTGGTTCAGAAACGAATTTTTCAGCAAAAAAAAAAATAATAATAATAAATAATAATAATAAATAAATAAATATATAAAAAAATAAATAAAAAATAAAAGTACCAGATAAATGAAATAGCCTTAAAAAGTCACTATTAGAAGAAAGGTATACATTACCATTTTGAAAGTAACCCCCCTTCCCGATTAATCAATGAAATTTCAGCACAATTTCCAGTGTCAATAAAAACAGCATAAATTAAAAAATAAGGAAAATATTTATTTTATAAATATACTTCTCAAATTATATAGCATTTAATAGGCCACAAGATAAAAATTTTAATATTTTATGAACATTCGAAGTTGTTAATGATTTTTTCCTCCCAAAATTTCTCTATGCTTTGAAAGTTTCTGTAAAACATGACAAAATGAAAGCACCTTAAAATCATAAGTTTATTCTTTGACATATGTGTGGCAAGTTTCATGAAATTTTATTGTATTGCTTGAGATATGTTTCCCATGAGTCCATCACAGTGAAACCTTCATTCTTCAAAAAATGCATTTACAAAGGTATTAGGACTTTATATTTGTTTTTAATTATGTAGATTAACTAAACATTTCAAGTATTTTTGGAGAACTTTACGTCAAAGATAAAATAAACCCTTCATTTCCCGATTGAAAAAATATCATTATATCTGGCTTTATTTTTACTTGTGTTTTACTGAAACAGTCGATTTTACATATATTAAAAACAAAGACTGTTTTAGAGTCTACAAAGTTTGAGCTTTATTTTTAGATCATTAAAAAAATTACAAGGAAAGTACCTTTATAACCTAGTCGGGTACCTTAAGGTCATAAAATATTTGGGAAAACAAGAATAGTTTCAAAGCTCAAGCTGCTCGTTATTCAAACATATCTGCTTTTCAATAGATGAAAAGTGGGATAGCAGTACTGAGGAGAAAGGTATGCAACATCGTCTTCTAATAACTTGAGGAGGTTGTCACTAACTGGTTTACATCTTGCCTCGGGCCACAGTATCAATCGTTATCCGATGCCACTGAAAATCCGATATGTATGTAGGCAATAACAATGTATTTTTAGCTATGATAGGCGTTTGTTGAAAAATGTTTGAAAGTGATGATAGAAAACAGGGCCGCCGCGTGAGTATTAGGCGCCCTTGTTCAAATTGAAATTTGGCGCCCCTTTGTGGGGTTCTGTTGCACTCTTATCAAGTGCGGCAAATTATATGTGAAATACTCTTTTATAGTATTCAAAATTTGACTTTCGAACTGAAAAGCTTTCAAATTATAATATTAAAACACATTTGTCTTATTGTTTTTTATTATTTCATAAATTTTAAAAACGAAACAATGATAAAACATTTTTTAAGTAAAATATAAAATTTAGAAAATATATTCAAATATTGATTCTCCTAGCTTTAGCAGCTACAAACGCTCGTATCAATTCCTTTATATTTAATTTATCCAAAATTTCGCTTTCTATAGATATAATTGACAAGTCCGATAATCTCTCATGCTCCATAATAGATCGCATGTAGTTTTTTATAATTTTAAGTTTTGAAAAACTTCGTTCTCCAGTAGCCACCGAAACTGGCAGGGTTAAAGAAATCCGTAAAGCTATTGCAATATTTGGAAATATATCGGTAAGATTGTTTTCATAAATATAATTTAAAACATAAATAAGTGACATATCCTCTTTGGCAAAACATCGGAAAGATTTTATTTCTTCGAACAAATTTAATCCATCAATGTCCTTTTTATTAACATTTTTAGTATTCTTTAATTTTTGTTCTAATTCTTTACAATGTTTTAAAATTTCATTGTCACTCCAGTTTTTTAAATTAGGTATGTGGTGTATTAGGTATGTACCTTGAAGTAATTGTAATGTGTTTTTAATTGACTGAATCTTTCAGTAATTGAAGAAATAGCAGTATAGAATATTATAGCAGAAATAGCAATAATATTATATTGTAAAATTCAACCTTAAATTTTTGTCTTGGATTGTTGATTGGTTCGTCGGTTTGTTCATCTTGAAATAGTTTCTTTTTAAACCTGTTTCCACTTTGTGGAAAATCAGTATCCACCCCCAAATCATCAGCAACGATACTTGCATTGGCAATTGCATGTTCAAATGCTTCATCTCATCTACGATTATCTTGTTCTGATACCCGATTTTGAAAATTGTCAGTCACGATTTGTAAATCACATTTACAATTTTGCGTTATTTTATTTACCACATTTACTAAATTTAAAATATCGCCCCTGATGTTAATGGAACAAATGAATTTAAACGAGGAAATCTTCGGAATCAAATTTTTTGCTTGTGTTCTTGATTCCATGTCTCTTGTTTGATCTTTTTGAATATTTATTAACCCTCTCAAAATTCCCTTCAAATCGTTTTTCAACGGTCTTAAAGCTTGAATTCTACTTTCCCATCTGGTGTTGGAGAGTGGCCGTAAAGTTAGATTTTCAACATACTGTAGTAAAATAGACCAATGTTTAACGGATGAAGAAAAGTAGTTGTAAAGATCCTGCGCTACTCTGAAGAAATTAACTGTTTCAAAGAAAATTTTAGCTGCATCATTTATAACTAAATTTTGAGAATGGGCAGAACAGTGGATATAGAGTGCCCTCGAATTATTTTCAATAATTTTTTGTTGCAATCCTGTGTGCTTTCCTCTCATATTAGCACCATTATCGTAAGATTGGCCTCGTAAATCTGATGAATTTAGTTCTAACGATTTTAAATGTCCATTTATGAATTCAAACAGACCCTGTCCAGTAGTGTCGTCGACAGATTGAAATCCTAAGAAATGTTCTTCAATTTGGTCTTTATTGGTTTCCTTCTTCTTATAAAGAAATCGAATTACAACAGTCAACTGTTCGGTATGACTGACATCAGGTGTAATATCCAAAATTAGTAGCATCATATGTAATAAATGTCTTTTAATTCCTTCTGAAATAATGCTTATAATTTCATTCTGAATTTGATCCCCTAAGTAATGAGCAATGTTCTTCTTTTGAGATTTTTGAATTTTGTGGAGATGTTCAGCGATTATTGGATCAAATTTTGCTATGGTTTCAACCAACTTCAAAAAATTTCCTATCACTATGATACAACTCTTTCGAAGAACCTCTAAATGCAAGGAATTGCCAGGCTAAATATTGAATAAAATAAATAAGCCGTTCAATAAACGATTGCCAGTAAACCTTTTCTGCATCATAGTCTTTGTTGAGCTGCATCAATGATACATAAAGTACGCAAAAACATTTTAAGTTTATCGCATTTTGAACTATGTTTAAGGTGAAATGCAATGCTTTCATGTGTTTTCAAAATATGGGTTAAATGTGCCCAATCATTACATCCATCCTTAATAAGCTGCGAATGCTTCTCACTGAATAGTTTACATGAGAAGCAAAACACTGCGTTTCGGGAATTCGAATATATTAAATAATTTCTAAATACTTTTTCTCCATTCGGTAATGTTCTATAATAGAAGGATACTGAAAACTTTCTGCCAGAATTATCTCTCGGAAAATGTTTGGTTATCAAGCGGAAAGGGCCATTTTCAATTAAATAATCTCTAATTTTTATAGAAATTGTATCAGGAGATGTGGCTGAATCGTTTAATTCAAAGTCAAAATCTTCGTTTTGAGATATTACCAGGCGAATTTTTTCGTCATCTAAGTTTTCTATTGGTACAATCGTGGCTTCTTATTGGTCTTATTCTGATGAATTTACATTTTGAGATAAATTTTCATTATGAAATTCCAAACCAGATATTGATGGTCCTGCTTCAATTGCCTGTCCGTCTAATCCTATTGTGTTCCCGAGATATTTATTTAGAGATCGCGTCAGTTTCTGATTAACTTCCTCTCGTTGCAATTTCCTTTTTCTATTTTCTGCTGCAGATTTTTTTTTTTTTTTTTTGTGAGAACATGTTTCTAAAAAAATATTTATTGCACTAAATAAAAAGATTTAATTTTCATTCCATATACAAAATACATGATATGATTTTCTCCCAATATACTATTTGAAAGCCCATTTATGTCATTTGTTACTAAATAAAAAAACTAACAAAAAAAAATGTAGAAACTTTTTTTTTGCGGAAAATTTATTTTTGAGAATTTAATGTGAAATGTTTTCTTCTTTCTGCTGATTCAAAATATTTAAATAAATTAAACCAATATTATTACAAATTACTAAAAAGCATTTGTTATAAGCAATTGAAATATTGAAAACATCTCAGGTACATAATAATTATAAACTTTTAATGAAAAAAAAAGCTATAATCATTAGTAATTTTTTTCGATTATTTGGAAATTGGAATTGTTATGAGAAATAGATAAATCAAATTCTGCCCAATTAAGGGTAAGATTTATTTGGGTTTTATAGAGATAAATAAAAAGTTGCTTTTTGAATTATTTTGTTAGTTTGAAAGATAAAAGTTTTTCTAAAGGAATTGTTTCTTTTTACGAACCTTTACTGCTATGAAAATAATACTAATAATATATTTAGATTGTTCATTTACCTCTAAATAATAACCCTATTTTTTGGAGCAATTATATATAAAAAAAACCGACTTGAAAACAATTAATCACAGTACTTTGCTTGCGAAGCAATTCACAGAATGATCGCACTTTATGAGCAGCGACTACGTATATGATTAAAAATAAGGATATTCCCTGTTAATTCAATGGACACACGCACAATGGCGCCGTCACCATCATTCAAAAAGGCAAACTAAACAACGACGTTGAACTGCAACAGCTTCACAGCGCATACAGAATAAATATATGCCGATACAAAACATTCCCAATTCCTGTTGTTACAAATTCTTAGATTTTTAACACGTTCCGTGTGGTAGCGCAAACTCCACACGTAACGTGTTATTGTTCTATCGGCAGTCAAAATTTGTTTTACACAAAAAAAAACAAACTACAGAAAGGAAAACAAAAGTAAAATAAAAACTCATTTTATTGCTTAGAAAATATAAAACATGCAAAATTGCAAGCGTATAATTAACAACTTTTATTTAAATTGAAAAACTATAAGTACTATAAATTTTGGCGCCCTTGTGCGGTGAACATTTTTGCCATCCCCACGCGGCGGCCCTGATAAAGAACATAGAACTTTTCTTCCACATTAGTAATTACCCTTGCTTTTAATTTATTAAATACTTAAATCTGATTATCAATTTGCTACTCAATTACTTTTACTTTCAGAAGAGAAGTATAATAGACTAAGCATGGAATGAAGATTAAATATTTTGCATAAACATAAAAAACAATAACAATACTTTTTACCGAACATGACAGTTAATATTTTAAAAATTAGTTAGCTATAAAATTTAAATACCTTACTATTTTATAAAGTAAATAACGTTTTTAAATATCAGAATTTTGCTTATATTAAAGATTTTTTAAGAGAGAATATTTTATAATTTATTAGCCATTAATAAATTGTAGACAAAATGCTTCCTAATTAGTGCAATACATAATATGTAAATGTTAAATAATTTTAAACAAAACAGTTTGTTTCTCACTTCATCCAATCATCTATTTCTTGCAGAAACAATGTCGCAAGTTCTATCAAAATACAAACTTAAAAAAAAAAAAAAAAACTTTATACTTTTTTTAATCAAGTATTTGTGAAATTATTAAAGTACTTTAAATTCAAAACGAAATTATAATTATTTTTTATTTAATGTTTCATTAAGTTTTTTCAATTTATTATATCCTTCCAACATATCATTGCCAATTTAAAATGTGATACTTCTAACAATAAAAAAAACAAAACAATCAGTTTAGAAAAAAATGCTTTAATTTTAACAAATAAGTGATTCATTCAATGAATATAATATATCATATACGATTGATACATATATATAAGTTTAAACCAAAATTAACTTCAATGCTTAATGAATTCCATATTGAAATAAATCAGGAAATATAATGAATAGCTTTGAAGGTTTTCAATTTTTATATAAATGCGATTACTTTTAATGAACATGTGTGAAAAATGTCTTTATAAGGATTAAGTAAATACGTATTTTCTTACATTTTCATTCAATGTAAACATGACAACCCAGATAATTTCCTAGTACTAATATGGCGTTTTGAATTTAGATATGTAAACTTGGTAATCTAAAAAAGTATGAATTATTCATTATCATTCGTTATGCAAAAATTAAAACTTTTTTTTATATATATAAAGTACATCCAATAATATAAAGATTTCTGAAACAATATTTACTTTCCTAATATGAGCCACATTTCATTTAACCCTGCTGTTCTGTTCGTATTTACTACACGTATGTAGCGTTCGGGTCAATACGACCCGATTCAGAAAACAAACCTTTTTTGCAGTAAATGGCAGGTGTCATTTAGGAAATGGTTTAAACAATAGCAATGTAAGTTTAAAAATAGATCTAATAATATAATGCATCTATAAAAATGACAGAAAACTATTTGAATTGCAACTTACAATAATAATATAAAGCATCTACAAAAATAACAGAAAAATATTCGTAATTGGAACTTACATTTATTTACAATTTAAACAGTAATATCGTATTTGAGATTTGCAAGTGTGATTCTTACAATTATCGCATAACATATTAAACTCAGATTTATTTTTTCTAATGGTGCCAAGCATAGTCATTTCCCATTTTAGAAGTCATCCTAAATTGTAAGATGTGAATAAATCATCACATGCAATATTGTGCCCCAAATACCCATAAGCAAGATCACACACTACTCGCATTCCCTTATTTTTCACTGACTTTGACCCTTCTTTTCCAATGTAAATTTGTATTTTCAGTATATACGAAGTCTCATTAAGTCCATATTTTGATGACTTACTTGGTATATACTGTTTGAAAGGACATCGACCACGAAATCCTATTAATCGTTCACTCACAGTAATATTTTCATTCGGATTATATAATTTTGGTAGACTTTCCATCCCCTTTCCCCACATATCTTGCACTGATGCTAATTTATACAAATTTATTTTTTCTTGACGAGTGGAATTATTATCATAACGAATAACTCTCGATATAGTGTAAAATACTTCAAGGGACATTGTCGCAAGAAATATATTTCTGCCAGTTTCTTTATCTCATAACCTTTTTGTTGATTTTCCACTCCTCCATATGATCCATCTCACAATAATTCAATAAACAGGCCGGGATAGCTTGGTTGCTAGGGCGTTGGATTCGCGTCCCTTGGTTGCGAGTTCGAACCCCGCCGGCCAAACACTCCTCGTGAGTGGGTGGTTGGCGCACATATAAATCTATCATGGCCACAAAGTCCTCCATGCCGAGACAATACTACTGGGGGTACTGGTTCAGAGTGGAAGGTTCTCTGAATCAGGTCTAAATTATGATCTGTGAATGAAATGCATGCAGTTCGCCCATAAATAGGGTTGTGACGTGTGTGATGCGTGAGTGGCAAAGTCGTACTCTTAGCCCTAGTTGACGCTACTTTAAAAAGAATAGACACACTCTTGGTTTAAAGTCACCGACTTCTAAAGTGAGCGGATTTATTTATGACAAGTATCATTAGAAACAACAACAACATAATTCAATATATGCTTAAAAAGTTTTACTTCATTTTCTCATTTGTTTTCCATAAAATGTTTCTTCAACATAAGTCATTTTTATGATTTCGTCTTCAATTATAGAATTGAATACTCCCTCAAATGCACTTTTCACGTCTGTCATCCTTGTGGTGGCATATCTTGTAACCCTGGACTAGTTTTTATAATATTAGCAGCTAAAAGTGGCAGATACAACTTCTACTTTATTTCGCGATTCTTGGACTGAATACTTTCTTTATAGTTCATTTGTTGAATATCAGTATCAAAATCGTTGTCAGAACTTTAACTCTAATTTTATCACTTGTATGATTTTCATACTCGGATACTTCTTCGTTGTCAGAAATTAAATTATTAGTTTAGCTAAATCAACGTGACTCAAATTTATGCGATTCGCCATCTTTTTTCTCACATTCACAACTCTTACAGTATATCAGAAAGTGAAATACAGCAGAAAAAAAGAAAAAGAAACGTCGCAATAAGAACAAATAGTTTGGCAACTTGCAAATCTTGACCTTGCATGCTCTCTTTTGTCATGTAACCAAACACATGTCAATGAAACAGGTTTCGAAAACGGATAAATTAGAGAAACTATTATTATTCTTTTCTTTTGAATTATTCTAAACAAAAATGAGCATGTATGAGTTAAAATAAATGATTATTTTTTCATTGGATCATATTGACCCGAACTATACATTGAAAAATATTCCTTCGAAATACAAATAAACATAAATCCCTTTAAGAGTACATATTTATATTATTTGCCAAAGATGTCAACCAGTTTCATGAAAATATCCCTGTACTATATAATTTTTTATGAACGTATAAATTTTAATTATATAAACTCGACCAAAACAGCAGGGTTAAATCATAACCACAACTTCCAAAATTTAGAATACAATTCAACCAATATTTTGGTTTTCAGAAAAATGAGGCAATAAGTATTTCCAATATTCAAAAAATGCAATGTTGAAATTTGTGCTTTTTTTATGCATTAAAGAACAGTATTAACAACCAAAAAATGTCAGTACGATTTTCAATTAATCATAAAAATGGAACACAACTAGATATAAAATTGTAATAGCCACAATTTAATATTTTACAATTTCAAACGAAATATTGTGACTTCTAATGTTGGAGAGCATTAAATTATATTGTCGTGTAATTTAATGCTCTCTTTTCAATTTTTAATGTATAATTTAAGCAGTGTTAGTGACTTGATTAAAATTGTCAAGTTTAAAATCAAATAAAAAATTTTTGTACCAGATGCTTAACAAAACTTGCATCTTATGTCACACATGTGAATGCATTTGTGATAAGAATGAGATAATTCTAGACAAAAAATATGTTTACATCATTTCATATTTAAGGTGGGAGATCTAACAGTCAAATAACAGTAAGAAAAAATATCACTTTAAAAGCTTTCAACAAAAAAGAACAAATTATGAACATTTTATACAAAGTTATGAATATAAAACAATGACAATTTTTACAGTTTCATTTTCACAAGGTATTTCCACTCTAACATTGTAAACAAATGTTTGCACCAATAACCACATTAGATCATATTTATGGAGCAGCATGCCAACTTCAAAAAGTAAACATTTCGCTAGAATTCTTTTTAAAACTACGTAATGTTCTTTAAAATTGGCCAGTTTTCTAAAGTAAAGTGAAGAGTTCATATACAAAATGGGTATAAAAATCACATTTTTCAGCTTTTCAGTACTTCCTGAGGCAAGGATCACAAATTCAAATCTGACAAAAATAAAAAAAAGAGTAAATGAAGCTATTGTTCACGACATACAAATAATATATGCAAAATACTTAAAACTGACAACTTAAGTCTTAAATGTAAAAGATACCAGTTTTATAGTTTCAGTTTACCAGTTTCAAATTAAGTTAGCAGTAAAAAACCCATTATTAGCAATACTTACTATTCATTCAGAGAAATTTTCAAGAACAATCAATATAAAATCAAATACCATAGAAAATCTATAATTTAAAGCAAAACAGCATACTTGATTTTAAAAAATTCCATGATTTTTAAATTTTAACTCTAGAGCAAAATATTAATTTTGAATAATTTTCATTATTAATCCATAAAAATGATACATGCTGAATTCTAACAAGTTACTATACTTCTAAAAGGAGAGTAACATAGTTTTAAAAATTAAAGTACTAAGAATTAATAAAGTTAGATTTAAATTATGTACATCCCAATCATAAAATATTCAAAAAAATTTTACTTAAATTTTATCTCTAATTTATATGCATAATATATACATTATCTATTAATATAAATATCCTGATTTATATGAATAATAAATTATAACGATTTATATAAATACACAATCACTGCAATGCATGTATTCTTCAAAATTCCAATTTGAGTTCATTTCCTAACCATCTGAATTATCTTAATTAAAATTCTTATTGTTGAAAGCAGAACATATTCTTAAAAATAATGATGATAAACATGTTTACATCGACAGTTGAAGAAAATCTGAGAATAAAATGAATATAGTAAGCACTTCTTGTTATACACAATATTAAAAATTCCCACTAGTTCCACATAAGTACCACTACTCACTAGGATTTGGAGTCGAACATGTTCTTCCAAAAATTAGTGTTAATAATTCAGTTTAGCAAGTTTTATATAACATTGCTACAATTGTTATGTGACGAGCATGACATGAAAGTAAATGCATATCATAAAAATAATTCAGATGGAACTGTTAGAACTTTGACAAATTAAAAGATAAAATACAACACCAATATAAAATAAATCTTAAAAATAGGAGAGCTGAGTTTACATGTCAATTTTATCTAATCTTTTACATCAATTCTTTAAATTCAAATAATTTAATGTCAAAAACATTCGCCAATTGTCTTTTTCAAGGAATATTAATCTTTTGTAAGTGTTAGGAAGAATACACTTCAAATTTCAACAGCATTTATTCTTATTTTACATTTGTAACATATAGAAGAACAATAAAATGGTCATTAGCATGCAAGATTAATGTCAAGTCTTTTTAATTACTCTTTTCTTAAAGCAATTAAGCATACAACTATTTAATTCATCAAAATAAATTATGTCATGGAAAATATCATGATTAGCTCACCTTAGAAAGTAAAGTTAATTACATCCAGTAGAGATTTAACCCATAACCTCTGGACCTGAAGATGGAAGGTGATGAAAGGATGCTTCAATTCACTTTGCCTAAAAGGATCCTTTTGCTTTGGTAATGAAGAAACTGTACCTTCTTTCTTTATGAAATATTGCACTGATTTTATACACATCTCAAATATATCTATGTTATTCATGCACATAAATAATTTAAATGAAGAGATTCTTTACAGTTACGAATAATGTACCTTACAAAGAAGTAGAGAATAAAATTCAAATTATAAAAATCGAAGATTGCTGATAGTTCCTTTTGCAGTAAAGCATGTTTTTACAAAAAACACCTGAAAAGGATCCTACTGGCATAGTAGTTTTAAAGCTGAACTTTTGATGATGAAACATTTTATACAACTTTACTTTCGGCATCTAAAAAAGAAAATAACATTAAAGGAAATACAAACCCAATTATCTTTAATATGAGGAGAATAATGTGAAATATGCATGCCAGACACCGTTAACTTTGTAGCACAGCATCAGGAAACATAAAGAAAGATCAATATTCATTTAAAAGTAAGTCTGCTCTAAACCAAATAGTATCAACACATTTATGGCATACAAGAGCTTTCCAATTTAACAAAAAATAGGAATGTAGGAAGTAAAAGATATGCAATAATTAAAATGCTACATATCAAGAATGTGCTATCTCTGGTGCATTAAATAACTTAATCCACCTATGCCAAATTAGTATAAAAACACCTAACTATTTAAATTAAAAATCTCTTGGCCAGTAAAGAGGTTTTATATTCAAAAGTCAAATCTTAGTTTCAAACAAAGTCAGAGCAGAGCTAAATAAATACTATAAATATATAATTAAAAACTGGTAAAATATGGGTAATTACATAGAGGTGTACAACTAGGCAAGGTTCATAACATGTTAATGAAGGGTAACTTGCTATTAGACAATGTCTAGGCATTACCTATACTCCAAAAATGGATAAAATAACCCACATTTCCACAAATATGTATTTAAATGTAGGACTCAAAGCACAATACAACAATTAACACTAATCAGTATTTATACAAAAACTTACTTTGCTTTGGCATGTGTAAGAATGTGAGATTTAAGGTTGGTTGACTGTGCGAACTTTTTGTTACATCCATCAAAGGGACAAACATATGGTCGATCACCAGTATGTATTCTAACATGAGTGCGAAGATTAAAATCCAAAGAAAAACGTTTGCCACAACCTTCAAAAGTGCACTAAGGAGAAACATACAATTAGGCAAACAGCAGTAGTTTATAAGCAAGATTAAACTAATTCAAGGGGAAAGAAAGATGCATCTTTTGTATAGCAAAACACACTTTTAAAAGTTTATTTTTAAAGTTTTAATATCAAACAAATAGCTTCATCAAGCAATCTCAAAATTTTGTAGAAAACAATCCTAAAATGATTTATCAACTTACTTGAAATGGTTTTTCACCAGTATGAACTAACTGGTGCCTTTTTAACTTTGAACTTTCAACAAAAGCTTTTCCACATTCTGCACATACATGAACACGGGGACCATGGGTATGAAGATGCTTCCTCATAGCAGAGTTATCCCGAAACATTTTTAGACATCCCTACAAAATAAATAAACACATGATAAATTCATAAATAAGGTTAAAAATTTCACATAAAAAGAAAGGGAACATATACAGACCTTATGAGGACAGGCTATTGTTCTGGACAAATCATCAGCTAGTTTCCGAGGCTTCATTCTTAATAGAAAGAAGGAAAGTTAATATAAGCCTGCAAATTAATTCTATCTGAAAAAATGGAATAAATAAATATATGCAAAACTAACTTGGCAAACTCAGCTAGTTGCTTTGGGTCACTAAGGTCTACTCCTGGTAAACCACTAGCTGGGATTTTCTTTCCAGTCATGTATTCTGTATAATCAGGATCCGGTTCAGGAGTGGTAGGTTCATCTAAATAGAGAAAAATATTACTTGCATCAAACTATTAATGATTATATAAATATTTGGAAGGGCATTTTAAAGAAACATTAAACAAAATTTAGCAATTTGTATCTCGTCAAGGAAAAAACAAATTTGCTTCTTTATAGTGAACCATCTTAATTTTTTAGTCTAGTACTCTTTAATTTCATCTGAATATTTTCAGACTGAAATTAAAGGATTCTACTTGAATTCAAAAGTTATCCATTAACACAAAACTTTGTTATCCTTACCAAATTGAGAATTGGTAGTTCAACTTTTCAACAAGAATGGGGAATCCACAACTATTGCATTGCGGAAGTTTCCAGTAGAGAAAGCGTTAAAGGCACACACATGCCCCGTTTCATTAAATTAGATACTGAATTCAGTAAGACATTTAGAAGAAGTAGAGAGTTTAGAAGATAGGCCATGAAGTAGCAGATCATCCATATGTGTGGACTTTTATGTTGTAAAAAGTGCCACGGCAGAATTGTCAGACAATACATAAGCAGGAGCAGCAGTGCTGCAAAGCTAAGAGAATAAAGGGGAGTCCGCAGGGAATTTGGTATCTGTATCCACACTGAAGACAAGTACTTAACCATTTATTATTACAGTTGAATACAGATAAATGATTAAGCTTTGCTACACGGTGCTGGCATAAATGGAACATGACCCAACATAGTTGCTACTTTTCACTGCATGGTAACATCAATACACACAAAAGTCATATACAGGTGATGCCAAATCCTTCTTGAGTACTCAACCAAGTTACTACATTCTTACATGACTGCTGATGGTCCACCACATCTTTCATTCTATACCTTTCATTTTTTTTTTGAAAAGGTTGCCTTGCAACCAGCTGGAAAGTCTGTACAGATGTAATCCACATATATAATGGAATGTTCCCCACCACCGGGAAAACTGCAACCCTCTCCTTAGTGGATTAAGACTATATCTCATACTTCTTTTTTGGAAACTAATGGTTTCAAGCTTTTTGCTTACAACATGGAAAAGTTTCCCTAAGTTTTTGCATTTTTACATGCTTTGATATAGTTTGGCATGTTTCAACAATGAAATTTTGTAATCAAATTTTTAATCATTTCCCCATGTGTTAGAGTTGCGGAATTTGCAGTCAATTGACTGCTGATGATAAAGGAATATTTAAATAATTTTAGATCTATTCTATTAGATACCATTCAGAGGAAATCTGTCAGTTCGTCTGCCCAATTATAAGTGACCATGATAATTAGAAAACAGAGCTAGATAGATAAATCTTTATATACAAGTTTAGTATCTAAAATGTATATTTTTTTAAATATCAAATTTTGAACAAAATCTATCAAAGGGTTGACTGTCGGTCAGTATTTTTGCATGTATACAAATGTAACAACTCAAAAATACAATGACTAAAATAAATGAAATTTGGTATATGAACTTGTACACACTATTGTAAGCTCCATGCTAAATCATTTTCAGTTGGTGGTAAGGATGTCCAAAATATACATGCGTTTTTTTGGCACTTGTTATTAACCATATCTGAACAACACGTTCTTATGAATACTATCAGGC
This sequence comes from Argiope aurantia, assembly GCA_026543865.1. NCBI lineage: Eukaryota > Metazoa > Arthropoda > Arachnida > Araneae > Araneidae > Argiope > Argiope aurantia. The sequence continues at coordinate 543,393 of JAPMOR010043764.1, forward strand.
AAAATGATAATATAAAAGTACTGATTAAAGTGGTATTCTTAAGAACTATCTGAATATAAAGAGTTTAAAATGAAACAATTATTCACACAGCCCATGATTATAATACTCTTAGATATTAAAAAGTAATCATATGTAATAAAAAATACTTTGCTTAATTGTAATTTTTAAAGATAGATTCATAAGAAAATACTTTTAAAATGGTTAAAAAGTTTATATTCCTATTCATATTACATTTTAATACCTTTCCCGATCCTGCTTCAAGTAGTGTAAGCAATTTTATCAAAAAATTGACCTAGAACACAATATGAAGGTTTAAAAATTAGAAACAAGATGAAAAGACGCATAGCATTAGAGATAGTAGAATTGAGAAGATGAGTTTCTGCAACTAAACAAAATTCTGCTTCAAAAGTTCAAAAAATACTTATTCTGTGAATATTAACATTTACTTAAGCTAACTAATTAAAATTTTGGAAGGATTTTCCAAGATATGCAAACAGCAGTGAATATAAATGTTATATCACAAATAAACATAAAATAATAAAAAAAGTATATGTCTGTTGAAACTTTACAAAACAAATTATCAAATAAAAATACTTTTTTAAAAATACCATTTAAATATGGCAGGAGGCTACATTATTAGTTTACGCACTGTTTCTGGGTTCAAAGTTTACTTATTTTTGATAGCAGAAGGGTAAAAGAAGCATTTAGAGAAATGTTGGGGAAGTTGGAATAGAATGTTTCTTTATCTCAACATTCAAATTTTAGAAAATTTCAATTAAGATTAAGCAAAATATTGATTATCTTACAATTTCATAAAAATAACTACTGAATTTATTAAAATATAAAAAAACTTTAAGCATTTTAAAATACAGAAAGTTTCCTTGACAATAGCATTATTTTTTACTATGTATCTTTTAAAGTAATTTTTTAAATAAAATTTTAACCATGTTTCAAATTATAAGGCAATTATTCTTTCAAGGTACTGAATTACAATGCCATAAATAAAATGTAATACAATATTGAAAATTTTACTACAAATAAATTAAATAAATACTACTAAAATGCATGTTTTCCAAATTGAACACAATAACCTTATACACAGACTTCTCATTAAGCCTGTTAAGTTCTTAATTTCTTAAGTTCTGTGAATTATTACATATTTTATGTTAGGATAAATATTCATTTCCAATGCTAATTTTAACTGAAAATAAATATTATTTCAAACTGTTTTCATGAGACAAATATTCTGTAAAAATTAAGTTTTAATTTAACAACTGGCAAACTTTGCTAATTGAGCTGATATACCTGAAGATACTTTCTCCCAGTTATTTTTATTGGATCTGATTTTCCTTATCAATTCTGATACTAATTATATTTGACTTCCTCTTTCAATCTGCTTTAAGTTCATCACAAATCAATTAAAAACATTTCAAAAACTTTTTTTGGGGAAGGGGTTATAATAGTCATCTGTTTGAAAAGCTTAAATGTTAAAAAGTAAAAAAAAAAAAAAAAAAAAAACTTTAAAAAGTAACACCTTATCTAGTCTCGGAAATTTATTTGAAGTTACTTTGTTAAATAGCTTTAATTCCAAATTATAAATATAAAATACAATAACAGCTATTTTCAGTTGTATAACAAGATTAAAATGGATGAACCAACCAGTCTCCAAACAGCAGCTATTTAAATGAATAAATATAAAACAAAAATATTCAATAGCAATAAGAGTTAATTTAAAAAAGAAATATATTAATTTTTTACGTTCTAATACATGACAGGAAAGTATAAAGCACAATGATCTTCATGGCCCTTATTCTAGATCAAAAGGTTTTAAAACCATAAAATTAAGATTGATCATCTTACAAGGCTTAAGCAACATAAGTTTATTTTTTAGATAATATATAAACAATTTTTACACAATTATTTTGAAGTTACTAAAAAAACCCACTTAATTTTTAAATAATAATTTCAAAATTTAATTATTGAGAAAAATGATGGAATAGAAATAGATAGCTCGAGAACTGAATGCATATTTACATCAAATTTGATTCAGGATCAACAGTTTGTGTTTTATCCTATTATATCAAAGCATCCGACAGAAGCTGAAACTTTGTTTTTGTGACAGAAAATACCACTTGTATATAAAATATAATACAATAAAACCAAAAAACAAATTAATCAGTTAAATAATTGAAACATTCATGGAAAGGCTGAATTTATATTCATTAATTTGTCAATAAATAATCGAGGAATTATAACTTAATTGGTTAAAAAATCTTTTATATTTAAAACTACAATTAAATAACCAGTCTTGATTTGTTTTGATATCTAGAGACAATCAGATTTGGTTAGATACATGCAAATAGATTTCTCCTACTTTGACATGTAGTAATGAAATTTCAGATGGCAATAATAATTTTTTTAAAGTAATAATAACTCAAAAATACCGAAATACTGAGCAGTTACTTTACTAAAGATAATCTGAAAACATTAATAGCAATTATCTAACCAAAGGATTAAGAAAAACACTTCAACAATAAATTTCCAAAGAATATTACTTAGTATAAATTCTTAAATAATATTTTTCAAACTACCACAAATGCTAATAAAAGAGAAAAGTCTATTTTGTAATGATAAATAACTTAGAATCATTTTTAGAAAATAATATATCCAGCAACAAATTAATGTCCCGAGGATAACTTAAATACCTCAAACTAACATTTATCAAGGCAAGCAACAAAATGCAATATTACAAATATTAAGATAACATTTAAAATATTTTTAAAAATTTTCATTTAGTTTTTTTTTTCATATAAAAATATATGAATGTAAACATTGCAGAAAGTTCAGCTCTATTTTCAGTCAATATTAAATTTGCATCTTGAATTGCAAGTTTTCAGGCTTTACAAATACAAGCCGAGGCCTTTAAACTAAAATTTAGGAGGGAAAAAAAAAAAAAAAAACATAACACACTACGAGTTTCCTTTACGATTATGTTATATATCATAAGTACTTTCGTTTTTAAGCATTTCTTAAGTTTGTAATATTTATTGAGTCGAAAATCCAAATTTCGATTTGACAAGCTAATCCATAAAAATATAACTTCGAAACAAAAAAAATTAATTTCAAATCAAAATGTTTGAAGTGACGCTGAAACGTAGAAGAATTAAGGTCAATCTTTAAGTAACATTTATAATTTATCAGCATCTACTTTATGCTTTGACAGTGACTGACACTCATTTATTTTTTCATCTTCAAATAAATGACTGCTTTTTATTTTCTATAAGTGACCGCTAGTTTTTTTTTACATATACTTACTATAAGTAAATAGCACCATTCAAACCCTAATTGTAGTTTAAATGTGTTAATTAATAATAAATAAATTTGTTAATAAAAATTAAACATTGATGTGCTGTGTTAAAAAAAAAATCGGGGCAATTCTCAAGCGAGGATAAAGATCAATCTGAAAATACAACGCATTCTATTTATCCTTATGCTCTTGAACATGCTCCTTCCTAACAGTTAATGTTAAAATGATATGCATGCGAAATAAGTATCAGATATTTAAAAATTAACAATCAAAAAGAAAAAGAATGTTGCATGAGCAAAAATTTCTCGTTATTTTAGTTGTATTTAATTGCTTCACATATGATTAGGGCAAATAAACATGCCCAACATCAATCATCATCCAATTTACAATGGCGGATCGCCGCCATTTTGAAATAGTAGCCATTTTTAAAAGATAGAAGATGGCGGCGCCCGTAAAAACATTATTTGTCAACAAACGGTAACACGTTTACTTCATGTGGTCTGATAAACTGTTGTAAGACATTCAAATACATACTAATTAAATAAGAAAAAAACACTATAGCAAAACAACAATTTTCTGTAACCGTATAAGGTACTAAAAGGGTAATAAAAGAAAGCATTTTTTTTTTCAAATAAAAATTTTTAGCACGTACCTTCATCTGTTTCGGACGCCCACATAGTTACAGAAAATTCACCTTCTAAAGTTTTTATCTGTACTTGCTTCTGTTCCCATCTCCGTGAGCTTCGTTCTATTTCATACGTGAGTTCATTTTCTATTTTGGCTTTTGCTAATTTCTTCTTTTTGCTGCGTTTGGATGTACCAGGATCCGTTTCTAAAAGCTCTTCTTGCGGAGGCACAGACATACTACTATAAGCAGAATACACATCTGAATCATCAACGTCAACAACTATTTCTTCTTGTGCATGTAAAATTAAGTCATCACTATCAGGTTCACGTAATGATTGTAGAGATATGATAGGATGTGCATCAACATTTTCAACACTGGGGTCTACAGTTCCAACTGGTAGTTCCACAGGGATATCTTCTAATTCTACTACCTCGTTTATTCCAGGTTGTAATTGAACTTCTGCAAGACCATCGGAAGATGCCATATGGTTTACAATGATAGTTGACATTTCAATATAAATAACATCAAGTACCACAGTGCTTAGTTTAGGAGAAAAATAAGACTAGACTACGTCACGTGATCACTCTGAAGTCAATGAAATGAGAGTTGAAGATCATAGTAACCCGCTCCTATCTTGTCACACAAAAGAAAGTGATACACGGGAACGAGTTTTGCAATTCAGTATCTCCGCAAGAGGGCACTATTTCTCAAACATGGCATTTTTCACTAAAATTTTGAAATTTCTAAAGATTTATAGATATTGTTTAGTATAAATTTTAAACAATTTATAAAATTCAATTATAATTTGAGAAAATGACATAAATGTCAGAAAGAGCATAATTTTATTTAACATTTGATTCTTTGTCGTACTAGAGCTATCATATGGTTAATAGATGTAAAGAAAAGAAAACATTACTGTATATCTGTTGGATGAACAGCGAAATGATTTGTGAGAGATAGCTTTTGTCTTTCTATAATATTTTACGTAAAGGAAACCCATTATTTTATTAAAAGAAGCTCTTGCTTAAAAGATGCTGGTTATATGATAAATGAGCGGAAAGAGTTAACTTATATTCATAATTTCATAATCCATGAATTGAAATACAAAATTTATTAACATTTCTTTAGATTCCAAATTTTAGATAATTTTAAATTAACATTTTAATTAATATTAAAAAAACGACGATATAATAAACTTGATACAATTCCGTCAATTGCATACATCTTCATGCTTCTTTCTATGATATTTAGTTCGATTCTCTTTCGAATGGAAAGTTGCAATTTCGCAAACTGCAGTTGCAAAGTAATGGTTACTTGTTCCTTTCTTTATTACCCCCCCCCTTTTTTTTACTTTTGCTGTGATTGCCGTCGTGATACGTGTCTGAAATGCTATTGAATATTTTTATTTAAAATATTCAAAAATGAAAATGAAGTTTTAGTTACTTTGTTGTAGTAAGAACACACCTTTTCGATGTTAACTGATTGAATCGAAAATTCGACACAGGACTGAAGTTTTTGTGTCAAAATTACATATCAAATTTCATGCATCTAGCTTGCTCCATTTCTGAATTATCGCGTTTGAGCACACAGGAATGGATAAATTAACTGGCATCCAACATTTTGACAAAAATGACTCAAAATTTATTACATATTTTTAAGTATTATGATGAATCTTATTAACCTTACACCAAATTTCCCTCATTTAATCTCTTTTTTTTAAAAAACTTTTTTCTTGTGAACATGATGGTATAGAGAGAAATAATGACTTTCATAATTATTTACCCTCCCCCCCAAACTTGAAACCCTAATACATTTTTGAAGTTAAAATCATATATAAAAGTCAACAGAAGGGCATAATTTCAAGAAACTTTATTTTAGCTTTAGGGAGGTTTTTATTAAACTTTAAAACATTCACAGAGTCATAAACACAAAAAATTCACAGAATCAAGTTATTCAATGACTACAATGTTTAATCTTGTATACTTCGTATTCGATTTAATAAAAAAAAATACCTCTAGTGAAATTAAAAATAATGTTAATTACATTATTAATTGTTTTATAGCCATAAATATCATCCGTGTGCCGTTATTTCAATTATATGATGTCGTTACAATTTTTTTTCCTTGAAACTAACCTTTACTTCTGTAATTTAAAATTCTAAACTTACTTATTTTATTTATCTAATTAAAATGTTGTTTAAATCAACCAAATTCATAATATCTTTATTATGAACAAAAAGTGTTTCTCAGTGAATTTCCAATGCGATTAACAATTTCTTCTATCTGAAAATAAAATTTCATCCTTTACATAAAATCTGATAAATTCATTGGCTTAAAATGATATTAAGCTAATCAGTCTCTTTCAATGACGTAAAATTTTACATAAAAACATTCGCGTTTTGCATATGTAATGTTTTCCACTTTTTGATTCCCATTCAGTGTCGTGGATTTTTCTTTTAATTATTAACATTTGGCTGTATATATATATATAAAAGTAGCTTATGTAGGCTGAATCATTTTAAGATGGAAAGTTATCTATTTTAAAATACTTTTTCCCATTCTATTGTTTTAATTTTTAAAAAATCCTGTTTTTCAGGAGTGCAACAAGTATAATAGAAATTTGTATATATATATTACAAGGAAATATACATGAAATATATTAGGCATTTATTATTCTTCTCAAAATTTACATTGGAAGTTGGAAGCTAAATGTTTTGGAAAAATGCAAGAAATTTTGAAAATAAAATTTAAATAAATAAATTTTAATATAAAATAAAATGCGACATATTTAAAAAATCTTAAAAAATTCTAAATTCTGAACTTTACTACAAAATGTTAAATTTACTTTGAAAATTAGTTCATCTAAATCGCAATTTTTTTATATGTTTTGTGAGGATTTTAGATTAAAATTTTTGTCAATAATTAAAGAAAAGTTTCCCTATTTTTCCTCCAATAAGTGTTTTATTATTAAACGTTAGTACTTCTAGTTATCAAAATTCAATAATAACTTTTTTTACTTGTTTTGATTTCACTTCTTCACCTTTCGAATTTTTAATGAAGAAAAAATATGCAACTGACGATTGAATTAGCATATTTCTCTTATTTTTTGTTTATGTTTGAATATTTTTTAATTTGAAGATTTTATAAAAAGGGATCTCAAGATTTCTCTTTAAAGATTTCTTTGCACCTGAATTTTACGTTCAGATATTATGATGAGATTAATATAACAGACGAGGATTTTTCAAAAATTAAAACAACTGTTTAAATTCTTAATTGAAATTTCGGTTTAATTATCTGAATGTAAATGAAAGTCTACGTGACTATGTGTAAATGTACGTTCCATATTTGTTCCTACGTAACAAAGCCGAAATCAAATAAATTTTGCATATTTATTATTTAAGACAAGAGAAAGAATACTGTCAATCTTTCAAAGAACAAAAGTAAATTCAATGTTCAATTTATTCAAAACTAACCGAAACGTTGCCGTTTTTCCGCAGTAATTTCGGAGAAAGCTATTTCGTTAGAAATATTTTTATACCATCTTGAAATTCAAAATTTTCTTTTCAGTGATGCAAATTTCATTTTAATATTTTCTTCAAAATTTTCAGAATAAAAGAATAATTGAATAGATGCAGACGATTTTGAAATAAATAAATTTATAAATGTTCCGTTGCTAAACAACAGTGAGACTGAACTATTCTACCTTTAGTTTTTGATATTTAAGATTTATTTGAAAATATTTTTTCACAATGTTGTTTTAAATTTCTGTACAATTCGCTATTATTTTAATGAATCTTTTAAAATCAATTTAATACACAATTTGTAGCAATATTGTTTCCTGTTGAAGAATAAGAATATAGACGAAGAACTGTTGTCAGAATACAGCAGAATTTTGAAAGAATACTAAAAGTTTAAAACAGGCTATTAACAATTTATATCAGGATTGTTGATCATATTATTACAGATTTAGTTTATTTTGCTATATTTCTAGTGTTAAAAATTTCACTACTTAATTAACTGTCTCAAAATGTTAATCAAAACCTGTCTTCAGTATTTGTGGACGGAATTTTAAGCACTTATACAGCAAATTAATAACTTATGGAGAAAATTAGTTTTGGGTGGTTTTTAAAAATCGTCTAATTTAATAGTATTTTCATTTTTAATTAAAAACATTTCAGACAATAAAAGAATTTTTTATTTTACACAAGAGTAGATTTACATTAAAAAAATGGAAGTATTACATTTAAAAATGTAAGTTTTATAATAAAAACAGATAAGTATTTTAATTCTTAGAAACAATTGGGTATAACAGAATTCTGTGTGAACATTAAACGAAAAGTTTAAAAACAGAGGATTAGCAATTTATATTAAGAACAATTATTGATTGGTTTGATTTTTCATGCTTTCATAAATGAGGAATAATTAATTGACTCAAAATGTTAATTAAATCCGTTTTTTATATTTCAGTATTTTGAACAAAATTTGAAGAACAAATATTAATAGCTTATGGAGGTAATTAGATATACGCGGTTTTTAAAATTCATCTGATTCAATCGATATTTTCTATATAATTAAAAAACGCTGCAGACAATGAAAGGATTTCATACACATAATATTTTACATAAAAGTAGTTTTTACGTTAACAAAAATTAGTCATGAAAGTATTTTAATCCCCTGCAACAACGGATATATTAATTAGTTCTTAATATCCAGCTATATTTCCTAGGAAATCCAGAATTGCTTTGATATTAAAATATTGAATTTGTTAAAATTGAATATATTTGCACATATTGTTGTAGCTATGAAACGTAGTCATGAATATCATCGTCACCACATATTTATGACAGCGATTGTATATATTCGACAATTTATTTTGCGAATTCCATGTTTTCTTTCTGATTTTTATTTTCTGAAATATTATTCGAGACTGATTAAATGTTTTTGAGGAATAATAATATCTAGTGCAGGGGGTTATCAAAATTATGGAAACATCTGTGAATAAAAGTGATATTTAAGAATCCTCTTCGTTAGCATTAAAATATAATTCTAGCCAACAGTTTTTTTTTTAATCTAAAAAGTATATATCATGGTAGATTTAGTGAAGTTGTATACGTCTTTATTTTCGTCAAAAGCGTATAATGTCAGACTTCACAGATTTTCAAAGAGGCCAAATTGTAGTAGCCCGTCACGATGGAGCATCTGTGATCAAAACATCTCAGCCTTTAGGCATTTCCAGAAATACAGTGTCTAAAGCCATGGCAGCGTACACGCACCATGGCAAAACAAGCTCGGGAAAGCAAAATAGTGGGTGGAAGGAGAAGCTGAGTAAAAGAAACCGACGAATATTGATGCGGATTGTAATGTCTAAAAAGAAAAGAACGACAACGAAAGCGGCCGCAGAGCTCATTGAGCCGCTGGATTCTCCAGTGCCAATAATTACTGTTAGGAGACGTCTTCGTAAATAGAACATTTACTGCAGTGTAGCGATTCCCAAGGCACTTGTCACATATATTAATGCCAAACGTCTTCTACAGTCGTGTCATAATCACAAAATTTGGTCGATTGATAAGTGAAAGACAGTTATATGGTCAGACGAATCGTTTTTCACACTTTTCCTCACAACAGGACAGGTATATGTTTGCAAGACACGTGCACAAGCATATGATCGTGCTTATCTCTTTACATCAATTTGGTATGGAAGTGGATCTGTCATGGTAAGGGCAGCTGTGTCGTTGTTTTCTGCAGGCCCAATCGTAATGAAAGAATGGATCACTGGGGAGAAATGTAGAAAAGTGTTAGCCTACCGGGTCCATCCTATGATGCAAACTTTATTTCTTGCAGGAGATGGAATTTTTCAGGATGATAATGCTCCTATTCACGCAGCGGAACTTGTCCTATCGTGGTTTGATGAAAACACAAGGATAAAGTGAAACATCTATCTTGGCCAGCACAGTATCCCAATCTCAATATATTCGAGCTGTTATGGTCTCTATTTTAGTGTGTTTAATCTGAAATCGATATCCTCCACCGGTATTTGTTCAAGAAATTTCACAATATCTCCATGAAGAATGGTACAATATTTATCTAAACACTATTCAGCACTTGTATGATTCGATTACTATGTGAATTCAAACTACATCATATACCAAAGGTGGCTTTATGTCTTATTAATAAAGAGTCTTGTATTCGTTTGTGGCGTTTTCATTACTTTGATAACTGCCTGTACCCCCCCCCCCCCACACACAGTATGTATTATTCTCATAACCAAACATCATTTAATATTAATTCATTTAAAAAAGTGCTACTGCGATCATCTACCAAAAGCTATTAGAAAATAGTAACTGCACGTTTGCTTATAATATAATTGGACCTACTTTTTTACTAATAATAAAGAAGAATGAGTGTGTTTGTGTATGTGCTTTGGCTCTCTATAGTCGTGCCTGTTTGATCTGTTGCTACCAACTTGTCACATGTACTTTGGCAGGTAGAAATGTGCTTCTGGGAGTGACTTTTTAATTGAAAATTAAGCAATATTTTAGCGTTTCCTCACGATAAATTTCGAAAATACTGCAGTACAAAAATTATTTTTACATCAAATTTAAAATTCAAAAAATTGTCTTCTCAATGGCATCAAAATTTCTTTGCAGTATAAATATTTCTTTATATTTAATCAGTTTTTATAAAAAAATTTTAAGCATTTTTTAAAGCAAGAGTACAAAAATATGTAAGAATTTGAGCAAATATTAAATGTATCACGAAAAATTATACAAAAACATAAGAATTTGTTAGAACATTAAAGTTATTGATAAAAGGAATTATTAAAGTTGAAGAAATTTTTCATTTTTTTTTCAATCCGAATCATTATCGTTATTAAAAAAAATAATGAAATGCGCAAAATAGGGAAATTCGGTTCTTAATACAAACCATTATTTCACAAAGTATTCATAAAATATTTAATTAAACATTTTAGCGGCCATTAATTTCGGTAGAGCAACTGGTCACCAAAGGCGGCTAGTATGCAATAAAGATTTAACTCCATAATATTTTATTATACAATTATTTTTGTAAAAAAATGAAAAAAAAGTTTAGGCACTCAATTTTTAAAATTTTTTTAATTACGTTATTTGTACCTGTTGTTCTATGGATTGTAATTCATTTGCTTTTAAATAACGAATTAAAGGCATCTAGACACAAATCTCCGTAACAAATTGGAAACCCATAAAATAGTAGTCGTTTCCTAATTGCACAAACTGTGTTTAATCTAAAGTGCAGCATTGATTATCGTTATTACGTGTTACCAATTAATTATTGTTTAGATACCATATTTTACCGAATTATCATTTTAAAAGCAATCAATATCAGATAATCTTGGTTTTTAGACAAAAGCAACAATAAAAACTTATGACCAATAGTGGCTAGTCATCAAAGCATTTGAATGTAGCTGCAGTTACCTTATAGCTACAATCGCCATCTAGACCTTGAGATTGATACCAGTTTTTGATCGATTATCTTACTAAGTAGAACAAACTAAATAAATATTTTTTGAAAAATGAAGAAATGGAGTTTCAAAAGTAAAACATGTGATGTTGTTTGGATAATAGGAACGTGGCTAAATTAGAGCGCAGATGCTTCGGTATAAAAGAAAAACTTCTCTTTTTATAAAAACTTAACAATTTTTTCTAGCGATTTTAAATTAGAGAAATTCACTGGCCAAGCGTTGGTTTAATTGCTGCGAATTCGGGCTAAGCTTTCAATCTTCATCTTGTTTCAAAATGAGAAAGAAAATGAAATGTTTTATTAAAGGAATTTCGATTAAATTATTTTCGAATATGTGAGTGCAATATGATAATTAGTTTCGAATATATTAGTATTTTCGAATATATTATTTTCAATTATTACATTCAATATAAACACAATTTTTGTGATTTGCGTTTCTTATTTTCAAGTTTTTAAGTATTTAAACCAAGTGTTTAACATAACGAAACCCTCCAGCATTGGACATATATTTTGTGCTTAAAATTAGCAATACAATAATGGTACAAATATTTCAAGTATAAGAAATCAGAATAGCTTAATGCTTATTATGGATACTCAATCTTATTTCAGTAACTAAGAAGAATATTAATTAGTAGTGACAGATGAGTTTTTGCAATACAAAACTGTTTAATAATGTCCTTTTCTGAAATTTTCTTGCATAAACAGAAAATTATCTCAAATTTAACATTTAAGCATTTATATAACATATAATCTTCATTAAAGGGAATAATATCAAAGACGAAAAGGGCGAATCTTTTGTCTTTTTTTTCTGTTAAAACTAAAATATTTCTAATTTAGGCTGCTCTGGAATGAAATACAAATTTTAGAACTTGGTTCAAGCCGGCCTTTAAAATCAAATCTACATAGGATTGTAAAAGTGAGGTAAACAATTCTCATTAAACTCTCTAGAATTTTCAATGCTTTATATCATCATTGCTATATCAAATTGTCTATATTAAATTTGCCAAAACATTTTATTAATATAAAACACTTATATAGGCTAGAATCAGCTCTAAAATAATATGATATGTTTCAGTTATTTACACAAAATACCACCACCAATAACATAAAACTGTAGTGGGTTCAGCTTTTGCACTAAAATTTCTTATCTTTGCTGGATGTGATTTTTGACATACGACATTTTGATTTAACAATGACAATATTGGTGATGAATATTCAGATCATGTATAACTTGAAGCTATCTCCAGAGGATTTAATCGAATATATCGTGGCCTTAATAAGAAGGTGTTGCATGCCGAAATTGTAAAGACACTCTTTAATCATAAATGTCAGAAAAGACTTTGGTTTTTAAAACATATTTGATAGAGTGGCTTTATTTCGATGTAAATTTATAATTAAAGTTTTCTTTTTGACAATAAACTTTCTTATTAGAGAAATAAATACAACATTTTCGAATAAGATGACCTTAAGCTTTAGACAAGTAATAATAATAATAATAAAATTGAAACCGCGAAGAAAATACTGGGGGAGGGGGGACGGCTTGGAGACTTGTACTATCACTAATAGAGATGATATACTTGTAAACATTTTTAAATTATCTAATGTCAGCCAAAAGTAGTTAATAATCAAAGGCAAGTGTATATTTCAACTTGTTGGATCAATTAAAAATATGTTGTGATAATCATGAAACAATATTATTTTAACACCTTAAAAGGTCTTTTTTTTCGTAGTCCTGCTATATTAAAATATTTTTAGGACTAAGATTAGCTTAAGAAAAATGATTCATTTGGCCTATTAGATAAATTTAATTTGATTGTTTAATTAATTTGGTTAATTAATAATTAAGAAACAAATAAAGACACACCATTTTGTATGAGATAAGGAAATGCAGCATTTAAGTTTCTATCTAAAATTTATCAGAGCTTATGCAAATTTACATAACTTCGTACCAAGATTGATGAATTTGGTGGGAAGCATAATTCCTATGACCCTAGAAAGGGTTAATCATTTGGCCATGAAATTTCCGCTCTATGCCATAAGTTCTATTTATATGTTCATTCCAATTCGAATATTAAATATACCCAAGACATGTGCAATAAATATTATTATAATTGTGAACTTACAAATGAACAGCGCATTTACAAGTGTTGATTAAAATTACAAAGAATTCAGCTCAAAAAATCTCCTACTACACTTTTGAATCATAAATCCCTCTAAAGTGCGTGAAATTTATCTTACTATAAATACCTAATTATTTTGAAATGATTAACTTTAAATATAAGAGCGTTTCAGTTTTTTTTTTCAGTGCTTCCTTTTGTCTTTATGAAGGTTTTTATGATATGTGAAAATGTTGTTCAGAAATTTTATATCTCATTG